>JAEOAD010000024.1:19067500-19425000 GCA_036365145.1 Orientallactaga sibirica | reverse complement strand
AGTCTAGCAATTTTAACCACTGAGACATCTCCCTAGCTCTAAATTGTTATTCATAAAAGGTGACTTTACATTACTGTTCTATTAAAAAAAAACTGTGAGGAAGAAAGATGGCTTATGTGATTAATTTAGCTACAGTGTGAACAATCTTCATGAAGATAATGAATAATAAGTAAGGACAATCATATGGATTTCAACTATCCAGTTTCTTATTAAGATATATTCTAGCAGTAATAGTAAACAACAAATTTGCCTAACATTTTACTTACTCAGAAGCAAAATACAGTTGATGAGGCCTACAACCTCTTCCTATCTATTTAAATATGCTTTTAAAGTTACAAGAGTGGGGTTGAAGAGATGTCTTAGCAGTTAATTGCCTGTGAGGCCTAAGGACCCAGGTTTGATTCTCCAGGTCTCTTAGCACCCATTCTGACCATAGTGAAACCATATCAAAAGGTGGGAACCATTTAGCATGTTGTTGAAAGCTTTTCTCAGTTGTTTTTAGAAAAAATAATGAAAAACAAAAATCAGAAAAAAAAAAAAACATTGTTTTGCTTTGAGGCAGAGTTTCACTCTAGTCTTGCCTGACCTATAACTCACTTTGTATTTCCAGGCTAGACTTGAACTCACAGTAATTCATCCACTTCTGGAAGCGATACAGGCAGGACTGCATGAGCAACTCCAGTACAACTCCAGCCTTCCTGCACTCTGTCATCTCCCAACCATCAGAACTGTGAACCTCCAGCATTCAGTCCCCAGTGGCAGGGCATCCAACCCAGCTGATCAGAACTCCAGCTAAATTGCACAACATGGGGGATTGAGGTGGTTATTCAGCATTGGTGAGATTGGGAGCCACCCCAAAAGGTAATGAGGCCAACTGACCTAAAAGAAAAAAATCCAAAAAACAGGTACATAGGCCTGCATTGGAAGTGCTAATCTCCTTTTCCATATCAGGGCAGGTTATGGGATATATATTCTTGGTTGACTTTACCATTTTCAATTAAGCTGTATTTTGGGATTGAATATTGTTGCCTTTGATGCCTTCAGATTTATAGGGACTTTGTCTTTTGCTTCTGTCATTATTGGGAGCAGGGTCTGATTTAGATCCAAGGTGATCTGGAATAATATTCAGAACAGAATTCTCTACCTCCCAGCTGAAAGGATTAAAGATGTAGAGCAACACACACTCTTACTATTTTTTGGCTTTATAAGACTGTTTGTTTTAATCCCCACACTTGCATACTCTGTGCTGGTTTTTACTGAATGTGTATATTGCTCAGTTGAAGTTTAGAATTTGCCAGTAAATTGTTCCATCCATTCCACTAGATTACTGCTTAGCAGGCAAACTCAACACTTAGGTTTACTTTTGCAGTTGCATTGGGGTACAAGAGCTAAATTTGGTACCTTAAACTCATATTCTGAAAGTACCTATACTCCACAAAATTCAATAATTTGGAAGAAATGGATGAACTCCCAGACACATACCACCTATCAAAACTAAACTCAGAGCAGATTAATCTCCTAAACAAACCTATCGCATTCATAGCGATTGAAAAGTTAATCCAAAACCTCCACAAAAGGAAAAAATCCAGGACCGGATGGCTTCTTCTCAGCTGAATTCTATCAAACCTTCTTGAAGAACTGAAAACAATTTTTCTAAAGCAGTTGCACATAGTCAGAGATCAGGGAATCCTCCCTGACTCATTTTATGAAGCAACATTACCCTAATATCAATACCAGACAGTGATGCAACAAGGGAAAAAAAAAAAAAAACAACTATAGGACTATATCCTCAATGAACTTAGATGCAAAGATCCTGAACAAAATTCTTGATAACCGAATTCAACAACCCATCAAAAGCATTATCCACCTTGATCAAGAAGGCTTCATTGCAGGGATGCAGGGATGGTTTAACATACAGAAATTGGTCACTGTAATACACCACATAAATAAACTGAACCACATGATCATCTCAATAGAAGCAGAGAAGGCTTTTGACAAAATATAACACCACTTCATTATCAAAACAATGGAAAGAATAGGCATGGAAGGTTTATATCTTGACACAATAAAGGCTATATATAAAGCTCCTAAAGCCCAAATCATACTTACTGGTGAAAAACTCAAGGAGTTCCCACTCAGATTGGGAACAAGACAGTGTTGCCCACCCTCAGCACCGCTCTTCAACATAGTACTAGAAGTACTAGCCCAAGCAATAAGACAGAAGAAAGAAATAAAAGGGATTCAAATTGGCATAGAAGTCAAATATACCCTATTTGCAAATGATATGATCCTATATATAAGTGACCTGAAAGTCTCTATCTCAAAACTTCAAAAAGTGGTAAATTCCTGCAGCAAAGTGGCAGGATACAAAATCAATGCATAAAAATCAGCATGTTTTCTATACACAAAGGACAAATATACAGAGAAAGAAATCAGTGAGGCTGGCCCATTTTAAATAGCAACAAAAAAAATTAAATACCTTGGAATAACACTAACCAAGGATGTGAAAGACCTATATAATGAAAATATAAAAACACTCAACAAAAAAATAGAGAAGATGGAAATACCTCCCATGTTCCTGGGTAGGTAAAATTAATATTGTAAAAATGGTAATTCTGCCAAAAACAATATAATTATTTAATACAATACCGATACAATACCAGTATCATTATTCACAGAGATTGAAAAAATGATCTCAAAATTCATGTGGAATAGCAGAAGGCCTCGAATATCCAAACATATCCTCAGCATAAAAAAAACACCTCTGGTGGTATCACCATACCCAATCTAAAGCTATATTAAAAAGCCATAGTGACAAAAACAGCATGGTACTGGAATAAAAACAGAAACATAGACCAATGGAACACAATCAAAGACCCAGACCTTAGGCCAACTAATTCAGCTGCTTGATCTGTGACAAAAGTGCCATTAATGAAGACTAGAGAAAAGATAGCATCTTCAACAAATGGTGTTTTACAAATTGGATGACCACATGTAGAAAAATGAAATTAGACCCATTAATTTTGCCATACACAAAAATCAAGTCCAATGCTGGGCGTGGTGGCACATGCCTTTAATCCCAGCACTCGGGAGGCAGAGGTAGGAGGATTGCCATGAGTTCAAGGACACCCTGAGACTACAGACTGAATTCCAGGTCAGCTAGAGCGAGACCTTACCTCAAAAAACAAAACAAAACAAAACAAAATCAAGTCCAAATGTATTAAAGACCTCAATATAAGGCCTGAAACTCTTCAACTAATGTAAGAAAAAATTGGAGGCACTCTCTACAATACAGGACTTGGAAAAGACTTCCTGAACAAAACCCCAGTAGCCTAGGATATTAAAGAAGCACTCAACCAATGGGATCTCATGAAACTAAAAAGCTTTTTGCACACACAAATATACCATATGCAGAGCCTATAGATTACCCTCTGAATGGGAGAAAATCTTTACCAGCTATACCATTGATAGAAGCCTAATATCTACAATCTACAAATAACTCAAAACACTAAAAAATAAAAAATCAAACTACCCACTCCAAAAGTGAGGCAGAAGACTAAATAGGGAGTTCTCAGAGGAAGAATTACAAATGGCTAACACACACTTAAGAAAATGTTTAAAATCCCTAACCATTAGGGTGATGCAAATTAAAACAATATGAGATTCCACCTTATGTCAGTAAGGATAGCAAACATTAAAAAATCAAATGAAAACAAATGTTGGCATGGATGTGGAGATATGGAACATTCATTCACTGTTGGTAATGTAAGCTGGTACAACCACTATGGAAATCAATATGGAGACTCCTGAAAAGAATGAGTGTAGAGTTACCAACAGACACTGTTATTCTCTTACTGGGCATTTCCACTAAAAGCTCCACATCTCAGTTCAGAGATGTTTGCTCAACTATGTTATAGCTGCTCTATTCATAATAGCTAAAAACTGGAATCAATCCAAGTGCCCATCATTGGATGAATGGATAACCAAGATGTGGTATATCTACACAACAGAATTCTACTCAGTTGTAAAAAAATGACACATTGAAATTTATAGAAAAATGGTCAAACTTGGAACAGATCATTGTAAGTGAACACACACAATCACAGAAAGACAACCATTACATGATCTCACTCATATGTAGTTCTTAACCTGGATCAGCTCAAGTTGCTAACCTAACTGAATAGCATCTGAAGGCTTGGACAATAGGGAGGGTATGTCTTGGGGGAAGGGAAAAGGTGCGGGAGACACAAAACTGAACTCAAACTGAACTGGTACCATAGAATCCTATATCTTGGAAGTCAGACTGAAAGGTGGAACACTCAAGAAGACCTTAGGTGGAGCACCTGAATTGACGGGCTCTGGAGAGGGTGAGATAAAACCTAACCTCAAATTTCTCCTGTTTCTTTCTTCTCTTTCTTTTTCTTCTTTCTTTTCCCTTGGTGCTGGCTGGTAATTCCCTGTACCAGGATGTGGTCTTCACCCACAATGAGCTGTTGACCAGAGAGACCTAGTAGATCTCCAAAAACAAAAAAGACAAACTTCTGTCAGAGCACTTGATCACCCACCAGAGGTTAATGGTAAGACCCTACTGCAGAAGACACCACACACTGTTGGTAGGATCATGGAGAGACCTGGTTGGAATTCTAAGGCGAGCCAGTCCCTAGACAATTAGCCCATCTAGTGCTGGAACGCACTACATGAGCTACTGGGGAAAGTGGCCAACATCTGTCTGAGCAATTCAAAGTCTTAAGTGACTCAGAAGCAAACAACCTGATGTGATGCTCACACAAGTGCAATATTTGCACACAGCCATGGTGGGTAACCAACTGCTCTTGGATTGGCTAACAGATCTGCTCAGTGGAAAGGAAACCATATCTGGAACTGGAAAAAAAGCCAGAATCATATCCACATAATGATTCTGCTTTCCATTGTCAAGCTCCCACTAACCTTAGACTGTAAGAGGTCTATATCCTTTTAATTCTCTTTAAATTAATCATGGTTATCCCATTTAACCAGGGCTGACCTCATTCTCTGTTGGAGAATCTGCTTGTCTTTTTCAGACAGAAGCTGGACCTGAGGAGATAAACAACCCAGTGTTCTCCACCCCAGCTCCAGCAAAAACCACAGAGGAATTGGGGAAATGAGAAAGAGTGCTGCTTTCTCAGTGAATCAGATATCAGCACAAGCGTGATGCAGATAGATACTGAGGACACTCAACACCTACCAAACCAGAGATCCAGAGGTTTCTAAGTGCCCATCACTGAAGTAGACTTAAAATGCTCCCAGCATGGCTCAGGGAATTTTGTGGAAGAGCGGGTGGAACATTTGTTAGGGCCACAACTTGGGACATGTTGCACAGAGACATTGACTCTAACCCATAACTGACTGCTGCCCCCATAATGCATGACCTACAATCCCCATGGGGTTGACCTGCATCCCCATTGAGGAAGGCCTCTTCAGAAAAGGGGCAGGGAGGAGGGAAAGGATGGTACCAACATGTGTTGTTTGCATACTGAATATGTCCATATCTAATAAAAATTAGTTTAAAAATAAATAAATAAAATGGAGCAAAGAAATAATTTTAAATAATAATAACTTAAATTTTTCTGAACTCATTAAAAGGTACTGATACATAAGTTCAAAAATTTGTATGAGGGCTGGAGAGATTGCTTAGTGGTTAAGGCACTTGCCTGGAAAGCCAAGGGACCACGGACTCACATAAGCCAGATGTACAAAGTGGCACATGTGTCTGGAGTTAGTTTGCAGTGACTGGGGAGGCACTGGCATGCCTATTCTCTCTCTCTCTCCCCTTTCCGTCCTAAAATAAATAAATAAATAAATAAATAAATAAATAAATAAATAAATAAATGAATAAAATATTTAAAATTTTGCATGAAAGCTGGGAGTGGTGTGCAGGCTGCTTATCCCAGCACTTAGAAGGCAAAGGTAGGAGGATTTCAGTGAGTTCAAGGCCACCCTGAGAGTACATAGTAAATTCTAGGACAGCCTGGGCTAGAGTGAGAGCTTACCTTGAAAAGCACCCCCCCCCAAATTGTATAAATCCCAAGCAGGATAAATAGATTTTGAATAGATGATAGATACACAGAGACATAGATGAGATGGATATAGAGTAGATCTGGATGACATGAATATGAACATAGATATAGATCTAAGTGTAGTCATACATATGTCAATATGAAATCAGTAAACAAGATTGTTTCTCAACTTAATTCACCCACTACTTCCTCATAATTTGATTTAAAACATACTATGTGTGTCAATATGAAATATTCAATGTTTTATTACTTTATAGTTTGCATTGTTTCACTCAACTTAAGGTGTGGTGATGGTTTGAGATTCCATTGTAAAGATATGCAAATGTGCCTATTCCTGAAGTGTGCTATGGACCTTTGTTTTGCTCTGTGTGCTGTGGTGGCTGGTTGGCTTTCTCTCTCTCTGCTTGGTCCTGTGGAGAGCAGGCTGCTTCTCCTGTCTTTATGGAACTTCCCCTGGATCTGTAAGCTTCAATAAATAATATCCCTTCCTCCATAACTGTGCCTGGTCTGGAAGTTCATCTCAGCGAACCTGAAGCTGTCTGCTACACTATGTAAGGTATTTGTTTGTGTGTGCGCTTGCCCTCCTATGTGAGTGTGGGTGTTCACATGCCACAGCACGTGTGCAGAGATCAGATGACAACACTCTAGTCGGTCCTTGTCTGTCCACTTGTCTTGCACTACTGTGCTTTTCTGCTCTTCAGAATCTGGGAAATTCTCCAGTCTCCACTTTGCATACTGCATCAGTATCAATATGTTGAGATTCCAGGAGCCTACCATAGCCTTCAGCTTTTTATATCTGGGGAGTCTGGGAACTGAAAAGCCCAGTACTCTAGCTTGAGTAGCCAACATTTTATTCACTTTAAAATATGAATTTTGGGGACTGTAACAGAAACGACTTGTTCTAAGTGTGAACACAGTGTATTTATTATTTAACACAATTGGAATATTGGCATGAATAATTCGAGTGGTAGCTAGAATAGACCCTGACTAGTTTCTGTACTAAGAAGGAGCCTACTTTTTATTCAGTTAGATAGATTTGATTAGAAGGTACCCTGAGCCTATGTGGGCAACTCATACTTCATCTAACACTGGCCCACTAGCTTTTGCCCAATCCAAACATCCTAATTATATCCATCTTTCACAACTTTCAGCAGTTTCCTACTATCAGAAAGCTTTCTTTTTACCCCATTTATAAATCCCTTTGATGTATCTATCTATATTAATGTAAAACAGTGGATTTTTATTTTAATGAGATGTCATCTATGCACATAATTATTAATTTTAATATTCAAATTGTCCAGTTCTTGACCAAAGGAAGTTCATGCAAATTTGTGACATATTACCATACTCTTCTGTTAATTCCTTACTTTCTTTATAAAAACAAAATGGTAGGCTCATTTTATACATTTTCTGCCCAACCCTGGAGATCAAGCATTTCTGCAAGGATCCCTGGCAACCTTTAATGAAGAATGATATTGAGATATTCATATCTGGGAGCCAGTTAGGCTCACTATCATTGCCCCTGAAGTTTTGTGGGTCCCCAGTCCTTTGAGTTGGCAGAATTAAGAAACACACATATCTGTATTTATGTCTAAGTCTGTGTCACTATTAGCCCTTCCGCTTCTAACACCATGGTGTCCATTTTCTTCTCCTTTGTTCATAATTGTAGCTCAGTTCTCTGTAGATCAGAGGCCTTGATCCCACAGACCAATTGGGTCTTCCCTTTAGATACCTGAATCTGACAAAAGAATCCATTTCCAATTGACTTTAGAGGCTTGTCTGTGCTATGTCCAGCCCTCCTTGCACTGTCTGCTCTGTGATTTCTGCCTGGATGCAAGTTAAGTTGAGCTTCCCCTCCACCTGGGGCAGTGGGGAGAGCAGAGCACTGTTTCTTGGCCTAGGTAATTTCTCCTTGCCTCTGATTTATGCTTTGGGGTAACTTCTCACTTTAATTGCATGTATGATTTTTCCTGTGATCTCTGCATCTATTATGTGTATATTTCCTTTACACTCTATAGCTAACACATGGGTATTTCCTCTAAACTCTGGGCCTGCTAATTGCATAATTTCTGTAAACTTGGCACAACCATGGGTGTAACTCTCTTCACTACCCATTTCTCGCTGCCTGGCACTCTCTCCTATTCTCAAACCATCACCACGTACTTTTAACTTTCTTCCATGAGGACACTTGATGGATGCTGTGCCTTCTGCCTAAGTGTGTGATTCTTCTGAATCTCTCTACATGGGTCTTATCTCCCATGTGTCTATGGCTGTGCTCCAGCCTCTTGCCCAAAAGACCTCTGTTTCTCTCAAGGTCTCAAGACTGTGGAGGCTTGTATGGCCTTCTTAGTGAAAGCTTCTTATTGGAATCCATGATCCTGATCGCCATAGGATTCTGACTTGGTTTCCAGTTGCAGCTATAGGTTCCTTTCCACTGAACAGATCTCATAGCCCATCAGAAAGCCATTGGTCACCCACCTAGACTGGGTGCCACTATTGCAGAGGTGTGTACTTCTTGTCAGGCAGGTTGTTTTCAAATAGAGGTGTCCCCTGATTGTTGGCCACTTTCCCAGCAGCTCATGAAGTGCTTTTCAGCACTGTATGGGATAACCATCTCATAACTGGCTTCCTTCCAGATTCCAGCCAGATTTCTCTGTTCTGTGTTGGCAGTATGCAGTTTCTTCAGCAATAGGGTCTGACTTTTTACCTCAGGTGGGTACTCAAGTGCTTTGACAGAAGCCTGTCTTGTTCAGGGAACCTCTTAGGGTCTCTCTGTTCAACAGGTTAATGTGGGTTGCAACCAGTTTCTGGCACTGGTGTTAGAAGTCAGAGCCAACTGTTTTAGGAATAGGCTTCATCACACCCTCTCCAGGGCCCTTCTTTGCAGACATTCCCCCATACTCTTATTGATGGTTATGTCTTTTTGTCTGCTACCCAGGAGGAACATTTCTATGGTACTAATTCTTTTTGGCTTTAGTTTTGTCTATGTGTCCCCTTGCCCTCCCATTCTTCTCTCCAAACCCTTCCATCCCTATTATCAGGCTCTTAAGTTCATTTTTAATAAGTAAAAGAGACATCTGTAATTCATAATCCAAATCAGCTCTCCAATGATTAAAATTAAAGAATTGAAAACCTGCCTGTCAATTAGCTTCTTAAAGACTTTTTTCTTAAAAATGATATTATTTATTCCTTTAAGTAATATTGTGAACTTGAGACATTTAAGAAATTTCACAACGAATTTGATGGTATGTGAAAAAATGAAATGTCAATATTTTCCAGAGCAGTATAGGAATATATATATAAAACTTCAGTGTATTTCCTTTAAGAATTACTGTCAACTTCTTTCTCAGATATTTAATAATTCTCATAAAACTTTCTGGTCCCACGATTTAACAACAGTGCATAAATGATATTGTGTATGTACTTAGGTGCTGATATGGGAAACCCTGATTTCTCAAAGCTAAATCCTGTTCCTGTTCCATTTTTCTCCATGTCCTGTTTGAGGCAGGATAGGAAGATAGGGAAAATGAAAAGGGCATAGAAATGAAAGAAACCCTTCACCCCTAGATCTAGTTTGCAGTTCTCACTGGCTAAGAATCAAAACATCAAAACAACTGATAAAATTAAGAGCATTGCATGCAAACACATTAATACTTTCCCTGTAAATATCTCAAACAAGAGTGCTTAAAAAATGATAATTCAGTGGTAATGTGCTTACTTTGCAAGCATGAAGACTTCATTTTGTTTCCCAGAACCCACATGAAAGCTGGGCTTCAAAGGTTGTGTTTCTAATTCCAACATTGAGGCAACAAAGACTGGCCCTGAATAGAGGAGGGCTTCTGGCTTGCTTCCCTCCTGACTTGTGGGAGGCTGATGTTGAGTTCCTGGTCTTACGATTTTTATATGAATTGGCCCACATCAGAAAGAAAAAGAACACAAGATCATGTATATTACCCTAAGTCCCTAGCTGGTGCCATATTCTAGAAATTTAAGAGATGGGATTTAAGAGAAGAACCAGGGGATTGTCCTTGGGAATATCTGATCTCTGGCACTGTCCTTTCTGCTTACTAGCTGTCATGATTTGACAGAAACACCAAGCCAAGGGACAAGGGGCTGAAAACCAAGAGCACAATAATAATTTATACCTCAAGTTGTTTTTGTCAGATATTCTTCTCAGAAACCTGGGAAAATGTAGAGTAGGAAAGCTTTGAAGTCATTTGAATATAGTAAGTTCCCCTTCAGTTTTTAGTGGCTTCTGCCTATAATCCCATCACTCGATACATTGAAGCAGGAGAATAGCCATGAGTTCCAGGCCAGTCAGATCCTGACTCAAAAAAAAAAAAAAAAAATAGAAACAAAAATAATAAAATACTCTCAGGGGTTGGGGATTTAGCTCAGTGGATGAACGCCTGCCTAGCAAGCACAAGGACCTGGGTTCGGTCCTCAGCACTGAAAAAAAAAAAAAAAAAAAGACAAAATCATAAAATACCCTCAGATTTCCATTTAGTAATTTATATATATAGTTTCTATTGTCAGTATAATGCACAGTGATGAAAATGTTGGGCTCTGTCTATAGCTTTTCCTGGCATTTTAGTATTCCATTCCCACCATTGTGCTTTTTCTGTTAAGGAAAAGGAGTATGGTGCAGGAGACAGAGACATTCACTAGACAATCACTTCATTAAAATGAAATAGGTGCCACTTAAATGCCAAAAGAGGGGCACTATGGTTCCTTCCACTTATGTGGGACTTGGAAAAGTTACATGAGCTCTCCGTGTTCTTTATTTATAAGAAACAGTAATTCTGATCCTGATAGTATCTAGCTGATGTTTGTAGGATTAAATGTAACCGAGGTATATATAACAAATAAAACAATGTCTGACTGAAGCAAAGTGTTCAGTAGCTACTAGCTACTGAAATTATTACTAAAACAACATTAGCACCTAAGAAAGGCTTGGGACCATTGGAGGTTTTTTTTACTAAGGCTTCTTGGAGGAGATGGTCTTATAATAATTATTAAATAATAAAATAAAACAAATTGCAGTAGAGTGGAGCAGACATGTCAGGTACTGAAAATAATGATGATAAAAAGAATGGAAGCATGCACTATGGAGGAGAAAAAATATGTAGTTGATATTTCTAGAGAGTAAATTATAAGACTGGGAATATTCTTAGGGCAAAACTGGAAAACTGGGCAGAGACCAGGTTATCTAATGACATATCAAAGGGTACATCTTGACGTAGATTGTAGAGGACAGTGGTTGTTTTGCCAAGATTTCTTGATTTTCTTTTATATATAACAAAAAAATATCATATTTATTATTTTCTGAAAGTGCTTTATTTATTGCTATGGGAAGAAACAAATGAAGCCACAATGGAGATACTTAAAATTATATACTAGGCAACATATTTAAATTCATTTCTACATTTTCTGATTATATGTATTAGGTAGTAGATTTAAAATCTCCTTCATTTTAAAAAAATAAGGGAAAGAGAATACCAATCAGTTGAGAACTGAGATCTTAACATTAAAATGTGTTTTACAATGTATTCATTACATTTGTAACTGACCCATATAATGGGTTGACTGTGTTTATTACAGTTACTAATTCAGAATGTCTACAACATTAGGGTGAAGTAAGATGTCAAAACTATTTAGTGAAATCTATATTGTTATTAAGACAGTGTGCTGAGTTGTTCATTCACTCAAAGGAATCACAGGTAGTAATAATCCATTTTATGTTTATATGCTATACTCAATGATGAGAGTATATCCAGATCACTTACTCAACAAAAATTATTGCACTGTTCAGCTATAACAAAATTAAGGTGAATAGCATAATACAAAATAGAGTAAATATAGGAATTTGAAAAGAATCTTAAATATGTAAGCTTGAAAATACATGGTTTAAAATAAATAATGTGAATTCAAATTAATGATCTTGTTTATATACAGAATAAAATCTTAGAATCACAGCACCCTAATAAGCTAAGAAGGGACCTTGGCAATCACCTTTTTCAAGCACTTCATTTTACAGATGAAGAAACTAATATCTATATATGTATTTTGATTTATTGCTGTTTCCTATTAAATCACAACATTATCCCCATGCCATTGCTTGCAAAACTAATATATTATTTCCTAAAGTGATATGACAAGTATGTATACTAAGGTTATACTACTGTCACCACCCAATTTCAAAATTCAGATACTAAAAATTCCATCATGAACCACTCAGCACAATGTCATGTTCATTGCCAGGGGGAGTTCCTAACTGAAAGCCAGAAATGTGCTAATAGAAGGACTGATGTTAGTATCAAGTTAGTGGTATATTCTCCTTATAACAGACCTTTCTCATTCACATATTGCCTCCCTAAATGTGCCAAAGTTCCTGCTGATCTTTAATATAGGGAAATAATTTATAGTAAACCTTTCATCCATCAATGGAAAGTTTAGGGCCTCATAGACACTTCCCATTTGTAAGAAAGGACTTATTAATATATTTTTTCTAATTTTATTTATTTATTTGCAGAAGTAGAGACAGAGAGAATGGGTGTACAAGAGCCTGTAGCAACTACAACCTAACTCCATACACATGAGCCACTTTGTGCATGTGAGAATTGGGGGAATTGAACCAGGGTCATTAGGCTTTGTAGACAAATACACCTTAACTGCTGAGCCACCTTTCCAACTCAGGAATTATTTTTAGTATCTACAAACTGAGGTTCCCTTACATAAAATGCTTGAGATCAAAAGTTTTTGTATTTAGGAAATTTTGTATTAGATCATTTGTATAAACAGAATGAGATATATTGGGGTGGGATTCAAGTCAAAATACAAAATTCTTAATGTTTCATGTAAACCTTATACATGTAGCTGAAACATAAATTTGCATAATATTTTAAATAATTTTGTGCATGAAATCAAGTTTCATGTTCAGAAATTTCCAATTGTAACCTCATGTTAGTTTTGGGTTTTGGAATATTTTGGATGTTAGATTTTCAGATTAGGGATTATCAATCTATATTTGCATCTGCATAATAAGACCCTATACTAAGTAGGACCCTGATATTCTGAAATTATACAAATATAGTGTCTAACTGTAAACAACTTCCTCCCTCTTTTGGTTTTCTTTCTAATAAAATATTTTTATTTAGATTCTTATAGAGCTATTAGCTAAATTTTAGGTTTCAGCTCCTCTTTTCCACTTTGTTTCCATATAGCTATACTTTCTATCCTAAAAGTCCCATCCACAATCAAAGAGCAAGGCTTTCTTAAATGCAGGTTATCGTTTTCATTCCAGTATCAGTTATACATGATCATATTCAGTCAACTGCTTCACAGGAATGCTTTGTTTTCTTAAATTAGGTTAAAGAAAAAGAAAAAGAAAAAAAAATTCTGTATATGTTTCATGTTACCTTATTATCTATCATAATTCTAATGACATTTTTAGGTCCTCAAAAGCTTTTTGATGTGAAACCATGGGCTTAATTAATATTTAGTTGAAGTCTACCTATACAGCAATATGTTCTTAAAACTAATATCCTAATAATCAATAATAGTATAAAAATAACTATGGATATGTTTGATTAAATGAAATAATTGATTATTCTTTGATAATTTTTCTACTGAGAGAGTTAAGAACATAGATTCACAATTCTCAGATAATTGCTTCAAAAATACTTTAAAATATTTTTTCTTTAAAAAATTAGCAAATATTTTATGAATGAGGAAATGACTATTTTTCTTTTAAATTTTTTTTAGAGACACAGAGAAAGAATTGGCATGCCATGGCCTCAGGTACTGCAATTGAATTCCAGATGCCTGTGCCACCTAGTGGGCATGTGCAACCTTTCACTTGCCTCACCTTTGTGAGTCTGGCTAATATGGGATCTGAAGAGCTGAAAATGGGTCCTTAGGCTTTGCAGGCAAATGCCTTAATATCTATATATAATATATATATTAATTATACATAATGGACTTGGTTATGATATTTTCATACAAGAATATAAACATATGTATATCTTCTGATAATATTCACCCCTCTCCTTACTTGGTCTGATTACCTCCTGCTCTCACTTGTCTTTGGCTTCAACTTACATATTTATTTTATGTTGTTGTTGTTGTTTTATTTTTTTTTCGAGACTCTGTGTTTAACAAGAGTTGCTTAAAGGGACATGAATGAGGGGTTACTTACAGAAGCATGTGCCTGTTACCGGTGGCTACACCAGTGACAAAAATCATTCAGGAACAATTAACTGTCCATGGATCCTCATGAGCCCCTCCTTCCTTCCTTCATGATGGAATTTTTAAAGTTCTAATTTTGTGCCAGACTTTTGTAGGTAGGAAACATCTATTTGGTGCCCAAGAATGAACAGGCCCTCTCATGCCCAGAAAACAGCATTCCACAACAGTTTACCCTTTCTTCCAGCTCTTAGATTCTTTCTCTCTTTTCTTCCAGAATGCTTCCTGAACTTCAGAGGATGTGATATAGGTGTCTCATTTAAAGCAAAGCATCCAACATTCACTTATTCTCAGCAGTTTTACCAGGTATGATCCTCTGCAAAGGAGTGTAGTGGCATTCACATGGGCAGTGTGTTTAAGACAAGAAGTCAAGTTACAGTTTACTTATGTATCAGTTGTGTGACATTTGGAGCATTGCTTCACATTCCTGAGTCTGTGTCCCTACATAAAAGGCAGGAAGAATAATGCGCTCCTCATAGAATGTAAGCAAATTACACAAGGCCTGAGGAGATGGTTCGGTGGATATAATGCTTGCTGTATATGCATGACAACCTGACATTGGATTTCCAGAATCCATGTAAAGCCAGATGCTGGAACACTAGCATCTGTAATCCCAATGGAGTACCTTGACAAGAAAATAGGTCAAGGCAGGAGAATTGTTCCCAAGTTTGTAGGCCAACTAGCTTGGTAAATGCAGTATGGCGAACAATGAGAGACTTTGCCTCAAATAAGGAGGAAGGTGAGTACTAACACCCAAGGTGTTCTCTGACCACATAACAGAAATTAAATTTTTAATACATGCATTCTTTGGGGAGGGGGCACTTCACTCCAAAACTATAGCAAAGAAAATATCATTGGCAACATGTGGTGAATATTTTGAATACAAGGTGATATATCCAGCTTCAAATTTCACTCAGCAAATCTTACTGAACCATTGATTAGATATGGTATATGTTGTAGTAATTGGTTAACCGTGATATTCTAGGGACTAGTGCAACAATAATTCATTTCTAGCTCATGTTACAAGTCTGTTGAAAGAATGCCAGTTCCTAAGAGTCTCCCAATGTTTCCTGGCATCTTTTGAATACACACCTTCTCATTTCACTAAAAAGGAAGTAGATGATCTCACACTGACAACTTAATAGCTCAGCAATGAATGGACCCAGACGGCTTGAACCCACAGCCTACTGTGTTGTTACATGGCTCAGATATTTGCAGGGGGACAGAAGATTCATCCTCCCATAAGCTCAGTAGAGGAGAATTGGGTAAAAGTGAGCTCTGTGTTTTCCAGGAAGACTCATGAGGTCCCCAAAACAACGTAGGCCATTGCCAAAACACTTGATTACCTGCCAGGTCTAAAGAGTAAGATATTCTTGCTGAAGACACCATACACTGCAATCACAGGACATTGGAATACCATCCTGGAGTTGAAATGAAAACTAGCTCCCTCCCAGCCAGCCCTCATCGTTCTGCAAAGCACTATTGGGGCTGCCAGAGGACCATGGTTACCAAGAGCACGAATAATCAGGGGACCCTGCAGACAACAAAATTGAGCAGCCAGACAAGTACTTCACACTTGTACAATAGTGGCACATAGCCTCTACAAGTAACCAACTGTTCTCTGATTGGACACAAAGCCTGCTCAGTGGGAAAGAACTCATATATGGTACTGGAAACCAAGTGAGAATCCTGTGGCCAGCAAACCCAGCCTTCAGAGAGAAGCTCCCACTGCTCTCTGGAGAAGAAGAGTGGGCTAGCACACCAAAAATCTCTCAAACAACTGTGCATACCCTCTTTAACCCAACGTGCTGTCACACTTGGTTAGAGAATCTGTTTTATTTTACAGGTGGCAGAGAAAATGGAAGAGTCTTATATCCATCAATAAAACAACAAGAGAGCCGACTGCCCACCATTAGACTTGCCACATCTTCCACATCGTCCAGGGCCCAGGAGAAATTTCAGAGGAAGCACTGAGATGAGTAGTGCTCTTCCCGCTAGCCTGACCACCAGCCCTAGGGTGATGGTGACTGTCACAGTGATCAGTCAAAATTTACCAAAGCAGAAATTCAGAGGCTACAATGAACTCAGTATTAAACCAGACTGCCAACAGGCCTGTCATGGCTCAGGGAACATTGAGGAAGAAGGGGCAGAAAGATTGTAAGAGCCACAGAGTGGATAGGAATACCCTATGCCACACCCCACTATCCCATAGGGACTGACTGAGGCCTTCATGACTCCACAGTGAATACCATAACCCCACTGAGGAGGGCCTCCAAGGTAATGAGAATGGTGATGAGGAGATAAAAAAATGTTTAATACACACACACACACACACTTTTTTTGTTTGTTTGTTTTTTTGAGGTAAGGTCTTACTCTAGGCCAAGCTGAACTGGAATTCACTCTGTATTCTCAGGGTAGCCTTGAACTCATAGCGATCCTCCTACCTCTGCCTCCCAAGTGCTGGGATTAAAGGTGTGCACCACCACACCTGGCTATGCTTATTTTTTAAAATGAGCTCTAGAAGGCTCTCACACAGAGTAGGCAATTTAAATTGAGCTTTGAAGAATTTTTATATCACAGAAGAACCATCTGAGAAGAGCTGGAAATCGGTCCAAGGTGTGAGTCTGTGATGGTTAATTTTGTCAATTTGATTGGTGTGGTGGTTTGATTCAGGGGTTTCCCATAAACTTAGCTGTTCTGAATTCTAGGTCCCCAGCTGATGGCAACTTCGGAATTAAAGCCTCCTGGAGGCCGTGTATTTTGGGAGGCAGGCTTTATGGGTGTTCTAGCCAGTTTCCTCTTCCCTATGTTTGGCATACTCTCCTGTTGCTGTTGTCTACCTGATGTTGGCCAGGAGGTGATGTCCACCCTTTGCTCATGCCATCATTTTCCCCTGCCATCATGGAGCTTCCCCTTGAGTCTATCACCCAAAATAAACCTGCTTTTTTTGTTTTTTGTTTTCCTACAAGCTGCTCTTGGTCGGGTGTTTTCTGCCAGTAATGCAAACCTGACTGCAACAATGGGATTTAGAGTCAACGTGGAAACAGATCTCTGAGCAAGTTCATAAAGGGATTGCTTGGACTGATTTGAGGTGGGAAGTCTGATACTCTGATACGATAGTGCAAGCCTCTGTAATACTAGCGTGTCTACAAAAAGAAGGGAGGCAGAGTTAGGGGAATTATCTGGAAGCTCTAGGCTAGTTCTCCTGGCAAATGCAAAGATAAACAAGAGACCATGCATCAAAATAAGACAGGAGGCAAGAACCAACATCAGAAGTTGTCCTCTGACCTCAACATGTGTGCTACAGTATGTGCATCTCCCCTGCACGTACATGAACTCGCACATACACACAAAAAATAATCATTAATAATAATAATAATTAGACTGTTTCCAGATTATGTAAATCTTAACCTATTGGTTTAAGGTTCTATTGTCTTAGTTATTTTCTAAATCTTTCTCTAAGAAAACTACAAAATCCCCTAGCATAGTAGAAATGCAATGCTTCTGAACTCCTTATTTTCATGTGGATATTTCCTTACAAATTTATATTTCAATCACATATCTGATTTAATTCCAAAATACTAGAAATCTTATTTTTTTTCACAGGGTTAGAGCCTTTACTCTTATTCAATAAAGCAACCATAGGAATCATTCAGTTTTAAACAATTCTATAGAGCTACATCTTCATACTTAAGTAAATGAGTTTTACACTTCTGTATCCTTCCAAAGAAAAAGAAAGAATGCTAAATTATTAAGTCTTTTATTACAATGATTTAAAATTCTCTGTTTTTTATTTATCAGATTTTATTTTTATTTATTTATTAGAGACAGAGAGAGTGAGAAAAAGAGATAGAGAGAGAAGGAGATCAGGCATGCCAGGGCCTCTAGCCACTGCAAAACAAACTCCAGATGCAAACACCACTGTGGGTATCTGGCTTATGTGGGACCTGGAAAATCAAACCTGGGTTCTTAGGCTTGGCAGCAAGCACCTTAACCACTAACTAAGCAATCCCTCCAGCCCCTTATCAGATATTTTAATTGAAGCACTTGCTTGGAAAATAAATCTCTTATGAAGAAAATATTGAATTCTCCTTTTATCTATACATTAAGCAGCTTATGAATTTTTTATTCCTTTAATTCTAGATGTCAATATTTTACCTCTTGGGTGCTTTCTGTATAGAAGATTCAGAGCATGAACAATGCTTATTATGCAATGTTTTTCATAAAGGTGTGTAACTACTCAAAATTACTATAAGGTAATAATCAAAATTTGATGCACAACATGCTGATATTTTGGGGAACATGCATGGGCAAGCTTTTCCTTAGGCTAAATGACATGATAGGAACACAAAAGTGTGTTAATCAGTTTTCCACTGCTGCAATAAAATGCTTGATATAGGTTATTTATGAACTAGAGGGGCTATGGAAATTCAGAGTCAAATGTCAGGACTCCCCAGGCACATGGCCTCTGGTAAGAGTGGAGGCTGAGGTGTATGACAATCAGAATATGGATGCGTAACCACTCACACTGTGAATTGGAGCAGAGAGAAAGCAAAAAGGGAATGCAGGACCCTTTGAAGGTAGCCTCCAATGATTTAAGTACCTCTCTTAATGCTCCACCCTTTAATGGTTTATACTATCTCCTCACTCCCCCACCCCGATATCAAGGCTTTTGCATATTGACCCTTGGAAGGCATGCAATCAAATCACAAAATGATAGCATTATGTACCTGGCATAAGAGGGACCAACATATATGACAGCATTGAGCCCTTGTGTACTGATAGGCCAATTTTATAGCGTAATGTAGAAAACTTAGGTTAATATGTTTGACCATTTAACGTCTGTAAAGAAACAAGAAATTGCTATTCTTTTTACAATATTTTATTTGATTTTTTACACGCACACACATACACACACATGTATATTACATTTTAATCAATGAATCTTACATTACCCTTCCTTATCCCCTACTCTCAGTATATTCATTCTTTTTCTCATCACTTTCCAGTGACTACATCACTGAAGAGAATGACCCTTTCTCCCCCAGCAGCTGTTTGTTGACTGTCATTATTATACACTCACTGAATTTTACTGTATAGTGAACTATATAGTATATAGTTCTTAACTCACTGACTTGGAAGAAAATAAAATTGAAAGTGCCTTAAGTCTAGTTGGAGTATTATTTTTACCAGTCCTTGAACACCCAAATTTATCCTCTACACACACACACACACACACACACACACACACACACACACACAGATGAGGTGCTATAGTAAATAACTATAGTAAATATTGTAAGTCCTCAAACTCACACATGTTGGTGATTGAAATAAACCACTGTTGTATGGTGTGGATTGGCTTTGCTGGTGTATACTCACTCACATGGGAATTGCTGGAACACCAGAACTTATGATAGTTCTTTTATCACTGTTACCTTAGATAGTACACTGAGTATTGATTGACAGGAAGTTTTAATTTCATTTTTGCAGTGGAAGACAAAGGCAATATGCTAAATTCCTTAAATTAACATTAATGCGAAGGGTACATGGAATCCTCCAAACTCTATAGAGGTGGTGTTATTGTCACATCTAAGTTAAAGATGAGGAAAATAAAGAAAATAAAATAAAGATGAGGTTAAATAGTTAGGTAACCTTTTCCAAGTTAAGGCACAGCTATGTATAAGTGCAGCAATTCATTCTAGTGTGAATATTCCAAGGGAGTCATTGTCTTTGGTACTGAATGTAAATCGGAGGGCGAAACTGCCCACCTTCCAGTTAATGCTTTCCCTTTTTATTAAAGCTAATAAGATAAGAGGGATTCAGAGATTTTTCCTGGTACCACTGAAGGCACTGGGGGAGTTAAAGTACAGAAAGGACTCCTCTCCCCAAGCATATGTTGGTTTATTCATGTTTCTTGATTTGAGGCTCCCAGTATGATTCTATTTTACATGGAAGAAGCTCATTATCAGAGGTGGTTAAAAAGTGGCCTGAAGTTTCACAGTTAAGCGGCAACCTGGGACTCAGAAGCTGAGCACATTCACAGCTGTGAGGGAGAATTTGACCTGCCCAGGGTTGAAGGCCTCCTGAGTCCCAGGCACTGTGCTGTGCAAGGCACTTCAATACTGTCATCATTTTTACACAGCCAGGCATGGAAGATGGCTCAGCAGTGAATAAGCAGTTGCTTACAACAGGCCCAGGTTCGATTCCCAAGTCACCCATGTTAGCCAGACTCAGAAAGTGGTGCACGTGTCTGTCTGGCATTTGTTTGTAGTGTAACAGGCACCCATTGAGATACATGTACCCACACACAAGTTCCAATAAATACATACAAAACTATTAAAAATATAAAATAGAATATATTTTATGTAATAAAAATATAAAATATATTGTAAGAAATATAATTTTTATATAGCCACACATTCTTGAAAGCTAGCAGGGAGCTATTCAGTGCCGGGGGGATTTGCTAATAGTCACATATGCATTCAAAGCTACTAACCTGATATGTGGGGCTTATTTCTCCTCTCCACTCTCAGAGTTACAGAACTGACTGCTTATTTATCTCACTTTACATGCTGTAAACTTGTTACAGTCAAGGTCAACCTTATGTGATTGCTTTGAACCATACCCTCACCAAAGACTGGACTTATCTCTACATTCCTAGAGCACAAATAATCCACTGCCCAATAAACATGATTACCTTTTCCCTAGATAAGAAAATTGCATTCCTATTCCCTTCTGGCTTTCATAGAGTCCATACATACAACATACCACCTCTCTGGATTTTCTTTTCTGTCCAGAAGTTATAATCTGCACATCACTATGTAAAGAGAAATTCTGTATTTATGGGAAAGTGCTTCAAAAAATGCTGATATTGGGCTGGGGAGATGGCTTAGCAGTTAAGGCGCCTGCCTGCAAAGCCTAAGAACACCTGTTCGGTTCTCCAGGTCCCATGTTTAGCCAGACGCAAAAGTGATGCAAGTGTGCACTGTCGCACATGTGCACAAGGGGGTGCATGCATCTGGAGTTCATTCACAGTGGCTGAGAGGCCATTGGCGTGCCCATTCTCTCTCTCTCTCTCTCTCTCTCTCTCTCTCTCAAATTAAAAAATGTTGATATTAAATGTTCTTTTTAGTGCTAACTATACTACATGGTTATACTCCTAGAGGCAAAAGTAGTGACCTTATCAATATTGTTTCAATTAGGAGTAGGATATGGGAAATAATCTTGGAGCAGCTCAGGTACCACAAATTTTCCATACACTAGAAATGTACAGGGAGTTCAAGTCTTCAGTAAAAAGTAAAACAGTGTATAGTTACAATTCAGAAAATAGGGGTTCTAATATATGCAAACAATAGGACCAGGCCAGGTGTGGCGCTACATGCCTTTAAGCCCAGCATTCATGAGGCCGAGTTTGGACGACTGCTGTGAGTTTGAGGCCAGCCTGAGACTACATTGTGAATTCTCGGTCAGCCTGGGATAGAGCAAGACCCTACCTCGAAAAACAAACTAACTAATATAATTAACAATAATACTAATAATAGTACTAGTGACAGGTGTGTTTCCTTGTTACTATCCACATGGAATGATGGCCTTACCTCAGGGGCATATTCATGTAATCAGTGCCCCTGACACACATACACACACCCGTGAATCCAACGGAGAGGCTCTGTTGTATGGGGAACAAGTTCAGACTCCTTGAACTTGGTTTCTGTTTTTGCGGGTTTCCTTAGTACAAGATCATATTTACAGCACCTGCTAGCTTGTCACCACAACATTCACATGACCATAATATCTGCCCTGGACCCTTCCCCACTGTGTGGCAGCCTCTAAGAAGCTTTCATGTCAGCTTTATACAGATGTTTTTGGAGACATTTACTGCTTGGAAGAATATCCTAGGGCTATTTTTTTTTTTTCTACTACCACTGACACTGTTGGAAATGCACTGATTTCTTTCAGGGCACCATGCCTTAGAGCCCACAAAGCTTAAGATTCTAATGCCACAGAACGTACTACCTGCCTTCAAAGTCTCTGAATCATAGCGATTCTGAGTTCTTTGTAGATGAGGATAATAATGCCCCTGCTTCGTGGAGGCTATGGGTAAGCTGTTTTGAGTAAAATAGGTACCCACATACCTAGTGACCTAAAACATCTATTATTTCTGAAAATTGTATGGGTCCAAAATTAAGGCAGGGAAAAGGAATGAACTGCAATCCATCTGTTCCATGTGATACCATCTTTGATCACATGTAAAGTCATTTCGCAAGGAGCTCAGCTGAGTCTACAATAACCAAGATGGTTTGCCGTTTCCCAGGACTTCTTCCTAGCAGGCTCTTTTCATTCGTTTGTTTTGTGTTGCTATAATAGAATACCTGAGTCCAGATACTTTATACATAAAAGAGGCTTTTTAGCTTACAGTTCAGGAGGCAAAAGACCATGGTGCTAGAATTCTAGCCAGGGCTACCCCATGGTGCATCAAAAATCAGATAAAAGGAAAAGGAAAATGGTTTTGCATAGAAGAGGTCAAGCTGGGGTTGATCCACTTCCTAACAAACTACTCTCATAAGGACTAGCTCATGAGCTAGAAAAAATGGCCAGTGGTTAAGAGTGTTTGGTGCTTAAGCATGAGGACCTTTTGGACGAAAGACTGCTCTGGTTTGATCCCTCTAGAGCCCAATTAAAAAGCTAGACATGACCATGCATATCGTAAGCCCAGTCTCTGAGGGGCAGAGACTGCAAAAATCACTGGGAGTTGCTGACATACAGCAGCCTCAGGTTCACAGAAAGTGCAGGACTCAAGAAAACACCTGAATGTGTAATGATAAGGACACCTGGTGTTCTCCTCTGGCCTCAACATGCATGCACATGCATCTGCACACACATGCACATATACCATACGTCACACACACCACACTACACACACACTTAAGAAAGTTAAATAGGTAAATACATGAAAACTCTAGGAGAATTAATCCCTTCTGTGTGGGCAACTTATTACCTGATTACCTTCTAGTAGGCTACATCTCTGAAATGTTACACCACCTCAACACCACTATACTAAAAACCCAGTTTCTAGCACTCAGAACTTTAGGGAACACAGTTTAAAAATAGGGCAAAGACTAAGGTCTAAAATTGCCATTTCTCACCCCAAAATAAGAAATTCTTAACAAAATAGATGGTTCATGGCTTGAGAATGAATCTAAGAAATTATATTATGTTCACAGTGAACGAATCTATATGACTTTCGGTGACATATCAAATGAAGGCAACAGCCTTATTGAGGGACTCCTACTAACAAAACAACAGATGGAACAAAATGATACTATTTACAGTGAATAAAATATCAAGTGTGTTTAAATGCATAACTTTCTAATTAAACAAAGCCCTCAGTGATCACCACTAGAGGTTGATAGGCTACCAATTTATTATTCTCAGAAGACGCTAGGGCTGGAGAGATGGCTTAGCGGTCAAGGCACTTGCCTATGAAGCCTAAGGACCCATGTTTGACTCTCCAGATCTCATGTAAGCCAGCTGCACAAAGGTGAGGCAAGCACAAGGTCACACATGCCCACTAGGTGGCACAAGTGATTGCAGTGGCTGAAGCCCTGACGTGCCAATTCTTTCTGTCTCTGTCTCTCTCTCTCTAAAAATAAAAAAATAAAAATAAAAACAAAAGGCTGAAGAAAAGTTGGAGGAGGAGAAAGAACTCAAATTTATACTGACAGTTATATGAGCTCTATGTTATGGTGAAGAGTAAAGTTTTCACAGAGGATGTTGGGGGAGGAGGGGATAAAAAGGAGAAGGGGGAGAAGAATGTTATGGTTCCCACGTGAAATGTCCCCTATAGGCTCATGGGTGTGAACACCTGGAGCTCAGCTGGTGGCGCTGTGTTGACAGGTTGAGAGGCCTTTGGTAAGTGAAGCTTCACTGAAGGACATGGGTGTTTGGGAGAAGGACTTAAGGGTTACACCCCTGTCCAGTTCTGGCCCAGGTTCCCTCTCCACTTCGTAGTCACTAAGATGTGAGCAAGCTGCCTCAGGCTCTCAGTGCCTGGGTCTGGAGCCAATCCTGCCACCATGAACACTACGGGCCTTCCCCACCTTGAAACTGTGAGCTAAATCCTTCTTCCCCAAAGTTAATTTTTTAATCTTTTTTTATTGACAACTTGCATAATTATAGACAATAAACCGTGATGATTCCCTCCCCTCCCCCACTTTCCCCTTCACAAATCCACTCTTCATCATATCCCCTCCCTCTCTCAGTTTCTCTTTTATTTTGACGTTATAACATTTTCCTCCTATTATGAGGATCTTATGAAGGTAGTGCTAGGCACTGTGAGGTCATGAATATTCAAGCCAATTCGTGTGTAAATGATTACATTATAAGCAGTCCCACTCTTCCTTTGGCTCTTACATTTTTTTCCACCACCTCTCCGGCAATGAGCCCTGAGCCTTGGAAGGCATGATAGAGATGATTCAGTGCTGAATAGTCTTCTGTCACTTCTTCTCAGCACTATTTTTGTCAGATAGACTTTTTCCCCCAGCAATGAGAAAAGTCACTAATATGGAGAAGGAGGAGGATGAAGAGAGAAGATGTGTCAGGTCCCAGAGGTTGGAGTGGTGTGCTTTTAGGATGGCAGTGGGCATCTGAGGCCAGACTTCCAGAGGCCTCTACCAGCTGGAGAAAGGAAGGAAGCAGATCTTCCCTGGAGCCTCTAGAAGGAAGGAGAACATGAATGCTGGTGCTCAGCCAGCTCTCTCCTTTTAACACTGTTTAGAATCCCTGCCCATGAAATGCTGCTGCCCGTAGCTAAACTGGTCTTCTTACCTTAGTTCATTGAATCAAGATGATTCCTCACAGGCATGCCCAGAGTTTAATTTCCCAGGTGATTCTAGGTCCTGCGCAGTTGACAATCAAAATGAAACTATCACGGTGCTGGTTTAAATTTAAAATGTTCCCAATAGCTAGTGGAGCCTTTGGGAAGGAGAGTTCTGTGGGAAGAATGTGTCCTTGGGGATGGGCCTTACTGTTTATCAGTCCAGTCCCACTGGGTGTTCACAGTGAGCTCCCCACTTCTTCCTTGCCAATGAGTGGAGATGTATTGCCTGACTAACTGCTTTTGACTTGCTTTCCCCATTATAATGAAGCTTGCTGGAAGCCTGTCCTTTAAGATCACTGAAACTATAGGTTCTTAAATGTAAATCCAAATTCCAGAGGTGGTCTACCTCTTTATGAGTTAGGTCAGGAAGGCTCCTAAGATTTCCTAAAATGATACAGACTATTGCCACTGCTCTTGGTTGACCACCAAAACTAGATGGTAAGACCGTGTTGCTAAAGATTGCACACTATACTGATGAAGCAATAAAAAATGCACATAAGTTCCCTGCTCTATAGGAGCTAGCTATGAGTAGAAGCAGACATATAGCAGTTGCTTAAGTCATCCAGGTGCCAGGTTATGTTACTCATTTAGAGTAACATTTAGAGTAGCCCCCACCTTGTGCCTTCTTGCTCTTTCCTTTGTACCATATTTACTCCTCTGCCATGACAAACTTTAAACAAAATTTCTGAATTTTGTGGAAATAACGGTACATTTCTTACAATGTCCTGATTGATAACAGCCAGGGCACAAACAAAGAATGAATCAGGATATTTGTGAATCTCTGGAGGGAAAGCACTCTGGTACTGAGGCCTTCTGGGGAGCCAAGCTTCCATTTGAGATGACTTCATATTGATAATCTCCGAATACAACATTAGGTTTGAATGTGAGAGCTATATTGGCAGCTTTTACTTTTAATTACAAGGCTAAGATCTTCCTTTTCTTTTGTTGACTATTTTCCATCAATGACTTCTCATTGATCCTTTCTCTTGTGCATCTGCTTTCTAAATACTGAAAGAGAATTATGAAAGGAAGCACTAGAGGTAAACTACAAAGACAGATGTTTTAAAACTTTTGCCTAAATCTTAATTGACATTCAGTTACTTCCTTCTCAGTCAGCCTTATAATTATAGTCCAACTTCTTTTTCTGGAATATCCTTGCAATGAAAGTCATTCATTTCCCCAAATTCAGAAAAGCCCCTTCCTTCAAAATAATAGTCTCACAAGGGGCTAGAGTCACCAAATTGGATGAGATTGCAAGGAGCTAAAACCAAAGTGGCATCTCTAATTAACTGTCCACATCAAGAACAAAACACAAGAATAAGAAGGGGAAAGAGAAGGTGTGGCTACAATGCACACAGGTTATGTGGAAATTCTGTGACCACACCCATTCTTTGATTGAACCCTCACAAGCTCACATCATCAAAGTATAATAACAGTTTAAATTAAGCTGAAAAATAAGAAGATATTTTCTCCTCTTTGGTTCTGTACTTCGTGGTGAAGAGGATATATGATAATTACTTGGTAAATTGGTTCTCACTAGTCTAGCAAATTGAACAATGCAGGGATAGGGTGGCTTTTGGATTGTCTAGACTGTTTTCCCTCACTAATCATAAATATTTATGAAATCTGAACCTCACTTTTGTGCTCTTTAAATACAGCCTGAATTATTCAGATTATTTGTCTATACTGTAATAAATAGAAATGTCTCCTTGGACCTTATTTTTAGTATTAAAAACACAAGTAACATAAGTACTGTAATGTTTTGAGTATAAAAACAAAATGAGACAAAGGCACCTGCCTTCCCCTATTATGGAGCGTCATTAGCCATGCTTGTATCTATGAAATGATTTGTTTATATTAAACACATATTTTGAGTTGGATGGTTCAACACTGTTTAACCTTTGCCTGAACTTCAAATTAGGTAGTGCTTTAAAATATTTCAGTGATCGTGTAATTCGATCCAATAGCCTAGCAGGACAGTAACTGGAAACATGTGACACAGGAGTGTCAGAAACCATGCCATAGAGGAGGAAAAGGAAGGGATTTACTTTGTTCTACCCTAAACAGACTAGTGTAGTACAATGGTCGGTCCCTACAGTAGTAGACAGAGTGCAGTAGACAGAGACCCTGGACATATTTCAACTGAATAGGCCTCTGTCATACTGTTTTATAATTAAGGCAACAAGAAGACAAAACTACGATGCTTGCATTATGTTATTCCAGACTCTATATGTTTCTATGTATTTTGTTCTTCAGTGTGGTATCTGCAAGATTGTGTTAGCATGCCACCAAGACAAAAGCATGTTTGTCTTGCAGATTTTGTATATGTCCCTTGGTAGCTGAAAGCCTATTGTTCTGGTATAACTGGTTTTGCATTAGGTTTCCTTGTGTAGTGATATTAATTGTTTAAATTATGTCAGCTCCCTCATGAGTATCCTGTGGACTGTTCTGCAGTCGATATAAATTAAGACGATGAGGAGATAGGTCGGTGATAGAGGCAAGCATGAGGACCCGAGTTCAATTTCGAGAAACTACGTAAAAATGCTAAGCATAGTAATGCAAATGAGTTATCCAAGCACTGGGGAAATAGACACAGGAGTATCCCTGTGCCCCAGTGCCTAGCCACTGATAAACCCTGTCTCAAAAAGAGGTAGGGGCTGGAGAGATGGCTTAGCAGTTAAGGTGTTTGCTGGCAAAGCCAAAGGACCCAGGTTTGATTCCTCAGATGCACAAAAGAGCACAATCATCTAGAGCTCCTTTCAGGGGCTAGAGGCCCCGATGCACCAATTCTTGCCCACTCCCTTCTATCTGCTTCAATCTCTTTCTCTCCCTCATAAATAAATAAACGAATAAATATTTTATTAAAAAAAGAGGTGGGTGGCTATGCACTCCAAACTTTTTTACTTGCTATATTTGGTATTGTTTAATATAGTATGTGTGTTGTTAGAATTGTCCATATTATTTGCACATAATGAGGAGTAAAAGAACAAACACTTCTGAGCTTTGCTACTGAACTTGCATAGTTATAGAGTGTCCAGATATGACACGATGAACCAAGTCGGCTATTGAAACAAGGAGCCTACAGACTACTTGGTGATAGGATTTTAACACAAAACCTTGCGAAAATCTAACTTTAATCCTTTGAACTCTAACAAGTGAAAAGATTATCATAGTGAATAATAAGACTCTCTAGAAAAGAGAAAAATACCTTCATGAGCTGAGCGTGGTGGCACACGCCTTTAATCCCAGCACTTGGGAGGCTGAGGTAAAGAGGATCTCTGTGAGTTCAAGGCCAACCTAAGACTACATTGTGAATTCCAGGTCACCCTGGGATAGAGCGAGACCCTACCTCAAAAAACTAAAGTAATAAAATACAATACAATAAAATAAAATACCTACATTTACAGAAAATATACCTAGATTTTTTTCATATTGGAAGTAAACTGTCAAAGATGTTGACCCTTCATTTCTTCCCAATACTGTTTGAATTTTTAAATGTTCAGCAAAAAGCACACAAGAATATTCTCTTTTGTTCTTTATTTAACTCTAGGATATATTAGCACTTTTATTAATGTGCCTGTCTCAGTATTAGTGCCCAAACCTGGATCAGAGAATTTGACAGTGGTCCAGTTAAGGGTTGAGCCATCATTCATTGAAAGAGCTCCTGGAAGGAAGTCAGTTAGAATTGTAAGGAGACATTAGAATGATGAGAGGCTAGCCAATCTCCTTTCCTCTTATTTTTGTTCAATGGAAGATCATGTAATAACCAGGTAGAGGTGCCACATAAAATACCATAGGTGAGTGCTTAAACAACAGAAATATATTCTTTCATAGTTCTTTCTGGGGGCCAGTAGTTAGAAATCAGAATACCAGCAAGGTCAGGTTCTGATAAAAGCCTCTTCTTGGCTTTCAGCTGGTCACCCTGAGCTGGGAGATGGCAGAGGGAAACTGAACCCTGCTCTCATCCTCTCCTTGTAAAGACACTAAGCCCATTGTGGAGGTCTTGCCATCATTAACTCATCTAAACCCAGTTACCTCCCAAAGGCTCTACTTACACATTTCATCACATTAGGTATTGGGACTATAGCATATATATTTAGTTTGCTACAGTCATCCTCAGTACATTACTTGAGAATAAGTTAGATGTAAGGATCTTTAGGAGACCATGGTCCTTGATGCTGGTCTCCTGGAGACAGGGACAGGGATTGCCCACTGCTGTGTATATCCATGCACAACAGTCTAATAGGAGCCCACCAGATGACAAGAATTGAAATATGGAGTAATTAAAAAATATATAATAGAAATTTAGCAATACTTAACTACTGATATTATCTCAATTGGTATTATATTACATAGAAAGACATAAAGGAAGGAAAAATGTAAGTAGTTTCTAAAATATATGTGCAAATAGGCACAAACACCCTTAACAAAGTAGGACAAAAGCACTTATGGCAATTACAGCCTTTGTGTTTGTAACTGGTCACATGACCTTAGCAGGTATTTATAACTATTTTCTACTATTTATTCTGTATTTCCTCAGCAGATCTTGGTTCTTTACCTGGAGGGGTGACCCACACCATCATTCCTGAAGATTCCAGACAATTTATCACACTGCCTGCATTGGGTTGCCATTTCCTACTATCTTGGATCACAGAGTGAAGTAACAGCAAGAGATGCTCTAAAGGATCCCCTGCGCTCCAGACATAATTCTTCCTGACCTCCATTGCAGCAGAGCAGTCCGATTTCACTCTGGTAGTCTGGTTCAATCAGCTCCGCTAACACTGTAACTCCTTTCTTAAGCCTGTTAGCTCAAGGGCATTAGAAGCACAAAGTGACCAAAGGGAAATACTAACTTTCAGTTCAATGTAATGTGTTTTGTGCCTCCGAGCTGAAGCTCTCCCCACTCTACGCAGGGTTGATTCAACATACGGAAATCTGTCGATGTAATACACCACATAAATAAGCCTAAACACAAAAACCACATGATTATTTCGAGAAATGCAGAAAAGGTCTTTGAAAAACTACAACATCACTTCCTGATCAAAACATTGGAGAGAATAGGCATGGATGGTCTATATCTCAACATAATAAGGGCTATATAGAGAGAGCCTAAAGCACAAATAATACTTAATGGGAGGAGATTGAAGGAATTCTCATTGAGATCAGGAACAAGACAGGGGTATCCACTCTCACCTCTGATTTTCAACATAGTACTGGAAGTACTAGCTCAAGTAATAAGACAGGAGAAAGAAATAAAAGGGATACAAATTGGAAAGGAAGAAGTCAAGTTAGCCTTATTTGCAGATGACATGATTCTATACATAAGTGACCCATGATCCTCCATCTCCCCACTCTAGAACTAGAACTTCCAGGTAGGCAGTGCATAAGGTGGCATGAATAGGAAGTACAAGTTTGACTACTGAGTTAACTGGTGAGCATGAATCCTGGGGAGAGGAGAAACTTGGTCATATAGTAGACATTGATTCAGAGCATATGAAGTCTTCTGGAGAACTATGCCTCAGCTTTCTAGACTATGTCAACCTAGTTGGCTCCATAATTGAGTGTGTGTGTGCATTTTGAGGAAAGACCAACAGACAGGATTTAAAAAAAAATTGTTTATTTTTATTTATGTATTAGCAACAGACAGACACAGAAAGAAAGAGAGAGAGAGAGAGAGAGAGAGAGAGAGAGAGAGAGAGAATGGGCACACCAGGACCTCCAGCCACTGCAAACAAACTCCAGATATATGCTCCACCTTGTTCCTCTGGCTTACAAAGGTACTTGGAATCAAGCCTCAGACCTGGGTCCGTAGGCTTCACAGGCAAGAGCTTTACCGCTAAGCCTTCTCTCCAGCTCCCAGACAAGATTTTATTTTCTTTTTCTTTTCTTGTGTGTGTGTGTGAGAGAGAGAGAGAGGGAGAGAGAGAGAATTGGCATGACAGGGCCTTCAGCCACTGTCAAGCATACACCAACTTGTGAACATGTGCCACCTTGTACATGCATCACCTTGTACATCTGGCTTACATGGCATCTGTGGAATTGAACATGGGTCCTTAGGCTTTGTAGGCAAGCACCTTAACCACAAAGCCATCTCTCTATCCCCATAACTGTGTTTAAAAGGCCATTCTACCTTTCTATCAAGTCAGCTACTTTATGATGTTGGGAATCATGGTAAGATCAGAAAATTCTGCCATCCTGAGCCCAAATTTGATTTGCCACAAACTTCTAACATGATGTTACTTCTAACCCAGTCCCCCTCCCTCCAAAAAAGCATCAAGACACACTGACTATGGACTGAAACCTTTGAAACTAAAAACCTAAATTTGTTCCTTCTCCTTTTGAGTGCCTTCTCTCAAGTATTCATCACAATGATAATGAAAAAGTCTAACAGAGAAGTACTACATTTTCAGATTTTTTTTTTTTGGTTTGTTTTTTGAGGTATGGTCTTGCTCTAGCCCAGGCTGAACTGGAATTCACTATGTAGTCTTAGTGTGACCTTGAACCCACAGTGAGCTTTTACCTCTGCCTTCCAAGAGCTGGGATTAAAGGCATGTGCCACCATGCCAAGCTTTTTTTTTTTTTTTTGGTTTTTCAAGGTAGGGTTTCACTCTAGCCCAGGCTGACCTGCAACTCAGTATGTAGTCTCAGGATGGCCTCAGAGTCATGGTGATCCTCCTACCTCTGCCTCCCAAATGCTGGGATTAAAGGAATGTGCCACCATGCCCAGCTTCCTTTGAAGTTTTATAATATCTTCTTCAAAACTTCAAAAACATTTTGTTACTCTAAAAGTCTATAAACATCAATTCAGTTACTTAAGTGGTTACATAATTTAAGGATGCAAGTTAATTTTCAAAGAAACTTAGTAAAAATTTTCTTTAAAAGTGCCCACTTATTCAAAGTTTTAAAATATATTAAGAAAATACTTTACCACTTGTAGCAGACAGCTTCAGGTTCGCTGAGATGAACTTCCAGACCAGGCACAGTTATGGAGGAAGGGATATTATTTATTGAAGCTTACAGATCCAGGGGAAGTTCCATAATGGCAAGAGAAGTGGCCTGCTCTCCACAGGGCCAAGCAGAGAGAGAGAGAGAGAAACCAACCAGCCACCACAGCACACAGAGCAAAACTACAGCCAAAAGGTCACACAGCACACTTCAGGAACTCCTGCTAGGCACATTTGCATATCTTTACAATGGAATCTCAAACCCACACCATTAACACCTTAAGACCAGCCCCAGTCACATTGCCTCTAGCAAGGTGATTGCAGATGCAAACTATAACTAGTAAAACACTGAATATATTGGGGGACATATATTCAAACTACCACACCACTCATTATATATATATAAAATTAGCATTTACAAGGAAACCCTTTAAATTCTTCTGTTTGTTTGTACTTTTCGCTTATATTTTATTATTCTTTCTAATAGTTTTTTTTTTTTTAAATATTAGTTATGGGCTGGAGAGATGGCTTGGTGGTTAAGGTGCTTGCCTGCAAAGCCAAAGGACCCAGGTTCAATTCCCCAGGAACCACATAAGCCAAATGCACAAGGGGGTGCACACATCTGTAATTTGTTTGTAGTGGCTGGAGGTCCTGGCACACCTGTTCCCAATCTTTCTCTACCCTTATTTCTGTATCTCTCTCTCTGTTAAATACATAAAAATAAAATATTTTAAAATATTATTAGTTATAGATGAATGATATTTGGCTTAATTGAGCCTCCTTTTGTATCTTTTTTAATATTTTTGTCATTTTTACCTTCACATTTTTAAAATTATTTCTTCTTTTGTGTTCATTTATAGTAAAAATTTCTAACTTTTAAAATTGGGACCTTGCCTCACTAATATCGATGCTTTTCTAACAAAACATTTAAGACTATTGAAGTATTTTACCATATTTTGGCTGCTATAATAAAATGCCAGCTTATAAATAGAAATCTATATTTCATAGTCCTGGACAACTGAGAAGTCCAAGATCAAGGTAACAGTATACTCAGATCATCCTTCCCTTCTACAGGAGCTAGCCTCAGTCATCACTATTTTATTCTTTCACTTTGAAATCACTTTTTCACTTCCACATATGAGAGAGAATGCAATATTTGTTTTTCTGTGACTGGTTTATTTCCCCTAATACTGTCCAGTTCCAATTTGCCATGACGACAGAATTTCATCCTTTTCAATGCCAAATATTATCTTTATCAATCCATGGACTCTGCATTAAAAGCTTTTCTCATTGCCATGACAAAAATACCTGACAAAAGCAAAGTAAGGAAGGGTTTATTATGGCTCACAGTTGGAGGGTACAGGCCATCACAATGAGAAATCATGGCAGGAGATTGTGCTGGGCACATTTTAGACATAGTCAAGGAGAGAAAGAGGAATGTTTATGCTCAGCCTATTTTCTCCTGTTTATTCAGACCTGGACTCAAGCCCATGGAGTGGTGCCGCCCACTGTAAGGGTGAATCTTCCCACATCAATTAACATAATCAAGAAATGTGCTCACAGACCTGCCCAAAAGTTTGTCTCCTAGGTGATTATAAATCCAACTAAGTTGTCAATTGAGATTATTCACCACAGAAACCCAGGTTAATTCCATATGATGGTATTTATTCTAAATAGTGCTACAATAAACATGACGGGAAGGCAACTCTTAGATATAGTGATTTAATTTTCTTTTCATATATACCCAGGAGAGGATATCTGCAGAGCTGCATCATATAACAGATCTATTTCTAGTTGTTTGAGAATCCAGAATCCTCCATACTGTTCTCAATAAAATCTGTAAAAATTTACATGCCAATCAGCATTATGCCAGGATTTTTTTTTCCCTCACAACTTTTTCTTTTTCTGTTTTTGGTGATAACTCCAGAATGACTATTGTTCATGAAAGAATTCTAATCTCATCATTTATTTCTCATTTCAGGTTGACAGAGGTGCATATTTTGTATGGTATGTTAAAAAATCCCTTTAATGAGATATAAGTTATGTTTTGTTTTGTGTGACAACGTCTCATTATGTAGACCAGGCTGGTCACAAATTTGCAAAAGTACTCCTGCCTCTGCCTCCTGAATTCTGGGATAACAGGCATGTGCTACCACATCCAGTTACAGGCATTCACAACGAAGAGGGTCCCCTTGGAGAGGGGAGTACAGGGACGAGGGTAAGGATGGTACAAACATGTACTCTTTATACATTTATACACTGAGTATGTACATAAGTAATAAAGAAAAAATGAAGTATAATTTCATCTGGGCTGTTTGACTTGATAGACTTTTCAGCCTTTGACCTCAAGACCATTAGATAATTTTCAAATTAATTTAAATGTTTCTTCAAAGTTGTTGCTTGCCAAATATTTAAAATCACAATGAAATAAGCTCAAACACACACACACACACACACACACACACACACACACACACCCCCCAAACGTATCCCTAGATACTTTATATTATGGAGTGAGTTGAGGAATGAGTATTCTCATTTAAAATGTAGTATTGAAAATTATAAGCCATTTTCATGGTTCTTATAAAAGACAGCTCTGTAAACAATGGATCCTTTACATACTGTTCTCTGTAGTGGGTGGAGACCTTAGATATATTGCAACTAAATAATTGGTTCTGATATAAAGTACACAGGTCTCCAAATGTAAGAACAAAGAAAGTCTGAATCACACACACACACACACACACACACACAAAAAAAAAAAAAAAAATCACCATGTGTTCAAATACATATCTGCATCAGAGTTCTCAGCTGGGCTTGAGCCTCACCTGCTTTGTGGCGGTCAGCAGTGGTGGCAAAGGGCATGTGTAGACATAGACACAAAAACACACAGTGCTCAAGAGATTCCCTGGTGTTCAGTGTATGGAAGACTGGGGCAAAGACTTCCTCACCATTACAGGCCTTCAGCTCGCCTCACAGACTGCCTGTGGAGGCCAGCACAACATTCCTGACAAATTCCCAACAGTTTTTAAGATAGTTTATTCAAATTGCCTCCTTCTCCTTGCAGAGTACGCAGAAGAACAGCAATATCCCATCCCCTCTGTACGTCCTAACTGCTGTTTCAAGGGGTAAGGAGAATATTTAGATCTTCATTACAATGTTAGTTTGTACAGCTGGCCCTGTTTATTTTTTCTCTACCTGGCTATTGTAATCACAAGAACAGGAAGATTGACTCTGGATAAAAGTATTTATTTGGGGCCAGTGTTGTAAAGACATTTGCTTGTTGAGACGGTAAGAACTACCTAGCATTGTCCTGTGGAGAAAGTTCTGAACACTTGTTCTGTCTCAGCCACACAGAGCTCTATAATTTTCCATGTATAAATGGCCTCTACAAACAATATTTTAAATTATAATCTATTTTCCTGAAATGATTTCAAATAGGCAAAAACTATTCCAGATGTTTCTCTATTTTTAGAGGTGAGTCTTTTTTGATGATCCCCTTTTCTGGACCTCAATGTAAATCTTATGGATGTAATACTCTTTATTTTTTGTGTCTGGTTAAACATGGGACCTGGAGATTGGAACCAGAATTCTTAGGCTCGGCAGGCAGGTGCATTAACCACCAAGCCATCTCTCCAGCCCCAAATACATACTTTTTAAAGAGTGAAATCCTCTTGTTTCCCATTTTTAAATCCTAGGAATTTCATTAAAAATGGGAAGCTGCAGAGAGGGTAGAAAGACCCTGAGGCTCCGACACACACTACCCCATAGGAACTGACTGAGGTCTTCATGCCTCCACAGAGATTACCATAAACCCACTGAGGAGGACTCCCAGGGTAATTGGAGTAGGCGCAAAGGTATAATAATACAATACCTGTTATAATGTATATATTACAATACAATCCTTGAAAACTGACAAAACTAAAGAAAATGGGAAGCTGAATATAGTATTTTTTGTTCTTTAGTATAATCACATTCTGCATAATTATCAGCTAAGATCAGTCTAAAAGTGCAGGGTATTCAATGGCTTTGTTGATGACAGTTAGCTATTAGCTACTGTCAGAAAATATATAACCTACAACTTCATTTCACTCTTTGTACTGATATTTGACTAGGGGCACATAAACACACACACAATCAACAACAACAAAAAAAACATCTAAACCCCAACTGTGAACCAATATACCCCCAATCACAAACTCTCTGACGTGTGACCTTGGGCAAATATCTCAACCTCATGGAGCCTCCGTCTTTTATCAATAAATGTGTTTCATACAACATAATGGGAATGGAACAGCTGGAGCAGGCTAACTATAATTTTCACAAAGAGCAGAGTACTCCATTGGCACTTATATTCTCCTGGGCCCAGTGAAAAGAGCTCTTTCTTCTTTTGATTCCCTCTGAGATTGACTTCATCAGCTTTCTTTCCAGATACCCAGCTTTGCTTACAGGATAGCCCAACCAGAGAGCTTGGGAATGAAAGACTATCATTTCTAGGACACTAAGAAGCAAGTGCATTCTCTTCAGTTACCGTAGGCTTTGTTATCCTCAATAAACACTTCTCATCCATCCATCATTGTCTTTGACGAGGAGATGAAACAAGAAATAGGAGATGACTTTCAACAAATTTTCTGGCCTGAATTTTTGGATACCCCTTTCCAATGATCACTGTGGAGAAGTATAAAATTTTCCCTTTCAGTTGGCTTTCCATCACTGTAACAAATTCCTGAGAAAATTTGAGTGATGAAGTGCAATGTTTATTTTGTCTCACAGTTTTAGAGATTTCAGTTCAAGGTCCAGTTGCCCTATTACTTAGAGCCTGTGGAAAGCAATTTATAACAGGAATATGGGCTAGAATGTAACGGCTGACCTTAGGGCTAGGATCCAAAAACAGAGACAGAGAATTAGGGCTGTGTAGAAGACAGCTTCAGATTTGCTGAGATGAACTTCCAGACCAGGCACAGTTATGGAGGAAGGGATTTATTGAAGCTTACAGATCCAGGAGAAGTTCCACAATGGCAGAAGATGCTAGTATGCTCTTACAGGACCAGGCGAGACAGAGAGAGAGAGAGAGAGAGAGAGAGAGAGAGAGAGCGCCAAGCCACAAGCCAAAAGCCACACAGCACAATGTTTTCAGGAACTCCAGCTAGGCACACTTTGCACATCTTTAAATTGAAATCTCAAACCCACCACCACACCTTAAGATCTGCCCAGTGACACTGACTCCAGGCAGGTGACTGCAGATGCAAAGTACAAGCTAATAAAACACTGAATATATTGGGGTTCTTCTATTCAAACCACCACAAGCTGCATATTCCTTTTGAAGGGCATGCATCCAATGACTTTAAAAGCTTTCACTAGGCCACACCTCTTAACAGTTCCACCACTTCTCAATACCACCACACTGAAGACCAAGCCTTTAACACATGGGTCTCTGGGAGACTTTCAAGATTCAAACAATAACATCTACATCTACCAATCTCCACAGGCCAAAAAAATAAAAAAATAAAATAAAATAAAATAAAATAAAAATCCCTTCAAAAACATCTGAAAATTTACTTTTTGGATTGATTCTTCCTAGTTTTCCCCCAGTAGAGTAAGAAGTGCTGTACTTATTGAACCCATCCCCTTCCAGCTTCTAGTTAGCTCCTGGGAATAGTTTATTTTCTTGTCTCCAAACTGTAAAGGCATGATACAAGTAATGATCTCAAAATGTTTGGTGAGTAAAATATCCAATAACTATCATTCAATTTGTTTTTAATTAACCAATGCTTAACTTTAATTAATGAATACTCAATATGATGCAGTCATAAAAAGCAGAATTAGGGCTGGAGAGATGGCTTAGTGGTTAAGTAGTTAAGGCACTGGGCTGAGAAGCCTAAGCATGCATGTTAGACTCTCCAGATCCCACATAAGCCACACTCACAAAGGTGGGGCTAGCACAAGACCTCAAATGCCCACTAGCTGGCACAAGCATCTGGAGTTCGATTGCAGTGGCTGAAGCCCTCTCTCTCTCTCCTTCTCTCTCACTCTCTCTAAAATAAAAAAAAAAAACAGAATTAGCTTTTATTAATAACTTATAATTGGTAATTAGGAAAACAGTACTTTGGAACATTTATAAACTCTCTGTATGTCACCCTTTAAATCCACTGCTGTGTCTACTTTGCTCACTAAGAAAAGTTTTGTGTCTCCTGAAGAGCTTGGAACACTGCAAATACTCAGTAGTAACTAATTCAAACAACTCAGATGGGAGTTCTTATATCCTATGAATTACATGCTTATTACCAGCTTTCAGAAGCTTATAACCAAATACATACCTACACAGGCTAAAATGAACAGGATTAATTTAGCCTCCTGCACTTGGGAGATAGGTGCTATATGTTGCTTTGACATGCCAGTGGGATACATAACAGCGTTCAGTCAAACCCTAAGCTCAATGTTGCTCTGAAGATATTTTGTAGGTGTTATTGGTACCTAGATTAAACTTCACTTTACCTGTCGCCGCCAGCCTCATGTTGCTTGGGATGAACTTCCAAACCAGGCACAGTTATGGAGGGAGGGATTATTGAAACTTATAGAAAGAGGGAAAGTTCCATATTGGCAGAAGCTGGCTCTCTTTCATAGGCCCACACGGAGAGGAAAAAAGAAGCAACCACCACCAGCACAAGCAAGCACACTTCAGCAACCCAGGGAGAGCTCAAGCAATGTGCATTATCTTTTCCTGGAATTCAGATCCACCCCCTCCCTCCTCTTGTAACAAACACCTTAACACTAGACCCCAGGATCTACCCAGGGACCCTCTCCTCCAGCCAGACAGCTGGAGACCTAAATTACCAACTTTAATAAACTCCTGAATCTATTGGGGACATTCAAACAACCACATTACCTAAGCAGATTATTCTGAAAAATCAGAACCAGACAGGGAAGCTAGTGGAAAGGCTTTTGGAAGACAACAATTGAAGTTTCTCCCTGAGTTTCCATGTCACCCTTATAGTTGACCCTACCCACAGATTTCCAGGGTCCTTAGCTGGCCCATGCAATCATGTAACTCAATTTTTGCAATAAATCAGTTTACATATCTATTCAGTTCTGTTTCTTGTGTATTGACATGATTTTGCAAATTTTTGTTTTATCAGAATTTTATTCAGCTTAAATTAACACACTGATCCCCCGGGATCTTTCTCATTCTCAGATAATATGTGCTTTCTTTCTCTTCCACCATTTAATTGAAAAGGCCCCTTCCTCAATTTGGGAATTGCAGAAGCATAGAGAAGGGCCATCTAAGTAAGAAAAAGACTTGCCAATTGAGTGACACCGACTAAATTGCTGGAGGGCAGCTGGGAAATGTATAGCAGTTTAAGGAAAGGTTGTCCAGAAATAAGCCCGAAACATTTCAAACATTTACCTGGTAGCAACAAGCATGACACAGATAAGCCTTACTTCTGAAGATTCAAGCCAAGAGTTGACATGTTTAATAATGTCCCCAAGAATTTCTCACATTGTGGCAACCTTACAGAACAATTCCATTCCCTCTGTGGTAGTTTGAATGGATGTCCCCCAACAGATTCAGGAATTTTATTAAAGCTTGTAATTTGGATTTCCAGCCTCCTGGCTGGAAGAGTTGTCACTGTGGGCAGATCCTGGGGCCCAGACCTAAGGTGTTACTGGGGGTGGATCTGGAATTTTAGCCTAAGGTATGCAGAGAGCAGTCCCCAGCTCTGCCTGGGTTCCCTGCTGTTGGAGTGTGCTTGCTTATGGTGCTGGTGGTAATTTTTCTCTCTCTGCATGGATCTGTGAAAATGGGCCAGCTTCTTCTACCATTACAGAACTTCTCCTGGATCTATAAGCCTGAAATAAATCCTGTTCCTTCCTATAAAAGAAAAGAAAAAAAAAGAATACTTAAAAGTCTTTTGCAAAAATATTTGCTGTTCTCCATGTGCTGGTCTGCATATAAAAAATACAATTCCCTTGTTGAACATGATGCTAATAATAACATTGATAGTTTCTATCTATAAAATTTCTTGATTTAACTTGATTTAATAATTACACAGAGTATATAATAGCAAACTATCATGTTGCACATCATAACCTTACAATAAATTTTTTGAAAAATTAAGACACCAAAACATTTTCAGAAGGCAAAACAGTTTAGAAATAAGCTCCTATTGGATCGTTATCAGAATTTTTAGTTTTGTTTGATTGTTGCTTTCAAAATCTTTTATTGGGTGGAGATATAGCTCAGTGGTTAAGGCATTTGCCTGCAAATTTTATTTCCCAGGACCCACGTAAGCCAGATGCACAAGATGATCCATGCATCTGGAGTTTGTTTTCAGTGGCAAGAGGCCCTGGAATTCACATTCTCTCTCTCTCTGTCTTTCTCTCTGTCTTTCTGCCTCTTTCTCTAAAATAAATGAATAAAATATATTTGAAAAATCTTTTATTGTCCAAGCACACTTGCTATTTCTGAAATGTGGCTTTATGTTGGCTGGGTTATTTTCCAAGCATTTCTGTTACTATTGCTCAATAATATTTAAGAGATGTATGTGGGGTTTTATTGTTTGTTTGTTTGTTTTTAATTTTCAGGGGAGAAATCCTTCATGCCTCTCAATCTGATTGCAAAATACCAAGAGGAATGAAACATCAAAGCAAGCCAGGGTTCAGAAAACCCCTTTCCTATGAAACTGTTCTCATTCATTTATGGCACTGGTTTAGAAGCTATGGATTTTTTTTTTTTTTGAGAAATCGAATTTAAGTATAATTGTGAGACACGAGTAAACATATTATTCAAAATAATAATAATCAGCACATCAAAACACTTCGCGGACTTTAATTATTATCGCACAGAGCCATATGATTTGTATTTGCTCTGGTCTCACCTTCATCCATCAGAAGCTGTGATTATTGCATTTGTGTTTTGCTTGTTTTCCTTGGCTTTGTAAATAAGTTTTGTTTTTTGCTATAGGAGGTCATTCAATATTTATTAAGCATGTTAATATTTGAAGCCACTCATCACTTTACAAATTCTGGTGGGAGAATCTTGTCAAACTTGTTGAACATTAGGATGATTTATCATGCTTGATGGTGCCTGAGAACAACGAAGCTTGGTCACCCCGTTGTGGAAGCTGTACACACCATGGAGACCCATGGACAGACTGCACATTCCAATTCCAGCTTAATTGGACTGAAGTTATTTGATTTTTTAAATAACTTTCATATTTACATCTCTTTTTTTAAAAAAAGAAAACATGTGGACCACTTCCCTATTTGAATGGCTTTGTTGCTCTTTTCTACAGAAATATCTATATTATTCTAAAAAATATGTTATGTGGGAAATGTGGCATATGGATATAAAGCAAAGCTAAAGACCTTTGCACTACAAATGATGAGTGGAAGGTAAATAGAATTTGGCACTCTGGTATGATGTAAGTCTCTAGGAAGGGGCAAGCATTGGCAGATTTCTTCCAAATTTTTGTAACCACAGACCTCTGATGTACAGAGAAACATTTTGAGAGGTGATGATCTGTAGGAATTTAATCCTCTTTGTCTCTTTTTATTTTGTGTACTTCTACTTTATATTAATTTTAATTACATTTTGACAGATACTCTGCTGAAACTAGATTGACAAACTCATTGCTCCTCAAACCTTGCTCAGCAGGTGTTTTGCTGACTCATTGTCTATGCATATGTACACTCTGTCTTCTGACTTCTACCATATTCTATTCATCTCTCAAGATCCACTCACTTTATAATATCCTCTAGTGATTATGGCATTTATGAAATTTGATTTTAAGTATACCTTGTTTGCTACCATGTTTTAACTTGCACACCTGTTTTCCTATTAAGACAGGTAAGGTTTTGAAGCCAAGTGTATATTGGTGGCTTATACTTTCCTTTGTGCTCTATTTTAAATAACATTTTTTGGCTCAAGCCACTATTTAATTTGTTTGTAAGTAATTAAGTGAGCATTTGGGTGAATGGTATACAGGTACTGCTCACATCTAGGAAGAGAAAAACATATTCTCCAGAGATACAAGAAATCTAAGAGTCTGAGACATGTGTCATAGTTTGAATTGTTTAGGTTTCCTTGTCTGTGAAGCCTAAGGACCCAGGTTTGATTCTTCAGAACCCACGTAAGCCAGATGAACAGGGTACCCATGCATCTGGACTTTGTGTGCAGTGGCTGGAAGCGCAGGTTCACCCATACTCTTTCTCTCTCTCTTTCTGCCCCTTGTCAAATAAATAAAATAGTAAAAAAGAAAACATAAAATAGAAGGAAAAGAAGGAACTTGAAAGTTATCAAGGAGGATGTAAGACTTACAACCACAAATTTCAATATGACAGAAAAAGAAAATGTAGTCATTTCATATGTCCTGTATTTCATATTGTGTTTCAAATGGTCTTGAATTTTTATTCTCCTAAATCCTCTGGCAGTAAATCTATTAATACAGTCGCAAGTAGTTAGACTTGAAAAACAATGGGCAATTCTATTTGTATAACTTAAAGTCATGTTTAAATAATACTAACTAATAATCTGCCAGCAGATTATTTGGATTGTGAATTTGTAAAAACATATACTAATACAGATTGGTATAGAAGGAAGTATGACATTGGTGTCAGGATCTGAATGTGATAGAATCATCTTTTTCTTCCTGTGATCTTGGACAAGCATACCTGGCACTGACACCCAGATGCCCTCATGACCTCTAATATATTATCCAGTGATAGGTTCTATAGCCTAATGTGTAAAAGAAACTGTCAGTTCTATTTTATGGGTTTCACTCACTGTATTACCAGTATTTTAACTGTATGATCATTATAATGCAAAATATTTTATTCTTTCTAAAATGACTGTACAGAGTGGTGAATAGATAAGATGAGCACATTGAGATGGCAGATTACCCTTCTTCCCACATCATGCCAATATTTACATGTGGCAAACCAATGGTAACCTTGCACACATCTGGTCAAATGCATATAAAAAGGGAAAACAACATCATATTTCACAACATACCCAAATATGTTTGAGGTGTTTGAATATCATTAGTCATGCTGCTATCTCCCCTTACAAATTAATCCTAATTTAATGCTGTGCTGGATTGCAAACATTATGAAACATTTACACTGACTCAAATGGATTATGGCTTTTTTTTTTCATTTTCAAATAAACCTTTCATATATGTTTTTTAAAAATCAGCCTCTAGTATGATCTCCAGATCAAGGCAAAACCCCCACACTCCCCTCTGGTGATCAAAGTTTGATGACCTCCAAATAACAGAAAACACAATAAGTGGACTTTAGATCACAAGAACAGAAACAATGCCCAGCAGCTACCCACGTCACTGCTGGTGTTCTTTACAGAGGAGTCTTTTCATGAGGGGAGAATAAAGCACAGGCTGTCAAGAGGCAGCAACTTCCAATTCCTTGGTCTGAAGCCTCATCTGAGGAGCCAGACAAATAGGTTATGTATATACTCAGGAGAAAAGATGTAAAAACCACAGAGGGTGGGGTAAGCCTCAAGGAATAAGATTTGAAGAACAAAATAAAACAATGGGTCAGAAGCCAGAAATTCAAACCCAGCATTAGTAATCACAGAGCCTGCTCAGCACTACATTGGACTGAGGGATTATCACATTCCCTGGAAGGGGATTCCTTACCCAGTGATTTCTGCAGTGATGTAACGGGAGTACTCTTACAGATCCACTGATTTTGAATGATGTTTGTTCTTCATTCTTGTACTTGGAAAAAAAAGTTTTATGTCATTTCCAGAACATTCTGGTCACTAGTTTAGACTGAGTTTATACAATGTTTGAAGTGCAATGGCTCTCTGCCCAAAAGAGTTTTCCACAGAGAAAATAGGCTTTTAAAAGCACCTTTAAATTGTTGTTTATGAATAACTTGAACTGTGTAATTCCTTTTATGAAAGTGCATTCACTTTGACGAAAATCAGACTGCACTTCTTATACATGGTTTTAGATATGTATTTTCCTACTACAACCACCACCACCATCACCACCTGCTCTATAAGGGCAAAGCAAAAGAGTTCAGAATATTTAAGCCTAGGAAGTCGGAAAACCAGGGCCCAGTCAGAATGTTGGTTTGACCTTTGATCTATCTATTCTAATACTGTCACCTCCTTCAAGCACAGTTCATGCAATCTTGTACCCCAGTTCATAAACCTTCAACCTTACATGCAGAATATACTGGGAAGGCTCAATTTGTCCCCTGACATGCTTGTCTTCTAGCATTCCCTCAAAGCCAATTAACTGGCTCATATTTCTCAATTCATCTGCACTGTGTTGTTGAAGTTTAGAAATCTTACCTTATATAGAAGTTAAAGCTTCTCTATCACCTCTTTCCAGGGAGGGTCATCTCTGCTTTTCCTAGTCTCGTTGTTCACACGCTTCTTCAAGACACTTACCACACCTGGCTTGAGGGTGATTTATCTATACACCTGTTGCCTTTGTAGATCATGACTGTTTTGGTGCAAGGTTCTAGCCTTTCTTTGTATTCCTCAGATACCTGCCATATGCTTTGATCATTGTGTGTTCCAATACTTGTTTATTAAACTTAACTAAATAAAAATATTTATTTTGTTGGCTTCAAAATGTTTGACTTCTCTAAACTTCTATATTGATCACTTAAAAATAATAGAATTGACTTAACAGAAAAACAAATGTTGTTCAAGTGCTAATAGTTGAATAGAAAGAAAGAAAGCAACCAAACTTTAATCCCACTTTAGAAAAATCATTTAAATGGGAAATATCTACCCAGTCAAAGAAGCAATATAACCCAATTTATTAGTATTCTCTATTTTCTTTTTCTTTTTTTCAGAATTAAAAAAGAAAGTTAAAGGCAGCTCAGCTAAGTATGTGAACTAGTCTTGCTTTGGAAGCAGTTTAAATGTTTTCAGGATAAGATTCAATATAAATCTGACATTATTATGGTTATCTTATCCCCTTATGAACTTTCTTGTGCACACATTGAAATATTCAAGATGCTAATGGCATGCCACTAAAATGAAAAAGTACCCAGGGACCAAGTCCTCATTCTATGCTCCTCTAACAGAAAACTCCTCTGCTCTCACTGAATTATGGGAACCTTGAGTGTGGAGGTACAATACTGCCAGCACTTATGACTCCTTGACAGGGTTATAATGTGAGGCGATGTACAGCCAGAAGGGAGAGCTAGACACATTTTCAGCTTTTGCTCTGCAATGTTATTTACAAAAATCCCTTGGGAATGAATAATGAGAATTACATACATAAGCTCCTGAAAATACAAATTAATAATTAGTGCTGAACTGCGAAAATAGCACCCATCAATAATAGCATACAGGAACCAAATTGCTTATAAAGGTGAAGTGATAATTCTTCTTTTCAAATAAATCTTTGGCTTGCCATCAGACAAATGGGAATTGCTTGTATTGTATATTTTATGTTCGTAGCTGATAATTTTCATTCTGAAGCATGGAATCATGTGCATGCAGATGTGGGGAAAAATCAAAAATGTACACTTAGGCTCATTTAAAATCAGCATGTTTTTAAGTTATTATTATTTTTTTTGCTTGGTGTTTATATAGGATGGCACTTACCAATTAATGTCAGGAAACAAATACTACTTTAAAATCTAATACTTCAACTTGTCTTCTTTACTTATTTTGCCTGCCATCTCCTTACTTGTGTGAACATAGACACTTAGTATGTCTTTGTTAGATGGGAGAGACCCAGTGGCAAGTTACTGAACTTTCAAGTGCAGAATTCTGTGGTGCTTCCTTCTTGAGGGGTACATATCTTTACTAACATCACATAATTATTCATTTAGCCATATACCTCACTGGGAATCAAGGAGGACTTCATGGACATGCAATTAACATAGTCACTCAACACTCTGCTGTTAGAAACTCAAGATTTAGTAAGAAAGTAGCCATGCATTTTCATATTGCACTTAGCCCTAGCATTATGTAGATAGTCCTGTCAAAAAAAAAAAAAAAAAAAAACAGAAAATGGACATTTGTTTTCTTAAAATGCCAGTCATTTTACTCTTTTAATGATTTCACTAAATTACTTCAGTAGACGTTTTTCTTATTTGAGGAATGTGTATTGTGGTCTTTCCAGTACAAACCCCACTGAGGAATAGTTAAGGCCAACTGTAATGTGACTAAGAGAAGGCAATGCTAATAAGACAGACATGTGAGCATATGGGGTTATCTCAGAGGTTAAGAAAGACTTCCTTGTCAGCCACATTGCCTTGAAATGCAAGGGATATATGTTTTTCTTTCCTATTACCAAGTTTACTAAAATTTTATTTTATCAAATTGACAAAGTAAAAACTTATGTGTTTGATTTCACACAGTCTCTGTGACTATAAGAAATATAGGCATATGCATTCCCCACTTTTTTAGCAGATACCTTAAGTTTTCTTGGGCATTCATAACCAATTAAGACTGAAGAAAATTAGTGGATGCCACCAAAATACCCTAAACTAGGACCACTTTTCCATTCCATATTTTAGAAGAAGATACATTGTTAATTTTTAATGTTTTTTGATATGTCTCTTTAAATATCATGTTCTGATGCAGGCATTTATTTTTTTTTAATTTTTTACTGTTTCTGACAACTCAGTAGATAGAAACCTTATAACTCTTATAATGTGATGAATAACAGTATTGATGTTTCTTTTATATTTATCATAATTTGAATTCACTAGTTCTTTCTCTTCCTATATGTAGCTTCCTACCAGATGCATGAAAAATACCAAGCTTATTTCATTGGGTGGTACACACCTGTAATTTAAGCACTTACAAAGCTAGACAGGAAGATTTTAAGCTCAAGACCAGCTTGGGCTATAGTGAACCTTGTCACAAAAATAAATAAATAAATAAATAAATAAATAAATAAATAAATAAATAAATAAAAGTAAACATCTGTCAGGGTCCAGGAGAAATTGCAGAAGCAGTGGCAACATGAACACTGCTCTTACTGCTAGCCTGACAACCAGCTCCACGGTGACAGTGACAGACAGGTGATCCATCAAAACCCATCACAGCAGAACTCCAGAAGCTACAGAGAACTCAACACTAAATTGGACTGCCAACAGGCCTGCCATGTTTCAGGGAACATTGTGGATGATAGGGGAGGAAAGATTGAAAGAGCCACATAATGGATCAGAATACCTGATGCACAGATCCCCCACTACCCCACAGAAACTGACTGGGGCCTTCAGGACCTCACAATGAATACCATAACCTCACTGAGGAAGACACCCAGGGAAATGGGAGCAGGGGCGAGAAGATAAAAGTATAAGTTGTTAAAAAAATATAAACACACACACACAAAAAAAAAAAAAGTGAAAAGAAAGCAGAACAAATAGTTTTTTTTATTTATTTATTTTTTTTTTTGTTAAATGCATAGTGGCCTTTATGAATCCCAGTCACTGAATAATAGTCTATTTTGTACACGTGCTTCTTTCTGTTTGATTCCTCTTCACTGTTCTGTTCCATGACACTACAATTCCTCATTTTATCCACTGACTTCTACACAGTATTCACATCTAGGCTCAGAATTGATGTCATTGAGCCTAAGACCTGAGATACCGTCTTTGACATCAAGCAGAAGTTAAGTAGCCATAATAACTCTGTTTTCTCTGTCATCGAACTTGCCACACTACCTGGATGTTTTCTTTATCTTTCCTCCTACTTTCATCACTCACCACTGAAAATTTAAAAACCCCACTATTCTATCTTACCTAATAATATGATGACTTCAAAACACCTTTATTGAGCAGATGGAAGAACAATAAGAGTATGAATAAATGAATGTTTGAAATATTGCCTTAACTACTAGTCCATTGCTCACTGTGAGGTAATATTTATACAGAGTCAAAGAATCAACTCTACAGTTCCTGTAAATAGTTTTGACTTAACTTCTGAATCATTCTTTTATTAATTGATCCAATATAAATTTATCATTAGGCACTTACTATGTACTCTGCATGTTGCTACACTGAATTAATGGGGCACTTAGAGTGAATTAATGTTCATTTCTAAATCATATACAAATCATGATCTGTCCTATCAGTGAATAAATCAGGATAATTGATTGAAAAAAATCTTTTGAAATCTTGCTTAGACTGCATATTTCAATATCAAGTGTATTCACCTAATGGCACATTGTATTTTTCAAATCATTAAACTAATGTATTGTAATTTTGTTTCATGAAATTAACTATCAATTCAAATACATGCAAGTTTCCTACTCAGAAAATATTAACATGGGAAGTTCTTTAGCTATTTGGGACGAAATGGTAAGGAAATTAATTGGCCCTTATCTAAAATAAATAAACTCTGAACCTTTGTTAGCTAATGTACAATTGAGACTTTAGTGACCCACAAGTACTATTACATGTGAACTTTGTTAATACAAGTCATGGACAATGCATAAATTTCACTCATACGTGGTAGAATCCTTTATAGACATTGGTGAGACAGACAGACTCTGATCAAACTCTTGTCATACAGCCTGTCATACATACTTGATTTCAGCACTCATAGGTTGTTCCACTTGGAAACTTCTACTCCAATATTTGTGGAACGTGCAACTCTTCTGGTGATTTTCCCCCTACTTTCTTTTATGAGCACTGAACAAAACAATGTGCACCCTATACTTTGGGGTGGTTTCCTTCATGCTAACAAGCTAACACATGCTTTAAACAAAAAATAGCTGAAAGGCTAAAGAGATGGTCTAGTGGTTAAAACCACTTGCTTTCAAAGCTTGCCAGCCCAGGTTCTATTCCCTAGCACATGTAAAAATTGGTGAATGTGTCTTACATCCATTTTTCAGTAGCAAGAGACCCTACCATGCTCCCCGCCACACACATAAATAAGTAAATAAAATTTTACAAAATCGACAATGCAGCTTCAAACAAGTTCAAAGTAACCATGTAATTTGTTATTAAAATCTTTATAATCAATTACTTTTGTGTAGCTACTATATTATCCACAAAATCTAGTGCTCTAGACATAAGAAATGTGTGTATGCATCATATAACAATAAATGAAGTATGTTATAACAAAATATTGAGGTTTATAATAAAAGAACATGGGCTAACTTTTGGTAGTTTATAAACAGGATTTTTGATTGTGATGAGTAAACATAAATAATAAACTCTAAAGCTTTGCACAGATTGTATGACCTATGGACTAAAGTTATTTAAGCTCTCTTTGCTCTGATTATACTACTGAATATTCAATGTGTCAATAATCTTACAGATTTACTCTCACCTTTCCTTAATCTATTATTAACTAATATGAGCCAATTGATCAATAAATGATGCCATTCTTTTTAAAGAAACCCTCTGGAATATTATCTGTGCAAAAATAATTTAGGGAACTTATTCACTGCTTGATAGTAATATCAGAGGCATACAAAAAAGGCCATCAATAAGTTATTCAAAACTCAAACCAATAGAGAAGAAGGCTGCATTGAAATGAAGTTTGAAAAAGAATCTTGAAAGAATGTAGTGACCCAAATTGGAATGTTGGTGAAGCATCACCCCTCTTTAAAACCTACTTTGGGCATGTGGGTCGTGCATGGGGGAGGACAGGGAGGAGGCTAATGATGGCACTATAACATGAATGTATTCACATTATGTACACAACTAATAAAAAATAAATAAATTTTATAAAAACCTGCTTAGGTATTTTTAACAATTACAATCTCAGTTTGTTTGAACATTTCACCTTAATTTAGCATGTCCAGCAGGGGTACCACCCTGAGGGAACTGGTCAGCACCTATGCCAGGGGGAAGAGCGCCACCTGCTGCAGCTTTGTCAAAGTCCTTTGTATACTGTGTGAAATTCCTTCATGGGAATGGGCTGACCAACTGTATATGGGCAAAGCTAAATCCATCATCTGTCCTGTCCTTCCAACACAATTACTGGAGCTGCAGAGAAGGCATAATGGTTTCACATGAATGTCAATGGAAAAAAAATAACAAAGTCAGTCAACAAATATCTTTTACAATACAATAATATGTTTAATATACCTTGTATCAACTATAAGATTATATATGTTCTTTATAGTTTTTCCTCCATAGAACTCTCACCTTCATCATCAGAGATTTCCACCATACTTGAATTTGTCTATGTCATTTGAATATCGTTACCATGTGACTTTTGTAGCCTTTTTTTCTACATCCCACCATAAAGCAAAAGAGTCTTCTCTGAGCTGGCTGCAGTTTCAGATGCTTGGAACAAAGGTTGCACATCTTACGAATTGAAGTGACTCTTAAAATAATGTATTCCTGGGAAATCAATAGAAGACATTGTAAAGTGAACTCACATCACCTCCTCGTCAGCTTTCTCCACTTAGAGACGTACGTAGACAGTCTACCATCCCACAGCCTAAAGGAGATTCTTCCTTTCAGAAGAGTTGCAGATGAAGGGAAAGGTTAATTGGATATTAGTAGATAACTCAAATGATGTTTCTACTTCAATTTGGGCCTCCAAAGGCTACTGAGGGAAAGGTCTGTGTGTCAAGTTCCTTTTGTGAGAAACTAATGTTGGAGCTAGGAGATATGTCAGTGGAATCTCCTAATGCATAAGGTTTTGAAAGTGAAATTACTCAGAAATGTTAAATACCATTTGAACCCTAGTAAGAATAGTTTTATATTCTTGTCACCCATGACAGGAAAAAGAAAGAGTATAGAGGGATTTAAATCTTAGCTTTACTTTACATTGTGAGGATTATTCCTTAAAGAATTTTGATTTTTTGTTGTTGTTGTTGTTTAAGATGAAGATCAACCATTACCTGGCAGAATATGAACAGGTTCACATAGAGGCTTTTGCATTAGACCTCAAGTTGCAACTTCAGATATTTCGCCTCTTGATTTTTGTGACAAAAATCTAAAACAAAAAAAAAAATCTAAAGTGTATTGACAGCATTCACTTTACGCTGGTAACAGTTGCACAAAATATCTTTGTTTAGAAACCTAATAAAATTGGTCATATAAAGAGGAAATGAGATTTTTAATGCAAAATGAAGCTGACAGTGCTCTTCTATTACCAGGGTCTTATTAGGGAAAAATTCTCTGACATCTGTTTATCCCCTGCAGCCAACCTTGTATTCAGAATACAGTAATTGATTCTCAGCATCCACTGGGGATCTAACTGGCTCACTTTTCCACACCGCACTACACAGGTACCTCGGCAGCTAATTCTGAATGTACATCTACATCGTTATCTCCTGGTGAACTGTGACCCTAAACACTTTGGAGGCCCAGATGAAAGTGCTTCCTCCACCCTCCAGTGCTGGGGGTGTAGCAGATTCTGCAGCATGGCAATTCACACAGGACATCCAATCAGAACCATCCCCTTTGAAGCCCTTCTCAGCTGGGAGACCATGAATGATTCATAGCTCCTCTACACAGACTAAAGAGGGAAGAGCAAAGCTAGTGTGTATTATTCAGGACTGCATCCTCAATAAGTCTCCATGTTCAGCAAATTGCTACAATGTTTTTTTTTTTTTTTTTTTTTTTTTTTTTTTGCTTAGTCCTTACTTCCATACAACATCTTTTTTGTGTGTGTGTGTACAAGTTTTAACAAAGAACGGTCTTCTGTTTAAGCATACTTGTTGATTGGGTTACTCCCTCTCCTCCCATAATGAATGTTAGCATAGTCACAGATTTAATGCAAAGGAAAGCACCTGTTAGGGACTGGGGTTTTCCAAGGAAGATCTCCAGGTCCCAACTTCACAGCTAACTTACACAGTGTATTTGGTGCCAACATCCCATGATTTTTCATTATTAGGGTCAAATATTAATTTCACAGTTTGTCCAAGTACAAAAGCTAGTTTTGGCACTGTGCATAAACTAAACAAAATATCTTAGCCCTGGAAAATACTATTTTTTTTTTTTTTTTGGTCAGCCAGAACTTTTGTGCTGTCCAGGATCCCCTTTCTTTCATTTTCTTTCATTGGGATAATGATTGCTAAGCATCTCCCCAGTCCCAAGATTATGCAGACACAATAACTGGATATTACCCCCCAAAGTAACATCACTTGTGGAAGCTTCATTATTAAGCAAGCAGGATTTTCCTTGTGTCATCATTTGCAAAGGGTTTATCTTTCAGGCTGAAATATAAGCACCAGGAGGAAACCTCAGAAATCCTACCTGAAAGGGACAATCGATGTCCTGGAAGTTTTCTTCTAGAAATAGTCACTTTTCCTTGTCAACAAGTCAATAGATCTGATATTGTCACTCATAACTGTGACTTCAACATATCTAAGCATCTTAGTAGAATCCCGATACGAAAAATTTGTTAAATTCTTTATTTCTTCTTTCATGTATGTAAGAATATTTTCATAAATAATACAGGCCAAATATTTCTTAGAATATGACCACAAAGTGTTATTTGGAAGTTACTTCATAATTTGAAGAAACTATGCCAAAAATTAAACAAAGGTTTTCATAATATATAAATAAGAAACTTTATGTAAAATTGGAAAGCTATTTTTAAAATATCCAATTGATTTATTTTCACACAGTAGTGTTTTTTTTTCCAAAATTTTTGCTTTATAAAACAAATACACAAGGGTTTCCTCCACCTTAGATCACCTTGCATTATATTTTCCTTTGGCCCAGGTTCCCAAGTGGGCTACCTGATTTTCTCATTGCTAGAGCTGATTGACAGGTGTGGTGACAAAAATGCAAATAATATGCAAATAGAAATATTAGGGCCATTCTTTGTAAGTGCAATTGCTGCTTATATACATGTGGTGCTTTATAACAATGGACTTCTGCCTTTGCAAACTCTAATGTGCATAAGCTTGCTTATATCATTTGAAACCAGAATGCACCATAAATAGATATTTATATATGCATTATGAGAGTAACCACAACATATAGATTTCAATATCCATAATTATATCTTTTTAAATGTTCTCATTTTTTTATTATATTTATCTAGCCTATACCTATTGACACTGTGTGTATGTATATTGCTCACAGTACTACCTTACAATGTGGTTACACAGGTGGGGCTGTTAAGATAAACACAGATCAGTATATTCTATATGGCATCACTTAATTTTGATCAGAATATTTCTTGATTTTAAAATTTGATATTATTCCTTTATATTTTCCTTGCCCTTCATAAGACATTTTATATCTTGTTGATTTCAAGTGTTCGTGATGTATTATAGCTGTCAGATAATTTTAATATTTGTCATCTCAGATCATTTTAGTATGTTTCATTATTAAATATGATCTTTTTATGAATTGCAATTTTGTGGTATTAATATGTTGTGGACATTGAGACTGTGAATTGGATGACCAAGTGATCTTGTGAGACTTTGAGTATGGTGTAGCATTATGCAGCATGTTGTTAGTTTCATTTTAGAAGATGAGTATGATGGTAGGTACAATATAAATAGAAATATAAGGCTAGTTTTGAGCTAGAAGTTCAACTTACCTTCCATGGGCTAGCAGTTGTTTCAAGACCTTTACAATACTATTTGGACCTGGCTTGCTTGTTAATCCCAGCCTGTGATGTAAGAGATGGTTTTTTGTGTGCGTTCTGGCCTCAATGTCTTCACTGTGGTGAACAGAATCAGTTCTACACATGTGATCTCAGAGCTGAGTCCATGCTATCAAAGACAACTTTCTGGAACCACCTTCCTAATTACTCTGACCTGAGACTCATCCCGTTAGTCTTGTGTCCCTCCCTGCACTGTTGTATACTGCTGCAACCTGTCCACATCTGATGACAAGTGACACCAAGGAAAAATGAGGTGGGCTCAGCCCGTCCATCCCTTATGCCCATTGAATGTAAAGAAAGACTTCCATATTTACATATAACTTAGAGTTATTTTTTTTACAGTATCCTTATATCAAGCTCTGCCACTCACACTGAATTGTTTAAGGCTTAGAGATAGAAGATGTAGAAGAGAAAATGAAGAATAAATAGGAGATTCTCAATTTATTTTAGTTGCATTATATTCTGAGGTCTTTATAAGCAGGTTCTCCTATTTGCATTCATGGCCTTTCTACATTAACTAAGAAATGCTAGAAGAATAAAAGTCATGCTGGCTTGGTGAGACTTTAAAACTATTATCCAAATCTTCAAACCACCTACTACTGCTTAGTTTCAGAAAGATACCTCATGTCTAGGTGCTGCACATCCATTCACTAGAAATGAGAGGATGGAGTGTGCTTTCTCCATCTTAGCTGGAACTAGAAATCTTTATATTTGGTATGTGTGTATGTATAATAAGGTCTTGCTATGTATCTCAGGCTGGGCTTGAACTTTCCAACTTACTGCCTTCACATTCCCAGTGTTGCATTACGAGTGCCCTCCACCACATCCAGCTGTATTAGTACTTCAAATAGAGAACAGTCCTGGTATTGATTTAAGAGAATAAATTGAATTTTCTTGTCTAGACTCTAAATTAAGAGGAAGCATAGTGATTCAATGTGTACTTTAGAAATAACCCCACTTTTGATGCACCCATAGAAATGACAAGGGGTCAAACAGGAAGTTGCAAGATGACTATGTGAGAGATGATACCCACTACATAACCTCAAACATGGAGCCAGGAATGGTTTCTGCAAGACCACCTGCTATGATGGCAACAAAGCTGATGGAAGGAGTTCTTGGTTAAAGACAGCTATGGGGGAAGAGAAGAAACAAATTAAAAGAGATTAAAATTGTAATATGTATTTCATACATCTGTACCTTTGTAGTCCCCTCAAACTTTTTGTTATGTCATAAAATGAAATTCTCTGGAAGCTCCATTTCAACTTGTCTTTGGAAAAACAACCCAAAGGAAGACACACATTAATATTTGTCCAAAAATATTTTCAAAGTGTCATCAATCTTATTGGCAGAAGATAGAGTCAGAAGAAGAAATTCAGTTTGTGATTTTATAACATTTATGTTCTCAGGGTATCATAGTTTTCTTATTTTCCAGATCCTTTGTGTCCACATTTTTTTTTTTTTTTTTGGAGAGAGACAGAGAGAGGGAGAGGAAGACAGATAGAGATGGGTACGCCAGCAATCTCTCAGCTGCTGAGAACGAAATCCAGATGCTTGCAGCCCCCTGTGGTCAAGTGCGGCATTGCGACCTTGCATCACTTTGCATCTGGCTAAATGTGGGACCTGGAGATTGGAACCACTGGAGATTGGAACCAGTGTTCTTAGGCTTAGGAGGCAGGTGCCTTAACCACTAAGCCATCTCTCCAGCCCATATGTCCACAATTTTGACAGTGAAAAGTGATAGTGTGATGGTGTGATCCTGTGGAGAGTAAGACGACACCAAGGGAATGTCAACTTCAGATGATCAGAGTGGGCCACTGATTACCCTGAAATTATCCTTTTTACTCTGGGCTAAATTGTGGCAGCTCTGTATTCTAATTTCAAATGAAAGGCCATAGTCTTGTGCTTAGAAGATGGCTCAGTGGTTAAAGGGACTTGTTATCAAAACTGGGTGTAATTCTGCTGTACCCACATAAAGCCAGATGTGTGAGTGACACATGCACCTAGAGTTTGTGTGCAGTGGTAAAAGGTCCTGATGGGCAAATACTCTTTCCTTCTCTCTCTGTCCCACTCTTATAAATATTTTTTTGAAAAAAGCCAATAGTCTTATTTTCCTACAATATTTATGTTCACAAAGTGTTGATTCATTGATTACTTGCAAGAACTTGGGTAAGTGCTGGAAACAGTAAGTTTGACATATTCAAAATATGACTCTAGCACTAGAAAAGTGTGCTACTGAAAGAGAGAGACTGGGGAAAAGTGAACTATTTTAATGAAATGTAAGTTTAGAAAACTGTAGGGTTTTTTTTTTTTTTTTTTTTTTTGAGCACTGAGTGCTCTGAAGATGATTCTTGAAACCTAAGTAGACTCTTGAAAAGATAGTTGAAGAAATATGGAAAGAGCATTTATTTCAGACAGAACTAAAAACAATAAAACCATGAAAAGAAAAAAAAATCCTGACAGAGTATATCAATTCATATTTTGATATAAGCTTTCGTGGGGAGGAATTAAGCTTTGAATTCCAGATAAGTCATTTATGAGCAAAATATTTCTTTCAAGTCTAAGTATGTTCATCAAATGGCAAAAAGAGTATCTACTTCAGGTATCAGGAGACTCCCAAAAGATGAGGAACACAGTCCCCTATGCAGAGTGCAGAGTGTCAGGCAAATGCCACGTTCATGTGTTCTCTCCTAACCCTTCTCTTCCTCCTTCTGTGGTCTCCTTCATATTAAAATAACAATATAAATCATAATAATTTTATCACTACTAATGTGTCTAATGTGAGATGGAAAAATGTGAGAAGTAAAGATAGAAGGAGATTTGTAGCTAGGTCATTGTTGGTCCTGTATATTTTGTAAGGCACACAGAATTTATCCTGTAGTTTAAGAGAGAAGTAGAAAGATTATTATAGGCAAATAAACACACTCCAATCTTTATACAATGTTCTTAAGTATAAGAGAGGGAAGATGATGAAATGTGGAAGTAGGAAATACAGCAGGAACTAACTGAAATAGTTCAACTAATGAGAATCTCAAATGGGATAAATTTGAGAATTATTTAAAAATGAAATTGTCAGAAATTTATGACTGTATGTGGGGTGGGCAAGGGAGAGAAGAAAGAATAGGAAGGTTTTAAGGTTTCCATTTCATTTTATTGGGTGAGAGATGGTGTATTAAGTGAGAGTTAGTGTGCAAAGACCAAGCTATTTTCGGCAAGAGATTGGGAGCATAAAGCAGCAAAAGGTGAATTTAAGGTCAACAGAAACATGCACACTTCAAATATTTATTATCTAATCTGGACCTCATGAGAAAGATAAGAACTTAAACACATATGGAGAAAACATCAGAAGGTTCAGCATTCCATTTTTGGGGTGAGACAGAATAGTAGAAAGAAAAGGATGGATAGACAAGAATTGAACCCCTGGATCATGAATACCAGAGAAACAAACAAAGTGCACTCTCTAAAATACAGGCATCATTCTAGAACACCCAGAAAGACAAGACTGGTTGAGAGATTCACATTCCCATTGGAGCATAAGAAGAAAACATAGTCACTTATATATATTATATACATATAGATATACATATTTTTATTTTATATATAATTTAACTAACAAAACATAAGGGAAGCTATGGCACTTCAGATATGGGAAATTTCCCATCAGTTATTGTCATCACTCCAGAGACTGAATAATAATCACTCCACATAATTCTCTACATCTTTTATGGTAGCTATATCATTCTGCTCATACATTATTTTAAATATTACAATTGCTGATGAAGCAAGTAGCCAATTCAAGTGCTGTTTTGATTGATCAGGTAAACTCACAGAGCCAGGGATTAGACAGAGCGATAGCTCCTTACCAAAGAGAGGGAAAATGGCAAAATAGACTTCCCTGAAAAACTGGCCATAAGTTCAGATAAAATATCCATAGTAAATGGTTATCTTCCCTTAAAAAGTTAATTAAAAAGGTAAAAAGCTCCCTTTCAGACAGCTAAAAATATAAAACAATAAAGAATTGTACAATTTGAATATATTTTTTTGTAGACATACAACATTTTAGAACTAGAAAATAAGGCAAGACGACAGGAAGTTTTGATGGGATTCTGCAATGTTCCTGTGTCTTTTATACTTAAGAAATGAAAACAGGAGAATTATCACTAGGAATTCAGATATTTGGATTCATTGTTTCTATAAAGATTTGTAAAATCTAAAATGAAAGCAGAATTTGTATTGCAAATAATTTTCAATGCTTCCACAAATTAAGTAGTCCATATTTATATAAATAAACAAACACTAAATGGACCATTACCAGTATTTTATCTATTACTTTCTATAAGCATATGAACACAATATATATTTGGAGCCTGTTTCATTTTTTTCAACAATTTACTGGATTAATAATCATGAAATGAACAGCTATTGTGAACAAAATGCTATTGTAGGCAGATATGGCTACTGAAGGCAATATGTGGACCCTCATAAATGGATTTGTAAGCTAGTTGGGTAGACAAGATATAACAAAATAAAGCCGTAAAACATAATAAGAACAACAAAATAGACCTTTATGGAAGAGTTAAAGATCACAGTGGAATAATTTCCAGTGTTAATATTTGTCACCTGAATGCTATAGATAATTCTGAGGATGGGGCTGTCATCCTAAGTGGAGATGGATATATAAAATTGTAGGCATTTTCATTTTATTTAAAGGATGGGTCAAATTTAGAGAGATGGAGAAGAGAGCACTGCAAGTTCAGGTGAACAGGGAGAAAAAATTCAAGCTTAGAAAGTACCTGGGGAATGACAAGTAAGTCACTGAGCTGAATTTCAGTTTTCCATGTAGAGAGAAATGGAACAGATGATTTAAATTGAAATAGCATCCTAAACAAAGGGTTTTAAACTTTAGAGCAAGTACTACATAGGACTCTTGAAAAAAAAAAAAGTTGAAGGAAAATTGATGACTGTTTTTTATTGAAGATTTATATAGAAATCCTGGACACACAGTTGTAATACTAATATGTACATGTGTGTATATACACAGAACCATAAAAACAGTATATACATTCATGATGTACTTACTTGTAAATGAATCCATGCCAAATGTTCCTGGATATCATCTCATTTTCTCATGGTCCCTCATAGAATTTTAGTAGACTTGAAAAGTGACTTAGGTACTGAGGCTAAAACCTGACATCAGAAACATTGCCCATGGTGAAAGGGTTAGGGGATAGAAAAGGTTAAAAGGATAGGAGGAGTGTGGGTTGCTAGGTGAGAAAAAGGTTGCAAACAGACTTCTGAAAATTCTTATGACAAAGATAAAAGTAAAGTTCGAGATGGGATTGAGAGATGTCAAGATACAGTGTCCCAAATCTTCCCATAGTGCCTAATACATGGGAGAGTTTCAGTACAAATGAATGAATGAGCGAGTGAATGAATGAATGAATACATTTTGGAGGTTATTGAAATACTATAACAGATAAAACCATTAACAACTACATTACTAAAATGGACCAACATTCCTGTTGCAATGATTTAGTTGATTAGCTGCATTAGGAATGCAATTGGGGTGTCATGCCCAGGTAAAACAAGTCAGGTAGTCTTGTGCAAAGCCACATGAAATAAAACAGAATCAATGTGAATTGTTAAGGATGTAAAGATATTAACCAAAGAATAACTATTTCCATCAGCACTTAGTGACATTTTGACAGGTATGTTATGCCATTTGCTTTTGCCCATGCGTGGGAGAAAGTGATATGAGTTTGCCATGGTGAATCTATAAGCCAATGGCATTGTCATTGGCGGAAAATAAGCAAGAATAACACAGCATTCTTCTCTTTTTTTTAATGCTATTTCATGACAACAAATGCTGGTGAGGGTGTGGCGAAAGAGGAACCCTCATCTACTGCTGGTAGGAGCATGAAATTGTACAGTTACTATGAAAATCAGTATGAAGGCTCCTCAAAAGGTTCAAAATAGATCTAACATTTGATCCAGCTATATCAGTCCTGGGCATATACCCTAAAGACTCCACTCTTTACTACAGAGATACTTGCTAAGCTGTGTTTGTCACTGCTCTATTCACAATAACCAGACATTGGAATCAGACCAGTTTTCCATCAACCAATGAATGGATGATGATGATATGGTAATATATGCAATAGAATTCTACTCAGTGGTAAGGAAAAATAAAATAATGAACATGCAGCATTTGTCTTTCGGAGCCTGTATAACCTCGCCTCAAGTTCTCTCTCATATGTGGTTCCCAACTTGAAACAGTTTCAGTTGATTGTAAGTAGTAAGCATTGGAGTTGAAAAGGAACTAGAATGAAGCTAGGAGAAAGTGGGAATGTGGATGGAGAGGACAGGATACTGTGTAGGCAAGTTAGGGACAGACTATAAGGGGTCTGAGGGGGATTGATGAGTGAAGGGTAAGGGGATAATTACAGAAGGCTAATGACAGTGTACATCAATACCATAGAAGCATTCCTTCTGGATAGCAAACCAGAGATGTAACCCTTGATAAGAGCAGGGAGGGAGAGGGAATTGCCCATGCAGAAGTGCCCTTCTAGAGAAGGTGGAGAAAGTTTAATCATAAAACCATGGGCTCTGGCTGGCAAATCCCAGCACCAGAACTGAGTTACCCTCCACAGTGAGCTGTTAGTAAAGGAGACCCATGAGGTTCCCCCAAACAATGCAGGCCATTGCCAAAGAACTTGGTTACTAGCCAGAGCTAAATGATAAGATCCTTTTGCTGAAGACACCACAGGTCAGGAACACAGGACATCAAGAGATGATGCTGAAACGTAGAAGGAAGCCAGCTCCATACTGACTAGTCCTCATGGTGCTGGCAAGTACTATGTGAGCTGCTGGGGGATGGTGGCCATCAATAGCATGAGAAAGCAGGGTAATCCTTGAAGGAATGAATTCAACCAGCCAGACAAGATGATACCTGGTACTGAAAACCATGTCTGAATCCTATGGATATAAAGGTCATAGATAGGTTGTAATATTCTAGTGAGAAGCACCCCCCTCTGCTGACCTCACACACACACACTGTTCTCTGGATAAGATGAGTGGCTATACCCATAAAAAAGTTTCATAAGGGCTGGAGAGATGGCTTAGTGATTAAGGTGCTTGCTTGCAAAGACTAACAACCCAGATTTGATTCCCAAGAATCCACATAAGGCAGATGCACAAGGGGACACATGCACAAAAGGTGACGCAGTTGACAGTGTGACAAGTTGGCACACAGGTCTGGAGTTTGATTACAGTGAGGCCCTGGCATGCCAATTCTCACTCCCTCTGTCTCTCTCTTTCTCTTTCTCCCTCATAAAAAAATTTAAAGTCTCTGTGGTAGTTTGAATAGATATCCCCCAATATATTCAGTGTTTTATTAGTTTATAGTTTGCATCTGCAGCCACCTTGCTGAAGGCAGTGTCTCTGGGTGGATCTTAAGGTGTGGTGGTGAGTTTAGGATTTCAATCTAAAGACATGCAAAGTGTGCCTAGTTGGAGTTCTTGAGGTGTGCTGTGCTGTGCTATGTGGATTTTGGCTGTGGTTTTGCTCTCTGTGTTTGGTCCTGTGGAAGCAGGCCAGTTTCTGCCATTATGGAACTTCCCCTGGATCTATAAGCTTTAATAAATATCTCTTCCTCCATAACTGTTCCTGGTCTGGAAGTTCATCTCAGTGAACCTGAAGCTGTCTGCTACAGTCTCTTAAATAACTGTTTATCCCCTTTAATCCATGTTGCTCTCACTCTTTTGAAGAATTGCTTTTCTTTGCAGATGGCATCAGATAGCAGGGAGAACCAAGATTCATCAATATAATCATATAGCTGGCTGCCTAGCATGGCATGAGCCACCTCTATCACCTCTGCCAGTGCACAGGAGACATCACAGAACAAGTGGTAATTTAAACATGAGTGCTTCTCTTACCACTAGTTTGACAAGCTCCTCTAGGGAGATTCTGCAAGACAATGAGGACACTCAAAATTCATCAAAGCAAAATTCTGAGGTTGCAGATAGAGTAACACTAAAGTAGACTTTATAACATACCTGTTATGGCTCAGGGAACACTGTGGAAGAGGGGGTAGAAAGATTGGAAGAGCCACGAGGTGATAAAGGAGTATTCTGAAGCATCCCCCCCCCCAAGAGCCTGACAGATGCCCATTACATCAAAGTGAATACCAATTGGAATGGAGACAGAGGAGAGGGGAAATTGATGTATAACCCAATGGGAATATGAACAACTTGTAATATGTTCATATCTTAAAGTTCATAATTAATAAAAAAATGTTATTTCATTTCTCTTTCTGATGCAAACTGAAAAGACCAAAATTGTATCTATATTTACTCCATGACATCAGTTCTTTGACCATAGGAAAATTCAAGTGCATATACTCATAGAATGAAATAACTCAAAAAATGAGACCCTTTAAAATATCAGTGTGCCATAAAGACTTATCACACTGACATACATATCAGATATTTTGATAGGACCCATGATGAGGGAAATATCAAAATTCATACAAATATCTATACTCATATCACAAGCTTATTAAAAAACCTCTTAGATTCCATCTAGCCATAAGTATTTTCAATGGTTTTCAAATACACAAAAGTGTTAAACTTTGACATATGGCAAGATCAGTACATTGAGACTTTCATAATACACATAACTCAGTTAGGACAATAGATAAGATAAAGAGCATTTTAATTGTTAAGTTTTTTTTTTTAATTGCAAATGTGAAGATCCTTAGCTGAAGAAACTATCATAGAAATTGAAGTTTTGTCCTTTCTATCTTTGCACAGTTGTCATTTAGACTTCCTTATAGACAGAATTCTCTGATCTTGATCTGAGGTACTTGATAAAACCTGATGAGGGATCCTACCCCAGATGCAGGAAATAAGGTACTTCAGGAATTGGGGCAGGAATCTGCCTCAGAGCATATGTTCAAAGTGAGTAAAATATACACTCTAATTTGGGAATAGGAAAGTAGAAATTTCTCTGTGCCCAGAAATAAAATCAAGAGTTTGCCTCATATCACATGCTTTTCCTACTTGGCCCTCCTATCCTTATTTGCTCATAAGAGTTCTGAAAGCAAGTTTCTTAAAGTTGGTTAATATTCAATATTTTTATGCTGTAGATGAGAAATGATTGTGAATAATATAAAGAAAAATGTATTGTGAAATGTGAACTACAATAGTGCTCTTAGTGAGTATTCATTGTCAATGTTTCATTTTTCTTTGACACTGGGGAAACACAAATAACATGTTGTTTCAAGTGTAGTCTTGGATAACACTGAGGCACATTGTGGAAGATCTCAGCCACTCAGCAAGTCCCCACAGAGCAGCAGCATTGCCATTCATGTGACCATCGCCACTATCACAGATATAAGTTCCGACTGCTTTGCACTATTTGGTATTAAATGTATCAACTTAGGGGCTGGAGAGATGGCTCAGAAGTTAACTATATGCAAAGCCTAAAGACCCAAGATCAATTTCCCCATACCCATGTAAAGCCGGTTGCATAAGGTGACACAAGGATCTGGAGTTCGTTTGCAATGGCTGGAGATGCTGGCGAACCCATTCTCTCTCTCTCTTTTCTCATTCTTTCCCTCATAAATAAGTAAATAAATAAATAAATAAATAAATAAATAAATAAATAAAATATTTTTAAAAGAATCAACTTAGCTGATGTGTTCAAGTCTAGGTATGAATATTTTTTCCAGAACAACTCCTTTCTGTTGTTTTTTTTTCAATATCTAGTTCATGTATTTTATATCTTGTGCTTTCTAAACATATAGCATTCATACTTCCATCTCAGGCTCACAGATGAGACAACAGCTTCATCTGAATTATTTCTCTTCAATAAAGTTTTCTGTCCCCGTAATGACTCAATGAAAAAAACCAACAGCATATTGAGTTGAGTGGTCTATAATTTATTTGAAGTAAATAATTTACAACATGCTAAAAAAATTGGTCTTTTTCTGAATCAGGAATTTTACTACTGCCATTTTGTATCCTAATTTACAGTCATTCTAGTGTTCACTTTATAAATTTTAAGATTCTTATCATTGATCATTCATGTTTACACAATAAAAATGGTTAAGAAGGTAGTTTAACTGATGATAAGTACTTACATGTTTTATAAAATAATACCCATTTCATTCACCAAAGCTTCAAAATTAGAAGAAAATTCATTGATAATAGAAAGAGTGGAAAAGAAAAATGAGAATAATTCATTCATTTGAAAAGCTATCACATCCTAAACATATTGACTCTGAAAATGACGATTTTAATTGATTCAAGTTATCATCAGGGTCCTGACCTTGAATGAGTTCTTACATTTCATCTTTCATGCAAACCACTGTTCATACATTTTTTCCAGGGACTTCTGCCCCAATTTATCAGGTGTGATGGAATTGACAATAAAATCCTTTCAAGAAGATATATTGGACCAAGTTTCTATGTGCATTCAAAAAAAATCCTGGACAGTTTGGAAATTTTACTATGTAAATATTAGCATGCACAATATTTTGAAGTCTAGGTCAAACCAAATTAACAAATAATAGTCCAATACTGTGCTTTTTCAAACTCATTTTCACATGTCACTATTGAAGGTATCTCTATGGGTATGAGATGCTAAAAAATGACAGCATTTTAAAATTGGAAACCAATGTATATTGACTTGTGCATAATTGCTGATTAATTTTTCTTGCTGCTCTTTACAGATTAGAATGATCAAATTCTTAAGCAATATTACATATACTTGTTATTAGAATCATCACTGAGCGTAACTAATTCTCCATTATTTTATGACACATACTCAGAATTCAGAATTTTACTTCCTGTGATAGGCTATTTTCTGTTTTGTGAATGGGTAGTGGCTAATTAAACTTGCGATGACCTTGTTGTTCTACTTGCAAATACTATAGTGTCTTGAGTCATTTACTAAGTTGTCAGTGATGGATAGAGGTGCTTCTCAATAATTAGCTAGTAAACAATGTTAACTGAGCAGTAATTCACACTAGCATTGCAAAGGTAACATAGGAAATGATTCATCATCATCATCCTTATAAAATGATGCTAACCACCTGGGATAAATCATCCTTTTTCATTGGTACAAAAAACATTATAAGGTTATCATATTTCAAATCTGCCAGTGAATATATTCTTCTACCAAATTTGTCCTGTTTACAGAAAAGGCAAACTCTTTTAAGCTGTTCAGGTTTGCAGTACAACTTGGTACATTTTTTCTAAGTGGCTGGACAGGTGACAAATATTTTTTTATCACATTGTTTCAATTGCCATAGTTGGCACGAGGGACATACAAGAACACAAAGTAATTTCCACTATCTAGATGGGCATTCAGAGAAACTCAAAAATAAATTTTCTGATTAAATCACTTTCTCTTTTTACTTTACCCAATTATTTTCCTTTCAGTAATCATACATCATAGCCAGATCTGTTTCATGAATATAACTTCTTAATGTTTTCCTTATTTCTCTCAATGTTTTGGTAGTTGACGTGTCCTCTAAGACCCTCTGGTGCAGAATGGTCAAACTACAAACTGTGACAAATTAATAGGTGCAGAGATAGTAATATAGGTCTCTAATTATAAATTCAAAGGCACTGTTTATGAGTGTGAGATGGATTTAAAATTATCACCTCAATAATACAATGATACCCACATCTTTTAGATGATTCTTAAATCTGATTTTTATAAACTGGATGACTGCTAAAATGTTCAGAAGAACATCTGTCCCAGAACTACAATTGGGAGGCACTACAAAGGTTACTAATTCCCTTCATTCTTGCATGAAGAAAACCGAAAGCAGTAACTTTTTGCTTGCCTGAAGACAGGTAGGTCATTGATGGCAGAAACTGGATCAGCATGGAGGTGATGGGAATTCAAATGATTTGCTGGCAGATGGGTGAGTGCATAAGTGAACTCAGTGTAAAGACCAGAGGCGCAGAGTGGCCACTGAGCTGAACGCTTTCTGAAGCTCAAAGCATTCTAATAGCCCAGAGCCCACTGGTTTGAAATACTTTACCTGAAGTTTCCTTCGTCTGACTCTGGCTATAGTTATAGTCACCATTTTATCATCACTTCATAAACTATCCTCCCCTCTAAAGTATCTAAGGGTTGTGTGGTGTTTTCTTTTTCTCTCATACATAAATACTTGTTTAGTAAAATCAATGTTTGTTACTGAAGTAAATTTGGAATGAAACAAAAGAAATATCTTATTAAGGAACAATTTTTACAACAGTTTTAATTCTATACTATTAATTTGACCCATTTTAAAATTTATTTACTGGACCCCGCCAGCTTGCTGCAGAGTGATTAGGCCAGATCTCTCAGTTTCTGTTCTCCCCACTCCTCCCAGTTCCTTGGTCCCATTGCTTCCCCTGCTGCTGGCTTGGGGTTGCCTGGACCTTACAAGCTTACTGTGGAAGCAGGCCCCTTGCTTGGCCTTCATGATTGAAGGGCCCCTGGGTCGCCAACTCACAGGTCTCCTGCTCTGGAAAGTGGTTCAGGGTGAATTGGCCACAGCTCACTGTTCCTCACCACCTCCCAGTGTCCTGGTCCTGGTCAATCCCCTGCTGCTGGCTTGGGGCTGCCTGGATCTTGTGAGCTTGAGGCAGAAGTAGGCCCATTTCTCAGCCTTCCTGATAGAAGGGCCCGCTGGGTCCCCAACTCCTGCTCTGGAGAGTACCCACACTGAGTGAGTAGGCCAGATCTCCCTGTTTCCCCCATTCCCTGTTACCCCCCTCATCCCAGTTCTCTGGTCCTGGTTCCCTTTCTGCTGGCTTGGGACTGCCTGGAACCTGTGAGCTTGCTGCAGAAACAGGCCCCTTGCTCTGCCTTCATGATTGAATGCCCCTGGAACCCCAACTCCTGGATCCCTGCTCCAGAGGGTGCACACAAGGAGTGAGTAGGCCAGAGCTCCTGGTAGGTTCCCCACCTTCCAGTTTTCTAGTCCCAGTAGTCCTACAGCTGCCTTGGGGCAGCCTGGTCCTTGCATGTGGGCTGGAGAAGCAGGCCTTTTGCTTTGGTTTCCTGATTTATTAGCCCCTAAGTACCCAAATCCCTATTCCCCTGAGGCAGAGAGTACATGAGGCAGAGGGTAAAGAGCCCATTCAGGAGCTGGATTCTTGCCTTTGGCTCTGGAGCTTCCTGGCTTCTGGTTCCCCAGCTCCTGATCCCCATGTGCTGAAGAGTAGGTGAAAGTGGAATGAGTAGGCCTAGGCCAGAGCTCCCAGTTCCCCAGGTACCTTTGATGTACCTCGGATGAAATCATAGAGAAATCAACAGAAATTGAATCCCAAAATAAAAACAAAACAACTATTGTGACCCTGATCAAAGGAATTGCTGAACTTGAAGCAAGCCATCAAAAAAAAAAAAAAAATCAACAATCACATAAATGAAATTGAACAGAATTGTCTCTTAGAGCACTCAGATTTTGACAGTAGGCTTAACTTGCTTGAAGAAAACGTTAGAAGCCTCAAAAGTGTTATAAATGAACTGAAGGTAAGTCAACAAATGGAAGATCTCAACAACAGTTGATTGAGTTTAATGAAGACTTGATCAGATACAAGAACGAATTCCAGGAAGCATCAAGAAAATCAGACTTTGAAGTGAAATCATACCTCAAAAAAAAAAAAAAAAAAAAAAAAAAAAAAAAAAGATGGACACGATGAAAAATAACACAACAGAAAACAAAAATCAAATAGTTTTTAAAAACCTCTATAGAACCCCTCATTAACAGAGTTATTCATGTAGAAGACAGAGGAAGATAAGACAGAAGAAATTGATCAGGAGGACAAAAACTTTGCTAAATTCAAAAAATCATGTGAAAAGAATATGAAGGAACTATGGGACACCCTAAAATGACCAAACATCTAGATCATGGGTATACCATAATGAGAGGAAATCCATGCCAGAAGTATAGAGAACATTTTCAACATAACTATTGCAGAAGATTTTTCCAATCTCTCAAAAGAGAGGCACATCCAATTACAAGAAGCTCACAGAACACCAAACTGACAGTATCAAAGAAGAAACTCTCCAAGGCACATCATAGTTAAAGCTATTAACAATGAAAACAAAGAGAGAGTGCTTTTAAAAATAGCAAGAGAGAAACAACTCACTACATACAAAGGCAATGCCATCATAATTACCTCAGTTTTCTCAAAGGAAACCCTGAAAGCCAGAAGGGCCTGGAATAGAAAATTGAAGTAACTTCCTGCGTCATATCAGATCACAATGCTTTGAAGCTAGAAATTTACAAGAGACACTTCAGAAACTCCACTGGAGACTGAAAGACACACTTTTAAACAATGTGGAAGATTATGGAAGAAATCAAAAAAGGAACTGAGAAATTGCTAGAATTGAATGATAATGAAAACACAACTTACCAAAACTTATGGGGCACCATTTAGGCAGTAATAAGGCAGTAATAACAAAGACAGAAAGATCCAAAATTAACAACCTAACTGTCCAACTAAAGGCATTAGAAAAACTAGAATAATCCAACCCTAAAAGTTCAAGACAGAAAGAAGTAGTCAAGATCAGAGCAGAAATTAATGAATTGGAAACTAAGAAAGCAGTTTTTGAAACTGATGAAACAAAGAGCTACTTAAAAAAAAATAATAAGCAAGATTGATAAGTCCCAGGTCAATTTGATCAAAAGAAAAAAAGAGAGAGAGAGAGGTCTCAAATTAACAAAATCAGAAATGAAAATGGAAAGGTTACAACAGACATCAATGCATCAATGAAATTGGAAGAATCATCAGGACATACTTCCAAAATCTCTACTACTCAAAATTGGATAATCTAGAAGAAATAGATGAGTTACTAGCCATATACTACCGACTAAACTAAACTCAGAGCAGATTAATCTCCTAAACAAAACTATCATGTCCATGTAGATTGAAAAAGTGATCAAAAACCTCCCCTAAAAGAAACATCCAGGACAGGATGGCTCCTCAACCAAATTCTGTCACATCTTCATTGTAGAACTGAAAGCAATTTTTCTCAAACTATTTCACATAATCAGAGAGCAAGGAATCCACCCTAATTCCTTTTATGAAGCTAGCATTACTCTAATACCAAAACCAGACAGAGATACAATAATAAAAGAAAACTATAGGCCTGTATCCCTGAAGAATTTAAATGCAAAGATCCAGAATCAAATCCTCACAAACTTAATTCAACAGCATATAAAAAGCATTATCCAGTTTGATCAAGTAGGCTTCATCCCAGGGATGCAGGGATGCTTCACATATGGAAATCAGTCAATGTTATAAACCACATAAATAAACTTAATTATAAGAACCACATGATTATTTCAATAGAAGGATGAGGGAAAAGAGGGTACCAACAAATGAGGTATCCATACAAAATATGTTGCTAATAATAATAATAATAAATGAAATAAAATAAAATATTTCTAAAAATTGACTTACTTTAGGGGCTGGAGGGACAGCTTAGTGCTTAAGGTGCTTGCCTGGAAAGCCAAAGGCCTCAAGTTTGATTCCCCAGGACCCATGTAAGTCACATGCACAAGGTGGTGCATGCATCTGGAGGCCCTGGAACACCCATTCCCTTCCTCTCTCTCTCTTTCTCTCTCTCTCTCTCTCTCTCTCTCTCTGTCTCTGCCTCTTTCTCTCTGTCAAATAAATAAATAATTACTTACTTTAACTATCAATAAAAATACATAGTGTATGTATTTGTAAATGTATAAGTTTATCAAACTTTATCACTTTGCTTTGAGATATAGCTCTTAAAACTCCTTCATTGCACCTCTTAAAATTGCCTTCCCTTTACCCACCTTCCTTTAGATTCCATGACTTCTGTGCAGCATTGCCTCATTAATTTCTTCACTATTTTCCTTGGGGAGTTAGAACAGGACTCTTTTTAATTTCCAACATCTCATAGGGTGTCTTATTTGTACTATGTATTCAACAAAGGTTGGCCCACTAAAATTCAGAAGTAGCAGATGTCAAAATAGATAATAAAATGTGTTTATGTAGCCTTCTGAATCCAAAAGCAGTATTCTCCATTACCAACAGACCTTTCTTGGGGCTGAAGAGATGGCTTAGTGGTTAAGGTGCATGCCTGTGAAGCCTAATGACCCAGGTTTGATTCTCTAGGTCCCACATAAGCCAGATGCACGTGGTGGCACATGCATCTGAATTTCATTTGTAGTGGCTAGAGGCCCTGGCATGCCCATTCTCTGTGTGTGTGTGTGTGTCTGTAATAAATAGACAAAAATAAAAAAATAAAAAGAAAAAAGAGACCTTTCTCATGAAAAAAACCAAAAGAGATTCCCATTTAATTTTTACTTTTGACTTCAACTGGTACTCATGGACCATGCTTAAAGATATTTATAAATTCAATCTATTTATGAAAAAAATGATCATTAAATACACTGGGGTGACACTTGACAATTACAGGGCAAATTGAAACTTAAAATTGATTTGTATAGAGATATATTCTTGTTTAACATGTATATAAATGTCAGGGTTGCATGTCTAGTTTGGTCTTAGCTGTAGATTAGCAGTCCAATATCTCTTGGGTTATAAGAGGGGATTATCTGTTAGTGTATTTTCTATTTCCAGATTCATAATTTCAGGATGTAAATGCTGCTTTGTGCATTCAATTAAATTCACTCTCTGTATATAACATTAATTGAGAAGGAAAGAGTAACTCTATGAGAGTTTTCATGTTAAATCCTTTAGGAAATGAAGGATAAGTATCTGAAAATCAGATGCAGTTAAAGTTATCGGGGCCTTGGTCTTTGAACATAAGAAGGAAATTAGAAATTATTCATCCAATAGAAATCACATCATTTCCAAAAATTTACTAGCTCTCTGCTGAGAGTAATTTAACATGTTTATAAAATCTGTTTTTTTTTCACTTTTTTGTAAGCTTAAAGGAAATAAAATTCAAAATAATGTGGGATTAGCTAAAATTAATACTCACTTTAAATTGAGAATGTTATTGGTCAGTATTTTGACCATGTTAAGGATTTCAAGAAAGCAAGAACTCAAAATCACTCAATATTGAATTACTGGGGTTATTATATTGCCTGAGTATAACTGAGACTTACCACTGTCTTTCAGGAATAAAGGAACTAGAAAAGTGACCAAGAGAGTAGAAAGAGATGACTAAGAATTAGGGCAGGGAAAGGGCCAAAGGACACATGTGAAGTGTAAACAGAAAAGAGTGGAGGGGGTCAAAAGGAATTTAAAAAGGAAGGGATACAGGAGAGGAAGCAAGGAGGAGAATCAACTAAAACAAATTGTGGCCCCAAATACCATAATACTACCTAAAACACTATATACGAGTTAAAACATAAAAATAAATAAATGAAGGAACAAATGAAGAAATGAAAACAATTCACAGTGGCAGGAAAAGCTCAGGGACACTCTTCTGGAATTCTGAGCATGTTCAACAAAACAGTAAGTCACATCTTCCATCCCCAGCAAACAAGCTTATGAAACCAAGGTTGTAGACAGATATTTTGTTTGTGGCCAAGGATAGATCCTGGAGAGTTATTCATAGCTGACTGGATGATCAAAGCCATTGTAGATACTTTTTCTAATACTAATTTAAAATTGTGGCTTTTCCCCAAATGATAATCACCTACTCCATGATATATCCTGTACTTCCTGTGGTGTCTTTTACAGTTGGGTTCCAAAGTTCACTTGCTATATGCAAGAGAAAGAAAACAATTCAATGATCAAGAACAATTTTGCCTCACCTAGTTATTTCACCTTTTCCTGAGTATATGAAATTGTATTGTCTATTACTATATCCCATGATCACAAGAGATTTATAATTAAATTATTGAGATTTTATAAAATTCAAATGTATCATATTTTTATCACAAAAATTGTCAGTCTTATATAAACAAAAAATTATTTTTAATGGCAATTTACCCTGATGCCTGAGTAATCCCAAAATTTATCTTTCTCTATGAAAATATCTACTACAAAAGTTAGATGGTTTTCCTAATGACTCATGCATACTTTATAAGCATAAATACAATATTTATCACTTTAAACAGCAGAATGGAATACTGTTACAGAACCTGAATGGCAACCTTTGTGATGATTGGATCACTAGTTTTTCCTTTTATTTCTTTCTTTTCTTCCAGTGTATTCTTTATTAGTTATGGACATACTCAGTATGTAAGCAGCACATGTTGGTACCACCCTTTCCCTCATCCCTGCCATCCCCAAAGGGACCATCCTCCTTGGGAATGCAGGTCATCCCTATGGGAATTGAGGGTGGTGCATTGTGGGGGCAGCTGTCAGTTATGAGGAAGAGGCAATGTCTCTGTGAATAATTTCCCAACTTATGACTCTAATAATTTTTCCACCCCCTCTTCTGCAAAATTCCCTGAGCCATATTGGGTTCTTTTTAAGTCTACTTCAGTGATGGGCTCTTAGAAGTCTCTAGATCTCTGGTTTGGCAGGTGTTGAGTGTCCTTGGTGTCTATCTCCTTCACCCTTGTGCTGATATCAGGTTCACTGAGAAAGCAGCACTCTTGCTCATTTCCCCAATTCCTCTGTGGTTTCAGCTGGGGCCCTGATGAAGTGTGATGGGTCATTTCTCTCCTCAGGTCCCGCTTCCATCTGAAAAAGAGAAATTGACTCTCCCACGGAGAGTGAAGTTAGCACCAGTTAAATGGAATAACCATTCTTGGTTTAGAGAGAATTTAATGGGTGTAGACACTCTTGTAGCCTGATATTGGAAAGCAAAATCATTATCTGAATATGATTCCAACTTGTTTCCCAGTTCCAGATATAGGTTCCTTTCCACTAAGTGGATTTGTGAGCCAATCCAAGAGCAGTTGGTTACTCACCATGGCTGTGTGCCACTATTGCACTTCTGTGAGCATCACATCAGGTTGTTTGCTTCTGAGTCGCTTAGATCTTGAGTTGCTCAGACAGATGTTGGCCACTTTCCCCCATGAACTCATGTAGTGCCTTCCAGCATTACACAGGCTAACTAGAGACTGGCTCTCTTCCAGATTCTAGCCAGATTCCATTTCTTAAATATCCTTTGATTCAACTGAATTAAAACTGAATTATTTTAAAAAATTGTTCTATTAGAATTCAACTTTCACCCAGTAAAAGACAAAAACCATAGTCAATGTGCTCTTATATAATGAATATAACCAGTTAACTACCACTGAGATGTAGAGACAGATTGCCATAGTTAGTATGATTACTGTCCACTGATATTCTGAGATTTATCTTTTCTCCTATTAAGTTGTCTTTCCTTTTCCTATTGCTTTGTAGGTTTTTAGAAATTGCCCTTTCAGTATATTATAATTATAAATGCATCATTTATACTTGTTTCACATATCATAACCATACTGCTTGCTTGCCTTTTATGATAAACTATGATTTACAATATTTTGTTAATATTTATAAAAGCTTTAAAATATCCTGTAAATATTCCTTTTTATGGGCACCTCTTGTCACATAATTAATCTTTCTATATGCTGTGAGGGAGAGTTTTTTTTTTTTTTTTTTTTTTTTTTTTTTTTGCCTGTATGTATATACAATTGAGTCTGTGTCTCTGTCGGGAAAAAAATTCATAAATCAAATGTCCACATGTTCATGAAAGTTGAAGTATTTTTCTTCTAAAGGCTGTTACTGGTATATAAAAATAATCTTTAATCTCTGATCAGTGTGTTATCAACTTCCGGAATTCTGTGCCAAGAGAGATTTGAAGGGCATATATAGGCTCAGCTCCACAAGAAAGTCCAGTGACTGATAAACTGTACATGCTATTCCCTTAGGAAAAATGATGAAGAAAACAGTATTTTTTTTCTTCAGCTAAACAATAATGAAATACTGTTTAGGAATTGTTTAAGCAAATAAAAGCACATGAGGAATAAGGAATAAGTTACTATATAAGATATCTCCATTTTTCTTCCTTCCCTTTTTTAACATCCATTTTGTGCTATAGGGGAAATAGAAAAGAACTGTCAAAGATATCTCACTTTTAACAAGATTAGAAATATCATAGAGAATATATTTTCTTCTCCTGCCTACCTAAAATACCTCATCTTCTGAACTAGGTGTCCTCCATCTAAGATGGTCTACAAAGAGTCCAGCATTCTGAATTTCAGAGTATACCCACTTTACATATGAGATGGACTTAATAACTCACTTTTGATGATCCGCATATGAGAGAAGTTATGTAGTATCATATTTATTAGATTAGATTGTAAAAAGTCCTAACTCTCTCATCATGTAATACCCCCCAAGAGAAGCCAGCTGCCCCTTCCTGAGGCTGTTCTGTGTAGAGACCCCAGTGAGTAAGCATTCATAAAGATCATTTGAGGCCTGCATTCAAAGCTCCTCACTTGATTAAGTCTTTAAATGAGGATTAGTTCAACCAATAACAAACAGTAGTCTTAAGAGAACCCAAAATCAAACCACACCGCTCACAGTACATTCTAGCAGGAAAATTATCCTGTGATGTTTGTTATGATCATTCACTTTTGGCTTATCTCCATAGCTAAGCCATCAGCCCCTGAAGAATTATATGATGTAAGTTATGTTATAAGTTTTAGAGTTATCAAATATTATATTGAGTATACATTAAATGTTTAAGTAATTTCCATTTGTTGACTTATTCCAAACAGTATCTAATTATTTTAACTTTTACCTTATGTCACTGGGGAGAGGCTCTGTGAGTAAAAGCAGTGCTGAACCTGTATAATGACCTGAATTTGGATCCCCAGAACTTACATACAGCTCTATATGGTAGCATGCATTTACAATCCCAGTGTCCTTATAGGCCAGTTGGAGGTAGAGGCAGAAGAATTCCCCAGAAGCTCATGGGCCAGCTATCCTGGCATACACAGCAGTGAACAATAAGATACCCTGCCTCAAAACAAGGTGTAAGATGAGGAACAACACCTGTGGTTGTCCTCTGATCTTCATACATGGACTATGGCATGCACTCATCCATACTCTTGCCTCTTGCACATGAACACACACACACACACACCCACCCACACACACACTCAAAAAAAGTAACTCCTGGTGAAGTTTTGTTAAATATTCTTTTACCTTTGTGATCTTACCTGGTTTTGTTTGGGAAGTAATGTTAATATAATGAATCCAAGTAATGTTTTATTAATCTAGGATATTATATATAATCTTCAGTATAGTGGTGCATGCACTTAATGAACTGTCATGCTTTGGCTATTTCATTCAATTCTTTCTCAAAAGGCAAACAACATATATGCGATCTACAGATGTGAGTATAATCAATCTTCCAGTATTAGTCTTTAATTAAAAACTGTGCATGAGTGTGTGTGGATCATGTGTATTTTATCCAGTGATTTTAAGAGTGGGATACAGGGAGAGAAATAAACCATGAATTACTATATATAATGCTCCAATTAGAAAGAGAAGTAAAGATAGTTATTTAGACATAATTTACCACTAAGATAGCTACAGTGAATACTTTAATGATTTATAAAATGCTATTTTTCTTTCTAATTTCCCATGGGTTGTACAGGTATTTTAGTCAAAGTTGAAGGAAGTAATGGACACTTCACTGTGGTATGGGTTTTTTCTTGCTTCATGATTTTGCCTTACACTTACAAGGGCCAATTTTAGCCTACTTATGCATATGCCTACTATTTCCTTTATGAGAAGCATTCAGTTCTATAGGAGCTCTATAAAGATTTCCAATTAGAGTATTTCTTAATTATTAGAAATATATTATATACCAAGTGACTAGTGGCTGATGTTACTGTGAAGTTGAAGATTACAAGTATCATTTGGGGAATGAATTAAGGGAAAAATATTACAAGAAGTGTTCTGTAGAGGTCAATTTCCAGTTCAATAGTATTTAGCAGTTTTCCAATGATCAGTATGATAGAATATCCTACATGCTTGTTAAGTCTGCTGATGACATCAGGTATAAAAACAGCAGAAACATTGGAGAGTAGACTTAAATTTAAAAGTTACCACAGTAAGTGAACTGTAGTCAAAATAGATAGATGAGAGAAAGAGAGAGAGACAGGGAGATTAAGTGCATATTCTTTCCTGTTACACATCTAATATAGCAAATAGAATTTTTAAATGAAATACAAATGTATAAAGAAAACACAAACAAATAGGTAAACATCCCTTTTGAGATCCAAGGAAGTAAATCCAATAGAATATTACTTCAATTTGAAGTTCATCTGTCTGTTTTGGGGAAAAAAAAAAGGAGTGAATAACAACTTCAAGAATAGCATCAAAATCTTTGTGGTTTTTGCTAACCAATCCACTGACAAGGTAACTTTCAATTAAGAGAAGCTTATTGGCATATGGTACTGAGAAGTCCAAAGTCTAGGGGTATTTGACTTGGAGAAGACCATCTCTCTGCATCATAACATGACACAGAAGAAAGGGGCTGTGGCAGTTACCTTCTTATTACTGAGACATAGCACCTGACCAGAAGCAGTTTATGGAAGGAAGGGATTTACTGCTGCTTACAGTATCAAGGATAGTTTCTTAATGACAGGGAAAGCATGACACATCACAGCTAGGTGAGCAACAGGAAGGAAACAGTCCGAGTACTTGGTTTGGAATTATTACCCCAAAGCCCACCTCCAGTGACACACTTCATCCAGAAAGGCTACACTTTCCCAAACCCCCATAACTTCCAAATTGCCACCATCTGGGGACCATATATTTAAAACACATGAGACTATGGGGGATATTTTACACTCAAATCACCACAGAGGCACACCTTTTCATACAGACATAGCCCTCCTGCAACAATGGCATTTCTTTATTCATGAAGGTGGTACCACTACAAAGCAAATGTTATGCCACTTCGCAACACTGACGTGGAAAGGTTCAAGCTTCTGACACATGAACTTCTGAGAGCAAGTGAAAATCATAGTAAATAAGTGGACAAATGCGGGCTATTGATGTAAAAATGTTCTGAGCTATATTGACCCCTCAAAATTGTAATAATCATCATAATAAAATGCATCTTTTCATCCTGCCATCTTTTAAATAAGGTTTTAAAGCAGTCAAAGGGATGGGTCTCATTGTGCATCTTCATGCACTCTTTGTTTTATTGATCTTCCTCTTCTCCCCCTCCTCAATCCCCTGCCTCTCCTGCTGCTGCTAGACACCATCTTCTCCCAGGTAGACTCCCTTTCTGCTTTCATGTCACATGCATTCTATTTCTCTCTTTTTTAATCCCTCCCCTTAAAGACTTCTCTTTCCTTTTTAAGGTCCCTTTTGTGTTTCTTTTTGTTTTTGTTTTTGTTTTTTGAGATAGGGTTTCACTCTATCTCAGGCTGACCTGGAATTCAGTATGTAGTCTCAAGGTGGCCATGAACTCATGGTTATCCTTCTACCTCTGCCTCCTAAGTGCTGAGATTAAAGATGTGCGCCACCATGCCCAGCTCCTTTTGTGGTTTCTTGATCTATACCCACCCTTGCATAAAGGCCCATATGTGAAAATTAAAATCTACAATCTTTGTATTACAGCAAACATGTTGTCCTTTTCTTTTTGAGCCTGGGTTACTTCACTTGATAAAAATAATTTCCAGCCAGGCGTGGTGGTGCACGCCTTTAATCCCAGCACTTGGGAGGCAGAGGTAGAAGGATCGCAGAGAGTTCGAGGCCACCCTGAGACTACATAGTGAATTCCAGGTCAGCCTGGACCAGAGTGAGACCCTACCTCGAAAAACCAAAATAATAATAATAATGTAATAATAATAATAATAATAATAATTTCCAGTCCCATCTGCTTTCCTGTAAGTGTAATCATTTTTTTCTTTTTAATTCTATAATATTAAAAAATTAAAAGTTTAAGATAACTTAAGTGAAAAAAGTGAAGGTATTTGCACAAACTGAAGGAAGACTATCATCTACCTATCATTTATCATCTATCTAACTTTATATGTAAATTTTATCATCACAACCCTCCTCTAATCTTTTATTTATTCAGATTACAGCTTATCAAATAGATTACATAATTTTTGAGGTAGAATGGTGGGATTTTTTAGGCATCTAAAACTAAGTTGGTGAGAGAATCATATTTTTGGTTTGTGAGATATTGAAATAAAGGAAATTTTTATGTAGAGTGAGTTGCTCTGAAATTGTGGATATAGCTCAGTGGAGAGTGTTTACCTAGCATGTCCGGAGTACTGGGTTCACTGTCCCGAAGCATAGCAATAGCATCAACAATAATAATAAAAGTTGGTGTTTCTACTGTGTGAACCTGACAAATCACAGGATAAATGGCACCACGTATTTTTTCTTGTGTATGCAGGTGGTTCCTTTGTCTCAGATTTTTTTATTTTTGTTTTGTTTTTTTGAGGTAGGGTCTCACTGTAGCCCAGGCTGACCTGGCATTCACTATATAGTCTCCGGCTGGTCTTGAACTCACAGCAATCCTCATACTTTTGCCTCCCAAATGTTGGGGTTAAAGGTATACACCACCATGCCCGGCTCTCTCTTAACATTTTGGAGACAGCAGATTTACTATTTTTGTGTGAGCACTGTAGAAATTTCTTTGATTATACCAACACTTTTCAAGCTATGGTGTAAGGACCTTTTGGGATCCATAAGAGTGGTGCATGAAATTAGAATTGATTTCCAAAATGTTATTTACATTTTTCATTTTCATTCTCCTAAAAGCATACTATGAAATTTTTCACATATGTGTTATTGTAATAGATTGAGCTAAAGCAAATATAAAATGTCAATCTGCCTTCCGCTGAAGCAGAATGTGAAGGTATTTTCAAAATCTAATTCTCTTATCAACTACAATTTTAAATAAAAATATTTGTTTCTCTCTGTCTCTTGGCTGCCTGTCCCTCACTCCTGACCTCCAAGTTCTGGTAACCCTCACTCCTCTTAGCCCAGCTGAGAGGAGATAAGAACCCCCTTGACCACTCTTTATGCCATCCTGCCCTCCACATGACAGGAGCTCTCTGTACTTTCTTTTCTCTCTAAATCTCTTTTCACATTTCTTCCAGGCCTAGTACATGGGTCTGAGGCCACATGGGTATATCAATTTTCCTTCCCTTGGTTTTGTACTTCCCTAAATACATTTAATAATTTAGGGCTGAGGAGATGGCTTAGCAGTTAATGTGCTTTCCTACAAAGCACAAGGACCCAGGTTCAATTCTCTAACACCTACATAAGCCAGATGCACATCATGGCACATGCAGCTGGAGTTCATCTGCAGTGGCTAGAGGCACTGGTGTTCCTATACATATTCTCTCTCTCTCTCTCTCTCTCTCTCTCTCTGTATATCTCTGCTTACAAATCAATAAAATTTATTTTTATCAAAATAAAAAATGGATAATTAAAAAAATCTTTGTCAATGTGTCCCAATTCTTTTTTGTTTTTAAATTTTGTAATGATTGCCTTTGAATTTCTCAGATGTATTTTCTAGTGTAGTAAGTATCATGGACATAAGCTACTGATATCCAAACACTCTCCAGTGTCCTCAGTCACTTTTAAGAATGAAAAGAAGGCTTGAAAGCAAAATTGAAAGGAGAATGTGTGAGTTCCACTGAAGTACCCTAATGGTTTCCAGTTCTTTGGGAAGGTCTAATTCCAAGAAGCCATTTAATACTGTCTTGTAGATTGCCAGGAAGAGAGTAGAGATGGTAGAGATCGATCTATCTCAATCTTGGCTGCACATTGGTGGCAGCAGAGACTGCGAGGATAATCATTAATGCTTGGGTGCCTTTTGGAGTTTTCTTCTTTCCCTCCCTGCTTTCTTTCCTTCCTTCGTTTTTCTTTCTATCTTTCTGGTTTGGGTTTCACTTAGGCATTTGGTTTAATAAACCTTCTTGCATGACTGAATTATGCACAGGTATATCCATGCATATGTAGGTCATACGCCACCATGTGCATCTGGCTTATGTGGACACTGGGGATACCAACCTGGGTCCTTAGGCTTTTACAAGCAAGTGCCTTAACTGCTAAGCCATCTCTCCAGCCCTGACCTTTTAAATAAAACCATTTCAGCTTGAATTCAGTGACTAAGTTACAGTTAGATAGGAGCATGATGGGACTATTTTGGAGTTTTCTACTGCACAGCAAAATGACTATGGATAATGACAATGTGGAATCACTGAGTTTTCCATTCTCTGCTTGCATTGGCGATACATTTAGGTATATATGTGCTGTCTTTAATTGATGCTAACTTCATTATCATCAGTATTTAATAGAACAAAACATTTTAAAAATAGAAATTATTGGATTTTAAAAATTGTCACTCATCATTTATCTATACTTGGTTCATTAAAATATTAATTCAAAAATTGTTTTTGAAATGATTTCATGGTTTGATGTTTATTATTTGAACCATGCAAACAAATCTATGTAGATGTCGCTTATATGCTGACAATATATGTAGTTCATGATGAAGTAGTTCTGAAAAGGTGAGAGGTTGCTTGTGACATGTTATGTTCAGATCAAAACATTTTATTCTATAAACTGTTTTCCATCTGCATTGTAAATAAAACTATATTAAATTGGTTAATTTTCCTATATTTATATTTAATTCCAAGATTTTCCATATTATGGAATGATTCCTGATGACTTTTGTCATCCCTTTAATTACATTTTGCTATTCCAAAGGCATCTTTTACTAAAAGATTGGTAATAAAATATTAACTTGCCAATTAAGATACTTTAAATGATTTTTCTAGATATAAGCGAGTTTATGATGGAAATAGAATAAAACCTTAAGATGCAGAAAATTAACCACTTTAAAGTATTAATGCATAATAGACTGAAGAGAAATGCATACAATGCATCTCTACTTATAAATATATTTTTATTAGGTATAATCTATGCACAATTTACATTTTATATCAACTTCTAGGCAATTAGTGAGATAAACAAATTCTACTTTGTTATTAAAACATGATTTTATTTAAAATTGTATCTTGATTTTAGTTCACTATTTTATTTTACTCTTTTCTTCTTTGCTACTGTTTCCTTACTTAGTATACTATAAAATATTTTTCTCTCTGCAAAACAAAATAAACTCCTTTGTTCTTTTTTCTGATAATTTAACTTATTGCTCACAAACTGTCACTTAATTTTTCTGTCCTTTAGTAAATGAGCATGAAATGCTACTTTTCAACAAGGGTAGCCTATAAATTCTATTGTTCTCAATAATGTATTACTTATATAGAAACAAACTTTATAGTAGCTTTCCTTGGTTATAATATGAAAGAACTTATTAACATATAATATTCTGGACATGATGAATATTATTATATAAATTATATATATATTCTTTATATTATTATATAAAGAAAACTATATACTAAATACTTTAAGAATCAATACAAGCAAAATGCATTCATTAAATAAATGAACACAAATCAATAATTAAATAATGAATACAAGAAAAATGTGTTTGTTGAATAAAGACTTTATTAATTTGTGGCTAGTCCAGATTCCATTTTTATTGTCACTCATTATTTACCCTTTCATGTGAATTATTATTATTCATTACTCTAACCCATAATCCACAATGGTTTAAACATTGTTAAAAAAAAAAAGCATTGTCAAGCTTATTTCTCCACTTTTTAATAGCTTATATTTACATATCCACTTTCAGAGTTTTCCTAATTTTATATTGGCTTTTTTTTTATATCAACAACTGTGTTTTTTTCCCCTTTTCATTTTTTAAGTAGGAAAGAATATGTTATGTTCCTCATGGTTGCTTTTTCCTTACAGAATTCCCCTGACTCGGCCCTGACAGATCTTGATATCCAAGAGGGAGTTGGCTCACAGGATTAAAGGCAAGAACCTCAATTAGACACTCTCTGATTTCTTCAGATGTTTTTTCTAATCTTTTAATATGGGATTATAGGCAGCTAGAACCTACACTGCAGTTATAAAAATAGTGAAGATGCTTTGTTCTAAATCATAATCACTTGGCTGTTTAAAGCCTCCATTTTTCTTAATTTGAATTAATTCTGGTCTAGATGAGGATAATGAACTTTGGTCAGCTCTTAGCGATTCAGAGTACAAACTTGCATGATGAGCACAAGCAAGCTCACACACTCTCCTCAATATCTGCTGGAAACTCCCTGAGAGACTGATTAGCTCACGCTTGTCACAAATAGGGGAGATAATTACGGGGCTTAACCATCTATGTGGTGGATCTTTTGAGAGGCAATGGGTAGATCTAAGACTGTCTTTGGATCAACCTTAATTCTTATTATTACACATATCTTGTGAGGCTTTTTCTTTTTTTAGCTCATCCCTGGAGACTAAACATTGTCTCCTTCCAGAAGATGACATCACATTTCTTTTCCAGAAGATAAAATTGTCCAAATTAGATTATTCTTAATTAGTCTAATCCTATTAGCCATTCCATAAAGTTTATTGCACCCGTGCCAACTCTGTATCACAAATTCTTATTGAATAAACTAATCTTTTGCCATGGAAATGATGCTTAGGAACAATGTCGTTGATTCCTTTATTATAATAAAGATTTCTTTCTCTGAAGCTCCAGGCTTCAATAGCTATTTTATGGTTCTCAAGTAACAACAGATGACATTATTTTAATGAGAATGTGGACTTACTCCAAATTTCCCTTGTTACTAAGTTTTTCCACTACAAAATGCCTTCACAGTGATAAAAGCAAAAAATTGAAGTTTCAGAAAATTTTATTTCCATATAAAGTTATTGAGAGAAGTGACATTTTCTCCTAGAACACAAGAACCATCCACTTCACTGGAGTTAGTTTCGCCTTGGTCTTTTGGCATGAGAAACTCTGGTGCTGAACTTACACAGCACAAAAAAACAAACAAACAAACAAACAAACAAACAAGCAAACAAAAAAACTCCATGTAGATTCTAGTAGAAAGATAATCCATTGGAAATTACTTCCTGCCTTGCTTCCTGCTATTGCTTTTTCATTATGTTTCTCTAAAAACAAAAGTGTTTATATTTTAAAAGTCAATTAGATCTCTAAATGAGAACTGTTAATAAGATGATCATAATGACATCACAAATCACACTAAAATGGTTGTGATTTAAACTATTTTAAATGTATTTTTTTAATTTTTTTATTGGAGAGACAGAAAGAAAATGAGAGAGAGAATGGCTGCTCCAGGGCTTCTAGCCACTGCAAACAAACTCCAGACACATGTGCCACCTTGTGTACCTGGCTTACATAGGTACTGGGGAACTGGGTTCATGTCCTTAGGCTTTTTATGCAAGTGCCTTAACTGCAAAGCAATCTCTACAGCCCCAATTTAAACTTTTTGGTCTTTAAGAAATTCAATTGATGTTTGCCATTTACCAAATTCAGAAGTTTGGGATGTGGAGGTATCTGTTCTGTGCTCTTTGTAATCAGAAAGTTGCAAAACATGTTCTGAATTTTCTAAAACACTAATTCTATCAAATGGCTTTATGCTGTTATGCTCTGGAGAATGCCTTCTTCCCAGAATATGCTGCCCTGTCATTGAGAGCTGGAAGAATCTCTTTTGCTAAAGGATATTCACCTTCCCTTCCACCACGACACCTACCTTGCATAACTTCCCACTAAACTCTTTCAACATCAGATTAAGTTGTTTAGAACTGTATTTTTAAATATTAAGTAATAGCCAGGCATGGTGGCACACACCTTTAATCCAGCACTCAGGAAGCAGAAGTATGAGGATCCCTGTGAGTCTGAGGTCACCCTGAGATTACATAGTGAATTCCAGGTCAGCCTGGACTACAGCAAAACACCATCTAAAAGAAAGAAAGAAAGAAAGAAAGAAAGAAAGAAAGAAAGAAAGAAAGAGAGAGAGAGAAAGGAAGGAAGGAAGGGAGGAGGGGAGGGAGGAGGGAGGAAGGAAGGGAGGAAGGAAGGAAGGAAAGGAAGGAGAAGGAAAGAAAGAAAGAAAGGAGAAAGAAAGAAAAAGAAAGATTAAGCAATAAGATTCCTCAGATTGGGGGGGCAGGATGGAATCTACCTTGAAATAAAATAGATGACTGTTTCCTTGTTCAAATACTTTCCTTTCAAACTGAGTTATTTCTTTACCTCTACCTTTAAAATGCAGACTTGTGATCAGTAGGGTACTTCACTCACAGAGTAAACAGTAAAAAAAAACAAAAACAAACAAACAAAAAAAAACCTTCTCATGGCATCTCTTTCAAAGCACTTTTTGTAGAATGAAAAAACGAGAAAAAGCATAAACTTATTTTTCCATTATGACTTGAATTGGAAAGCTTAGTATTAGTGTTTTATTTCTGTAAATTAACTTACTAAAACTAAAGGGACAAAAATTCAAAGTGATAATAATTGATAATTTTAAGTCTTATTTAAAATAAATACAAGTATCTCATTAGAGAACTTGCCACTACGTAAAGAGATGTCGCTATACTTCTTTGCTCACAAAGATCTCTTCACATTCTCTTCCCTCCATATTAATACTATTACTACTTCTCCCATTTCCTCCTGAATATCTGGAGTTAGACGGAATAAATGGTTCCTGTCTGCCTTGTTTTGCATAACTAGAGTAAAGGCCAGCATTAAGCTTCTCCACCAGGCCAAGGAGGCACAGTTAATCAGACTCATGAGTCACACTTTCATTGATTTTCGGATCTGAGCCACAACAGTGCCTGTCTCAGTGAGCCACCCTGGTGGAGCTGACCAAGGCTGCTAATCCTCTTAAGCAGCAGTCAAGAAATTGAGATAAAAGCTGGCAATTCAACTTGTTCAAATAACAGATTTGACAAATTAGGAGGGTTCAACCCCATGATAAAAAAAAATAATAATCCTGGTGGTTAATGTATGCTATGTCACAACAGCATAGATAAGATAGAAATCAGATCATTACAAATACATTGTTAGATGTAATGTAAGCCAAGTAATTCCCTTTATTTTGTGTCATGAAAAAGAAAAAGAAATGACTAGATAAATGACTCCATAAGTGAAAGTCAATTTAAGGGAATGAAATTCCTTAGGATACTAAAAGCAAAAATTAGATATAGCAAACTGACAAGTTATTTAACTTTTACAGGAAAAAATAACATGACAAAATTAAAGTTCACAGAAATATTAACTTTGCATGTCAAGAACTTTTGACTGAATAATATCTCATTTACTTCTGTTAACAAAACAAACATAGTCACTAGGGCACTTTCAGTGACTGTGGTGGGAATGTTTATGATGCATCTAATAAACTAACAAATTATTCAAATCAACTAATATATCCAGCCAAGTAACTTGCTCAACAACTTTATGCAACTTCCTAAGTTACCATTCTATTCAGTGGGGGGAAAAAATCATGTTTGAACAGATACAGACAATTTACTTTTAATAAAAATTACATGCTACATTTCATTTTTCAGATATATTTGAAAATAATTTTCACATTAATACAATTCATTCTTAAGTACCTTAGAATATACTTCCTACATATGGGAGGAAAAATCCTCATAGTCTAATAATAGTTCACATTTTATTTTTTTACCTTTGAATGAAAACTAAGTAAGACATGCATGCTGCAAAAAGGCAAAATGTTTTCATTTTTATGGTTCATAGTTGTTTGACTGCATGTGGACTCTTTACATTTCCCAAGCTAATATTTAAATATCTTACTTTTGTTTCCCCTCCCTCTCTTCTATTATTGCCTTTTTTTGTATACATAGAATGTAGAATAACAGCCAAAACATCATTCCTTGATAATGTCTTTCTTGTTCAATGAATGAGGGCATAAATGAATGAAATAATGTACTGCTATCTAGGTAAATTTTAGAAATAAAAATTGCACTGTAGGAAATTCCATATTGACAATTATACTATTTCCTTGGCACAAATGAGGCTCAACATTGCACATATTTAAGGAATAAACTATTCTGTAAGAATCTGAAATTAACCATTTGTGAACCTATCAAGCACTATTCTATATGGAAACCTGAAATCATATGCTCCCTGTGACCATGGAGTCAATCTAGTTTGTTTATATATGCTGGCACCTTATATGTAGCAGCAACACAGTAATGTTTTAGTAAGGAGATGTGCCGAGTAGTAAATAGTTTTGTGACAAATTCAGTATCACAAAATAATGAGTATCCCATTACCAATGATCAGTATCCCATTATCAAACTACACTGAGGAAGTGAGGTTACTTGGCCCAGGAGCTGCCTGCAAGCAAGGACAGGTTTAGGAAGTTGATGTTCATTCAATTTAATTTTCCAGGCATGTTTGAACAGATGTTGAGTAAGTGTCATTTCATCCAGAATTCCATAGATAATAGATATCCAGACATAGATATCTAGAAAGGCACTTAGATAGAAGGAGTCTATGTATAATAAAGGGACAATAAATTAAAATGTTATATTTATGAATATATTAATCAAAATATCCTAAATGAGCCACCAGGAGTATACTAAAAAAAAATGATCTGAAAAGAGGAGCTGTGTAGAAGTTTTAGGTAGCCATTTGTGTACCTGGAGAGTTTTGACATAAAGCTGGCCCGCCCATCACATTCTAATTTTATACCATTTCTAACTTATTACTTCATTTGATCATAAATCTCTCCCATACACCTATTTTAAATGAAAATATTTTGAAAAGTTAAGTAAGGGCTGGAGGGATGGCTTAGACATTAAGGCACTTGCTTGCAAAGCCAAAGAACCCAGGTTCGATTCCCTAAGACCCAAGAAAACTAGATGTACAAGGTGGCACATGCATCTGGAGTTTGTAGTACCTGAAGGCCCTGGCATGCCCATTCTGTCTGTCTGTCTCCCTTAAATAAATAAATAAATAAATAAATAAATAAATAAATATTTTTTTTAAAAAAGTTAAATAAATCTTCAATACTTGTGTGGCTCTTTTTTTTAGAATAACACTCAAAAAAAATGTTGGGAGTTGGGATATGAATACTAATAACAGAAAAAAAAAAAGCTTAATAGAGACATTGGCATCAGTAGCTTACTTAATTTCTAGGTAAAAGGCCCTAGTTGATTTTTAAGAGTATAATCTTGCCATTAAGAGCACCAAGCACATTTGGTCCAGCTCATAGCTTTCTCAGAATAAGAATAAGAATATCCCTGTCCTGGAACACTGAAAATCTGTGGCAAATGAAAATAAGTTAAATAGATTTTTGATAGCTATTTTTTATGCACTCTCAAATTGAATAAAGTGACTTAAACAATACAGCTAGCACCTTTTATGCTGGGGTGGGAGTGTGACACAAAATGGTGGCATGCACTTTGCCTTTGTTAACCTTAAATAGGAAAGATTTGCTGAATCTGGTATTTTCACCACCTATTGAATGCAATTCCAATAAATAGTTATCAAAATTTCCCAAAGGAGATTGTTTTGGCTAAAGACATCAATATGCTGATGAAATCAATACAAATAAGAATAGTATATCTGTTTATAGCTCCTAGGGAAATGTATTTTCATAAAATATAATGAGAGAGCAATCATTTGACCACAATAGAATCGCACTAATGTAGTTCATTATTTGGAATTATCAACAAAATTACCTGGATCAAGGTTCTGCTGCTGTAATTGTAAAATGATAAGCTTGCTATAGAAACCAATCCTATATAACAGTATTGTAAGATGAGGATAAAATTAATCAAAGTAATATTAAATTACTACAATCACTAAATACAGCAGGGTACTATGATTCAGGAAAAAAAGCAAAACATACTAAATTATGCTTGGCTCTGTGACATAGTCACTCTGAAAATGCAAGCTAAATTAGACACTTCCAGCCACACGCTGCTTATGTTGTCCTAGCAATGGGGAAGTAACTACACAGTGGTCCTCTCTTTGCTTTCAGTGCTGAGAAGAGGGCTGGAAGACTTGTTATGCTCTACTCTAGCAGCAAGTCTAAACCACGTCCTCTGTCACTCTAGTGGTCATGCGCTGTACCACACTGCACTCCTTCCTTCTCATTTTTGCTACCTTCTCAGAAACCATCCATCCCTCTTCCGTTTGCCATTGCTGGAAGATGGAAAAGGTTTATGTGTCTTTCAGTTCATGGTTAGTTTCTAATTAGCTCTAGCAGTTTTTTTTTTTTTTTTCAGGTGAAGGCAAATCCTATCCCAGATCTTAGAGCTAGTTTAGAAGTATATGTAGAACTCCTCCCACAACCTACCAGATACAAAGGGTTTCTGAGGGACGCAAGGATTTCTTCCTTGGAATCTCCTAGAAGTTCTCATTCTCTTCTTCATAACTAGTTGGAATATGGTACTGATGCAGGATTTGGGGGTTTCAGAGGAATCCCATAAGTTTGTGAACCTTAATTTTGGGTCTTGTCCCACCTTTTTTTTTATTTTTATTGACAACTTCCATAATTTTAGACAATAACCCATGGTAATTCCCTACCTCCCTCCACTTTGCAACTGTCCATCATACCCCTTCCCCTTCTCAATCAGTCTCTCTTTAATTTTGATTGTGTAAGTAGTGTCAGGCACTGTGAGGTCATGGATATTCAGGCTATTTGTGTCTGGAAAAGCTCTTATATTCTTTCTGCCACCTCTTCCACAATGGACCATGAGCTTTGGAGGATGTGATAGAGATGTTTCAGTGCTGAGCACTCTTCTGTCACTTCTTCTCAGCACCATGGTGCCTTCTGAGTCATCCCAAGGTCATCACAATCTGAGAAAAGAAGCTTCTCTAACAAAAAGTGATATTAATACTAATATATGGGCATGAGCATTAAGAGAAGTGCTCACTGGACAGTTTGGTGAACATAATATATACATTTAGCCAGACACTAGCAGACATTAAACCCCTAGGGCTCATGACTACCCCTGTCATAGGTTTTCAGTATCAGACATATATTCCCTCCCATGGAGCAGCCTCCAGTCCAATTAGAGAGCAGTTGGTTTCCCCCATAACAGGCATGCCACTATTGCACCTGTTGGCTCAATTGGTCTGGCTGGCCAAAGTTAAGGTTTGCAGTGTCCACTATTGAGTATCTCCACTGGCAATTTCCCTCTCTCCCATTGAACTTCAGGAAGTCTAGCTTTTTCCAGCTTTCTGTCAGCTGGTCTACATGGAGGAACTTTTCATCTCAGCTCCAGCAGAATTTCTCAGTGACCTTGCAGCCCAAGTATGCAGAGTCTTCAGCAATAGGGCCTGCAGCAGTCAGGTTCGCATTGCTGGTAGAAATCACCAAACCAATAGCAGCTTTTGGGAAAAAAAGTTTTATTTTGGCTTACAGACTTGAGGGGAAGCTCCATGGTGGCAGGGGAGAATGATGACATGAACAGAGGGTGGACATCACCCCCTGGCCAACATAAGGTGGACAATAGAAACAGGAGAGTGTACCAAATACTGGCAAAGGGAAACTGACTATAATACTCATAAGCCCACCCCCAACAATACACTACCTCCAGGAGGAATCAATTCTCAAATCTCCATCAGCTGGGAACATAGCATTCAGAACACCTAAGTTTATGGGGGTCACCTGTGAGTCAAACCACCACATTTTGCTCCTGGTCCTCATAAATAGATAACCATACATGATGTAAAATGTAATACATTCAGTCTAACTTTAAACATTCCCATTTTATCAATCCTAATGATGTTCAAACATCCCATAATCCAAGGTCTTTTAACTGAATCATAATACCAAAAAAATCCCCCCAAAACTAATAATGGCACAGAATAAATACCACACTGCAAAAGATGGCATTGAGCATAGCAAAAAACAATTCAATCAATATGAATTCTACCCTTCAATTCTACCCTTTCAATTCTACCCTTCTAGCTAAGCTACTCACAGCCTGGAAAACTACATTGGAGGCTGGAAGCTCTCCTTGGCAGCCATCTCATGGTCCCAGCATCTCCACTGGGTCTCCACTGCAACCCATGGTTCATCCCCACAGCTCCATGAGGTCTCCATTCAGGCATCTAGCAAACCTGCTTTACGCTGCCTATGGCCATTTTCAAAACACAAGACCGTGTTGCAAATTAAATGATCCTCTCTTTCCTTCATTTCTTATACTCCATAATAGCAGGTGGGGTGCCAATTTGTTAACCCGGGGGAATACAGCAGACTTTGAAGAATAGGACACTCCTTCAGCATTCAGGCCCCTCCAAAAGATTACATTCTTTCTGTTGTACCAATGCAGGTCAGATGGCCTAATTTCAATGGTTGTAACCTTTCATATAATTGCAGCTGAACAGGCAGAAGTTTTGGACCAAAGATTTCATTTTATCTGTGACATATCCCTCTGCTCACACCCATTTATTTCTATGCAATACAACCCTGCACAACTTCTCAGGTCACAACTATAACAGCAAGCCACTCAAACAAACTGCTTCTAGCCCATTCCAGGCAAAGCTCTTTCTTACCCTCATAAGCCAAACCTCACAGTCCATGGTTCTTACTATATTCAGGACTTTCAACTCTGACCAAAATGGTCCATCAAGCTGTATTTACAGCACCTCAAGGCATCTCTTGGCCAAAGGTTTCAAATCCTTCCACATTCCTCTTGAAAATAAGCTCTAAAAAGCCAAAGCCACACAGTCATGGGTCTAGCAGCAAATGTCACTACCCCTTGGTGCCAACATTATGGTTGCAGTCTGGTTCATATTGCTGGCAGAAATCACCCAACCAAGAACAGCTTGTGGGAAAAATAAGGTTTTATTGGATTACAGACTCGATATGGGAGCTCCATGATAGTAGGGGGAAACAATGGCATGAGCAGAGAGTGGACATCACCCCCTGGCCAACATAAGGTGGACAATAGCAACAAGAGAGTGTGCCAAACACTGGCAAGGGGAAACTGGCTATAAGACCCATAAGACTGCCCCCAACAATTCCCAAATCTTCATGAGCTGGGAACCTAGCATTCAGAACAGCTAAGTTTATGGGGGACACCTGAATCAAACCATCACAGGATCTTACCATCTATTCCTGGTGGGAAACCAAGAGCCTCATCAATGGCCTGTTTTGGCGAAATCAGGGACCTTTCTGGCCAATAACTCATGGGAGGGTATACCATCCCTGGCACTGAAAATTTTCCTGTAACAATCTATGGCTTCTGGATATTCTATTCTCCAAAAAAGTAGGTTTCCATATGACTTATTTACACAATCTCTTCCCTTGACCTCATTTAGGCCTTTCCACCCCCATTAATCTATCCTTCTACTTACATATATACAATACCATCCTATTAAGTCCTCCCTTCCTCCCTTTCTATTTTCTTTATATCCCCTTTCTAGCTCAGTGGCCTCTGCTACTGAGTTTTATTCCAACTCACATAGAAGTCCAATCATTTGTAGCTAGGATCTGTCCCACCTTCAAAAAAATTGACAAAGACTGACTCAAGAAGGACAAATTATTAATTATTAAGTTTATTTAGGGAGAATTGACAAATGGTGGCTTTATTTAAAGGAAATTGTGATTTAGGAAGAAGGGTAGAGCCGAGTCACAAGCACATGGGAGGTTGGAAATATGCACTCATGTGGAAAACAAGGCATAGTCTGTGAGATTCCTTTAAGAAGAATTGAAGTTTTTTTAATTATTATTTTTTTATTGACAACTTTTATGTTTACATACAAAAAAACCCACCTGATATTTCCCTCCCCTCCCCCCATTCCACTTTAGAACTCCAGTCTCCATCATATCCCCTCCCTCTCTCCATTAGTCTAAGATTTTTTTTTAATTTTTATTTATTTATTTATTTGTTTGTTTGAGAGAGAGAGAGAAAAATAGGCAGGTAGAGAGAGAGAGAGAATGGGCACGCCAGGGCCTCCAGCCACTGCAAACGAACTCCAAATGTGTGTGCCCCCCTTGTGCATCTGGCTTACATGGGTCCTGGAGAATCGAGCCTTGAACCAGGGTCCTTAGGCTTCAAAGGCAAATGTTTAACTGCTAAGCCATCTCTCCAGCCCTAGTCTAAGTTTTTAGGAAATAAACACATGGAAGATAGAATGCAGGTGCTTATGAAGGGAGATTTAGAAGCAATACCCATAGCATCCACCCTGAGTTTGCCCATGGAAGAAAGTTAAGAGGGCAAATGGTGGCAGTTTAAGGAAGAAAAGCAGAGAGAAAATATCAAAACAGAAAGCAAAAAATTTAGAGGAGTATTAAAAACAATTACACTCATAGTTTAGAGAAACTACACAAGTTATAGCCCTAGAGTTATAGGAATATGCAAGTGGTAGATTCAGAGACCAGAGGAAAATCATACATGTAATTAAAGTGATTAAGTTAACCCAAAGTATGATGCAGAGGCAAGCAGAAAACCACTCAGCCCAAGAATGTTTCTGATGGGAGGAAGTGTTAAAATTTGCATTTCTAACAAACTTCCATATGTTGCTGCCTCCAGTGCCATACTTTAAGAAGCACTGCCCACCTTTTTAAGGGCTAGGATATGTTTCCCAAAGTTATCTGACTAGAAACATCCTCTTTTATCACAAAGAATGTCAGGGAAATATTGTTCTTGAAGAGTAATATAGAAAATAGTCTGTAGTAGATTTTTAAGAATGGAAAATGTTTTTCAGGGACAAATGAGGAAGAGACTTCAAGAATAAAAGGAAGAAGCATACTGACCATGCCAGCAGCTAATCCTTGGGCTGGCAAGGACATGATTTCAGGTGTTTGCTAAAAAGATAGATATAAATAAACTAAGGAAAGTGAATGTTATAAAAATATATGTCTGTGAAATATTTAAAATATAGATCTATTGATCTTCTATTGGACTTTATTACAACTTCTATTGATCTCCTATTATAACTTCTTTTGGGAGGTGTGTGTGTGTGTGTGTTTATGTGTGTGTCTGTGGTGGCTGTAGACACCCATGACATGCAGAGGTCAAAGAATAACTTTTGGCACTGGTCATCATCTTCCACATTGCTTGAGGCAGGGTCTTTCAGTGTTGCTCACCCCCGCATTTGCCAGGCTGGCTTGTATGTGAGCTTGTGGGTGATTCACCTGTTTCCACCTCCCTCCTTGCTGTACACACACTAGAATATGAAATCCGCCTGTGTTCAGCTTTTTACATAGGTTCTGGGGATATGAACTCAGGTACTCAGGCTTGCATGGTAAGAGTTTTATCCACTGAGCCATCCCCCGAGCCCCCACACGTCTTTCCATTTAAAAAAATATTTTTATCTATTCATGAGCAGAGGAGGGTGGATAAGGAGAGAGCTAGAGTTGGGCATTCCAGGGCCTTCTTGTCACTACAAAAGAACTGCAGATGCACATGCTACTTTGCACATCTGGCTTTACATAGGTACTGAGGAACTTAACCTGGCCCAGCAGGCTTTGCAAACAAGTGCCTTTAACCACTGAGCAATCTCTCAGTCCTTCCTTCTTTTTAAAACAACACAAAATAGATAATGTCTGATCATTCTCAGCTAGATTGTCTTTTATTGGTTGAAAAGCTATAAACACAGTAGAACTGAATTGGGAGTTTTGGTTGTTAGCAACACTGATAAACTGACATGTAAACCAGGCACAGTGGCACTTGCCAGTGACTGCTATAGTAGATGTGGGTGCTGTGGTTTTCAATAGCTTAAGCTGAGCTTGAACCACATGAAACCAACAACATAAAGGAGGAGAAAAGGAAACTACACAGGCATAGTGGCACATTCCTGAATATTCCCTGCACTTAGGAGGCTGAAGCAGGAGGAACCCAAGTTCATGGTCAGCCTGTATGAGCTATCATGGAAGTCTGTGTGGCAGAGAAAGAAAAGTAAAATTTTCATTAAATCTCTTTGGATGAAATACCTGAAACATATGTTCAGATTACAAATCTTTTGGAGGAATTAAATTAAAACATCTTATAAGGTCTTAATACTTAAATTTATTTTATAACTTTCAGTAATGATTCTGATACTTCAGATATGAATAATTCACTTGAAAGTTGCTTCCTTAATTTATATTAGTTTAATGAAATATTGTTCATTGGTTTAATGAACAAGGAGACCACAATAAACCCCACCATATGGACACATTCTATTGGTTATGTTTCATTCCAAAACCTTGACTAATACAAACCATATCAAAAATTCTTCCTTCATCTGACCTTTTACCATTTTACCATTCCTTAAATGTCATTCCTAGAAATACAACTTTTACAATATGAATAGGTGAGTTAAGTGGTCCTTCTCATTGTGGATTTAAACAAAACACTTATGGGGAATGACATCTCAAAGATTTCATTTTTTTTTTTTTTGTTTGTTTGTTTGAGGTAGGGTCTGGCTTTTGTCCAAGCTGATCTAGAATTCACTATGTAGTCTCAGGCTGGCCTCAAACTCATTGAGATCCTCCTACCTCTACTCCCCAGTGCTGGGACTAAAGGTGTGTGCCACCATGCCTAGCTATAAAAGAGATTTCATTCTTTATCACTCCTGATAGACTTGCTATCTTGTTATCTACAACCTATCAAACATAGGTACAGCTCTATAGACATAGTACTCTAAAAGAAAGATTATTTTGAAATAAACATTTTATATAAATGTAACAGAAGGAAAACATTAATTTGGTGAAGTAAATAAGGAATTGTAGTTTTTCAGATATAATATCTGAACTTTCAATGAAACAGTTTGACAAATCTTAGAAAAATGTAAAACCTACCAAATCCCTTGTTTCATGAGAAAATACATGGGCCTACACAAATAAGAGACTACTGGGCTGGAGAGATGGCTTAGTGGTTAAGGTGCCTGCCTGCGAAGCCTAAGAACCGGCTTCCAATCTCCAGGTCCCACGTTTAGCCAGATGCAAAGTGATGCAAGGGCGCAATGCTGCACTTGACCACAAGGGGGCGCACACATCTGGATTTCATTCACAGCAGCTCAGAGACTGCTGGCACGCCCATCTCTATCTGTCTTCCTCTCCCTCTCTCTCTCTGTCTCTCTCTGTATCTCTCTCCAAAAATAAATAAAATAATTTTAAAATTTTTTTAAAAAGAGACTACTTTATTGCAGAACTAAAATGCTTCCATGCAATTACTTCAGGTTATAGTGAAGGGGCAAGAGCCCATAAAGCTGTTACACTAAATCTTGCCAAAATGACATTATAATTCAAGATGCTACATTTCCAAACCCCAGAGCTTTCAAGGGTGGTGGGAGAAAGAGCAAACAAATGCAGGCACATATTTCTCTATGAGTACATATGCAAGTATGTATGTATATGCAGACATATATAAGTGATGGTTCACAGCAAGGAGACCACAAGCCTGTGCACGCAGTGGTGGAAAACCAAGCTCATATTTCCAAAACAGACACACTGAGCGGCAGCAGGAGGCCTGACAGAGAAGCAGTACTACTTTGGAAACTGGAGGCACTTGTACAATTGCCCCCTCGGCAGAAAGATGGTTCTCGCAAGAGACCACAGAGCAGAATATAAACCTTTGCAAGAGTCATGGAATTGATGGCAAGCACTTTTTTTTTATTTGCTCTGTATATAAATATCTGCAAGGAATAGATGCACAGAACCAAAAACAGAAACCTCAAGAAAATTCTAGATCCCAGAGTTCAAGGGAATCTCAGTATCTTCTATAATTTACACCAGCAGGATAGAAAAATATTTTATAATTATCTGTGACTATTTGGCTTTTAGAATAACTGCACTCAGCTAGAAATATAATTTTCCCTCATCATATTTTTAGTACATCTTTTTTTTGAGAATGGGAAACTAAAGGGGGCTCTTATAGGAACTATCTGGCACACAACCTCTTCAGTTTAACAAGTGAGGCATTGGTATTAAGAAAGATAGGTGCAGAGTTTTCTAGGTTCCTTTTTCTGGATCACTGTTCTGTTTTCTGTACCACTTTATTGAAATATCTTATCATGCATTTGCCTCATTAAAATTTTATAGCTACTTGCTGTCACCAATATTCTAGCTGTACTGTGGTTTTCTTTTTTTTTTAAGTGAAATTAATATCCCTCCCTTTTAGGGTCTACAATCAAAGTCACATAGTACTTAATACTTAGGAAGCCAAAGGGTGGATTTTACCTTGAAAATGCTTGAGAGCCTACTATCTTGAAGTCCAAGAGCAATGCAAAGTACCTTAAAGTTGGCTGAAACAGAAGGCAGATCAATGAAGAACTTTGGGGATTTTGGGTATAGACTCCAGATGGATTGTTCAATCAGGAGCATGGTCACAACATTGTCCCCATGAAAGTATATAAAATATTTATCCCATGTTATGTTCCCTCTTAAAGTTACAATAAACAGAGTTCTACACAATGCCCAGCGCCCACAGGTGACAATGGCCGAGGCAGAAAATGGACTCGGTAAAAATGAAGCTGAGGCTCAGAGTAGACATTGCAGGTTTGCATACAAAATCAGAACAATGCTAAAAGAAAATGTGTAGCCCAGGGTTATGAGACATCAGTGATTCATTTATCAAGAAAAAGAGGGGGAAAAAAGTAGAAATAGCTCATTGGATATTATCGGTATCAAATTTTGCAATAGATTTATGACTTTATTTTAGCAAAGAGGGTCATAATAATGGCACTTACCATGCTATATTTTATATGTGTAAGTATGCCTATAGTTAATAGAATTCATCAGGCAGTAGGTTTGGGCACTATTTAAAACAAGGGTCAGAGGGGCATTAATTCTATTCAAAGTGCCCATCTGTTGCTGCCCAACGTGCACAGAGGGGTGCATAGCAACCCATAGTACTGTGTGGATGTGGTTGGCCTCCCTCTGTTGCTTTTGTTTGCCCTCTGAGAGAGTTGCCCTTGATGGAGAAACAGTAGGTGTTCTTTTATTTATATATTTATTTATTTTTTGGGCTGGAGCCTGGCCTGGTGAGTGGGGGCTCATTATAACCCGCTGAGCAAGATAGCATTGTGAGGCAATATCTGACATATGAATGTAATTTATCTTCCTAGCATGATTCTTAGTTCCAATCTGATTCCCAAATTCCTAGGACTATGGAAATGTAATAATTAGAAAGATAATACAAGGAGCTTTTACCTGTATGGCCAGGGAAAGCGGTTGGAAGAAGTATTCTGGAAATTTGATTCAATTTTGTGGCATATAGCTAAAGAATCATACTATTTAAGTTCAGAGCACTTCTGAATATCTGGACTTTTTAGCTCTACATACCATGAAATTTGTTAAATTATAATATTCCTTAGGAAGTCAGATATGCTTAAAGGCCTCTTTGTAACATGTGTCAATTACAAGTACTTACAGTCTTTTGATCATTACTACTTTCCTTTTGCTATTCAGTAGAATTTGCAATAAATTAGGGCACCTGTAATCTTACATAAAGAATGCATTCGCCTGGATCACTTTACTTTTAGTATCAGACAGTTTGAGGGTAGATCAAAAACAGTTGCTATGCACAACCTGGGCCTCTTAGATAAGACTATTGGCTGTTAATAGATAAAGAACTGTTTTAACAGATTATTGCTAGTCATGACTATGAACAAAGTGTTCTTGATCAAGTCAACTTTTAGACAGAACTGAAAACACCATATTTTAGAGACTGGTATGTTGCATCAATAAAAGAATATAATCAGGACACCAGACTATTTTCTGTTAACCAGTTATTATAACTTGACTTAGCTATTCATAATTTGTTGTTGTTATTTATTTTTTATTTATTTATTTGAGAGTGACAGACAAAGAGAGAAAGTGGCAGATAGAAAGAGAATGTACACACCCTGGCCTCCAGCCACTGCAAACAAACTCCAGATGCATGCACCACTTTGTGCATCTGGCTTACATGGGTCCTGGGGAATGGAGCCTCAAACTGGGGTCCTTAGGCTTCACCTGCAAGTGCTTAATGGCTAAGCCATCTCTCCAGGCCCCCATAGTTTTTTTTTTTAATGATACAATTTTAGAAATGTCTTTCTTCATCTCTAATAAATCAGTATATTTTGATTTTAAACAATTCTAATACCTACTTTATTCAGTTAAACTCTCAACTCATGTTATTCACTTATACGCTAAAAATTCTAATAGATAATACACAATGTTTTTATAAAGTTTAAGTAGAATATATGCTCAAATAAATCCATAAGGATTAGATACCCACAGGAGGACAATAAAGAAGGGACATTTGGGGCTGTGGAAATGGTTCAGTAGTTAAAGGTACTTGCTCAGCAAGCTTGCCCACCCAAGTTCAGATCCCAGCACCCACTTAAAGCCAGATGCAAAGTGGCACACAACTCTGCAATCCCAATGTGGCTGTGACAATGGGAAGTGGAGCTCTTAGAGTGGGGAGGGAGGGAGGAAGGGATGGAGGGGGGGCTGGAGAAAAGATCTTGTCCACAACCAAGGTGGAAGGAGAGAAACAACATCCCAAGGTTGATGCCCAAGTGTGCACATACACACTCACATGTTTACACATACATATGAATACACAGACTCAAAAAAGTAAACACACACAAAATAATTTAAAACAAAACATAAAAAAGAAGTGACATTCCTGTTTGGTAATTTTTGTCAACAATGTGTCATTTGCTAACTAGCATTTAAACAGTTGTAGAGTTGCTGCATTAAAGAAGTAATCCAACTCTCTTTTTCCTCTGTCATAATGTCTGAAATATAAATATGTTAACATAAACAAACTAGAGCCATATCCATCAGTTATCACCATTGCAAAATGACCGCCTAACCTGATCTCAGTTGGCCAAGATTTTCTTAACTGCCCTCAGTTGCTCACATTACAGACATAGGATTCAACCAGGAAGCCTTGTTTAATTTAACACAAATGATGTCCCAGCAGGGGGCTCAGTTTCTGAAAGACAAGAATAATTTAACATTAAAGATTAAATGCTAGAGTAAGCCCCACATGCGTACTTTTAGCTCTTAATTATAGAGGAAGACTCTTCCTCAGATAGCTGTGTCACCTTACTCTAGGCAGCAACAAGAAACTCTATTCATTTGTCTCACACAATGCTACCCTAGAGGAGGCACAGTGGTCGTTGAGATTAGGAATATATTCAAAAATCACTAGATAGTTGTGAAACATCAGATTTTCACAAGACAGTTAAAGATCTGGTTTAATCAGTAGGTGAATGGGGAAAATTCTGATTTTGTACCTGGCGAGCCTTTTAGTGATGGTTTAGTATGTGCAGATACAGCCTAAGAGAAATAGCCTGTCCCTTTAATCAGTCTTCTTAAAACCCTTACATGCCAATTTCATTGTCCACATTGTTTACACATGAGGAAATGAGAGTTTAGTCCATCCAAGATCTTAAATTTTATACTTATTAGTCATAATTTCAATCCAGGCAAGCAAACTCCAGAACTCTCTCTTTATTTTTTTTTTCTCATACCTTTTTCCTGTATATGATAGGGCCAACATTTGCAAGATTGCAAATTCTGACACTGATCTTTTAATATCCTGTGATATAGATGTTACAGAGTGAAAATTACTTTCATAATCAGCTTAAGATCCAGATAACTAGATTTTCCATCTAGACATTCATTTACAAAAGTCTGATGTATTATTAAATATATTTTCTGTCCATGGGACATAATTTTGCTTCATTAATTGCCAATAACAGATAAATCATCTCACACCCAGGTTGGTTTATGAAATGGTACATATAAGATCAAAGCAGAATATCTAGCCAGTGTTATTTAAACTATAGTAATGAAATAGGGGCATAAGAGTACAGCAACATGACAATTGGCTAGTGTACAGTATATGTGTGTGCAATTATACATGTCCCCTTTTTCTCTTGCTGCTTTTAATGTTTTATCTTTATTCCCAATTTTCAGTAATTTTATTACATAGTGTGCCTTGGTGTGATATTCTTTTTTAATTTTTTTAAATTTTTATTTTCTATTAGAGAGAGAGAATTGGTGAGCCAGGGCCTCAGCTACTGACATATATATATATGTCAGAGGGTAGATAGACACACTTCCATACTTAATGATAAAGTCAGAATGACCAACCTGAAGGGTGCTTTTACTCATAGGTATCTGGGGCTTAGTTCAAATATTATACAGAATCTAGGGACAAAATAATGAAACCACAGAGGTATGGTCAAAATACATAATATTTAAATATTGGCTCACAGAATATTAATAAGTAGACAATGATAAGGATATTAATGTCAAAGTATGATACATGTATCCCTAAATTCAAGATAAAGTGTGTAAACCCTTAAGACCCTATTGAATTAGTGAAATTGTTATTGATCTGAAAGGTAAGTGAGGATAAATCTATGATAGTGTTTATATATTTGGTATTTGGCCCTATTTTCTGACACATATCTCTTAAAATCTTTATACTCTCCAGATAAATTATTGTGTTTTATATGGTAACAAGATGACTAGTGATTGAAGGCCCTTAAATATATCTTTAGGGCTGGACATCAGAAAGACTAAAACATAGTTAAAGAATCCAAACATCAGTCCCAATGTCCAACCTCCAGGGATGAAAAAGAAGTCAGCGATTGAAATGATCACTAATGGCCCATGATGTACATTTACTCAGTTATACTTGTGCAAGGAAGACTATAAACTCAAAAGAACAGAGTTCAGCAGAGGGAGCACGGATGCCCTGCCATCACCTATATACCTCTTCTATATGGCTATTGTTCATCTCTATCTTATGTCACATCATATATATGGCAAACATACAGTGAGTGTCATTTTGAGTTCTGTAAGCCACTCTCACTTACAAATGACTCAAGCCCAGGAATGCAGTTATGGAGTGCTCAATCTTATAGCCTGTGGTTTAGACATATGGATTACAATCTGGGACGTGTTAGCATCTGAAGTAAGAGGAGAGTCTTGAAACCAAGCTGTCAATTCTTGTGTCCTGAAACATCTTCAGGTAGACACTGTCATAACTGAAGTAGAGGACATACAGCTACTGTACAGCTCCCCAGTGCGGAGATGATAGGCATTTTTACCTAAGTACTGAGAATCAAACTCAGCTTCTAATGCTCATAAGGCAAAAACTTCACCCACTGCACTATTCCCTCACCCTGCTCTCCTTCAAATATTTTTTTCAGTGTTTTACCATCTCTACTTGTTAAGTGAGGCACTTAGAGTAGATAGACTTTTTTTTTTTTCAGACTCAAAAGACCTTTTCTGTTAGAACACTTGCTGTCTAATATGAGACACAGAACAGCGCTATATTAACACAAATATCATATGTGCCATGGGAGAGCTGTGATCAGGCTGCCAGAGGAGACAAGACCTGGTCCTGAGTGCATGTGTCTATGGCCCTTGCTCTGTAAAACACAGCAAGATGGGAGCCTCACAGACACTGATAATAACTCTGTAACAAGTAGGATCAATAACAAAGAATGTATATGCACAATTTTAGCATGTCCTGCTGTAAAAACTCCAAGATTTTGAGGGGAAAGTAGCCTTTAGTATTATTTTTGTTTGTAGAAAAAGCTTTACTAACATTTATTCTCCTTTTTGCTCTTTTCTAAGTCAGTAAAAACTCCTAGGTGACATGAAGTTGTTTCTGTGCCCTAAACAACTTTGTTCTCCATATATTGGGTCATTTTTTTTTCTATTACATTTTAAAAAGAGCCCTTTTCAAGTGTACAGTTTTAAGAAGTGGCCTCTCCTACTGGCATTTTGTAAGTAAAACCATCTTTCTCTTTAAGTTCAGCCCTTGAGACTCTGAGATTATGTCCTTTTACACTCCTCCCTGCACCTTATCTTCAGAAAACATCCTCCTCTCTCATTACTAATTCTGTTTACTTAACATCCTGTCCATGGAGTCTCCTGTGCTGTCCTATGTGGTAGGCTGCAGGGAGAGAGAGATCTCTATTCATCTGGACTCTTAGCTGTTTCTGTCCTTTCCTCCCAGGAGTAAGTATACACATTATTAAGACTTTAGACTTCTTTGAATTCTGTTTGATATTGAATGAGGTTGTTTACTTCACAGTTCTGGAGGTTCACACATGTAAAATTGAACAGTTTGTAGAGTGGGGAACTGTATGTGGTTGTAGTCTTAGCTTGGAGTACATTTGGATGGAAGGAGTATATGTCAGCTGAATGCAGGTAGCAATAAGCCTGTGTGGGCTGAAGACAGATGAGCAAATTTGCCTCCGTACTTCCTGCTGAACATAGAACCTCTTTTGTCTATGGTTGTCTTCTAGCAAACAAAGTCACTTGGCCACGTATAGCTCACCTTTTATTTATTTAGTTGCCCCCCTGTGGTGTTTTCAGACCAAGCTGCCCTACACGAAGGAATCATGTCTACTGATTAGCAAGGCCAGACTGTTGCTTGGGAAGTTTCTTTGTGACCTCTGCCATGGATTGTTTGCCATAAGAAATTCTCTTAACCTTATGGCATTTCCCTTTTTATTCTCTAAACAGAGGGCAATAATGGTAGAAAAGGAAAGAAGGAAAGAAAAATGATTTGACATGTACAAATAAGAAAAATCCTTCAATCTCTCTCTCTCTCTCTCCATATGTGTGTGTGTGTGTGTGTGTGTGTGTGTGTGTGTAATTCTCATTATAATAGTCCTATTTGTTGCAAAAATAAGTAATTCAGAAAAATTCCAGAACACTACACACTGGTCATTACAAGGATTTTTCAGTCTTACTACTTGGTTTAAATTTTTCATTTCATCTAATAAGAAATTTGTGAAAAATGTACTTTAACAATTCTTACTATTTCTGAATCATTTTACAGGAATAAAATATGACTTTATCCATGGCAGGAGGTTGGTACTACATATACATAACTCTACAAATGGAAAATAAATGTGAAGACCATAGCAATAGTTCATGTCAGAAATATAAATGATGAATACAATTTTACAATGCCAAAGTCTGACTTTGTATTAAAGAATATACTAAGCAGGAATGAGTACCAAACACTGGGAGAAAAAAAAGAACCAAATAAAAGAATCCATGTTATCTATTTGCATGCTGGTTAAAAGACCTGTTCATAATGTCTTTAAGGGAAAAAAAAGAGATAGAGAAGAGAGAGAGAGAGAGAGAGAGACCTCTTTCTGCTAAACTTTCTTAATACCATCGACTGTTCTCTTCAGAATTGTTAAAACTTGAATAGTAGTCCACTGAGACCCTGTTCAATCCCCAGAGCAAACAAGAGAAGTGTAATACTTAAGTCTAAATCTTAAGTCATATGTAACTTACAATAATTATAATTTTAAGAGAATTATTTAATAATATATAATTTCTATGAACCTTTTGATTAATATAACTGAAAAAAATGGCTTTAGGGCTGGAGAAATTATTTAGGGGTTAAGGATCTTGCCTGCAAAGACTAAGGACCCAGGTTCAATTCCCCAGAACCCACATAAGCCAAATGCAGATTATGGCACATGCATCTGGAATTTATTTGCAGTGGTTGAAGACCTTGTACCCATTCTTACCCTCCTCTGTTTCTCTCTCACACACACAATAAAAAATGAAAAAGAAAAATATGTTTTACAAAAGTTATAAAAATGGCTTCACCCTTTATGCTGCTCTGGTATTCCATATATCATGTTTAGAGTTAGTCTCGGTTGGAATATTGTGTTTCCAAACCACATCATTCCATTCTCAGGTGAGAAACGGTTCAGGCATCTATAAGGCATAGGAATTGGAAGTGAAAGAAAAATGACTATTGGCTTGGAATCTTTTTTTTTCAACTTTAAAAATTTTTAATTAATTTATTTATTTGAGAGAGAGGCAGAGAGAGAGTGGGCACGTCTGGGCCTCCAACCACTGCAAATAAACTCCAGATGCATGCACCACCTTGTGCATCTGGCTTTACTTGGGTACTGGGGAATCGAATCTGGGTTCTTTGGCTTTGCCAGCAAGTGCCTTAACTGTTAAGCCATCTCTCCAGCCCAGCCCTGACATTTTAAAAATATGTTTTACATATTTATTTATTTATTTATTTGAGAGAGAGAAAGAGGCAGAGAGAGAGAGAGAGAGAGGCCAGGGCCTCCAGCCATTGCAAACAAATTCTAGTTGCATGAACTACCTTGTGCATTTGGCTTACATGGCTCCTGGGCCATTGAACCTAGGGCCTTTGGCTTTACAGGCAAGCATCTTAACAGCTAAGCCATCTCTCCAGTCCTTGGTATCTTCTTTAATGGAAGAACACTTACCATATACAAGGTCATGACAATAAGCACCACAAGAAAAAAAAAAAAAATTAAAAGAATGACCTTCTTTGTGGAGTCCTTTTTCTTCTTCTTGGAATAACTTTACCCTTGTGGAAGATTTTATTTAAATACCAGCATGAATCTTCTACATGAAAATATATAGAGGAAAGGCACTTAGCAGATAATCTGGCTATATTTCTAAGTGTGGGCTATAGTCAGAAAGGCACAAATAAGCATAAAGGCATTTATGGTCGCTCATACTGTAAAATACCTCATTTCATATATAAATATTTGGATGGAGTCTTATTTAGTGATGAAGAATCATCCTCTGTATGTTTCTCCCAGTCCAGTAACTCAGTAATTGAGGAATCATGAAACCTTGAAACATAATCCTGACCATATACAAAAGAACATCTTTTTATTTATTTTATTTATCTTTTTCGTGGTAAGTCTGACTCTAGCCCAGGCTGACCTGAACTAACTCTAGTCTCAGGCTGGCCTTGAACTCACAGCAATCCTACCTCTGCCTCCCAAGTGCTGGGACTAAAGGCATGCACCACCCTGCTCAGCTTAGATGAGCACTTTCTAAGTAACCTTGTTTGCTTAAGAATGTGAGATCTTTATTATCCAAGGGAGAATGTTATTGTCACGTAGGAAATAGTAAGAGAAACTGAAACAATATATTTGTTTATGGGTTTAAAAGCATTTTATCATTTAGCTTTGTGCTCATATTATTTAGTTTTAAAAGAAAAGTTAAAGAGAATAATAGGTATGAGAATTGCTATGAATTGCAGGCTAGCCAGAGATTATGTGATCAATTCCAGGTCAGCCTGAACTAGAATGAGACCCTACCTCAGAAAAATAAAAATTATTTTGTGGATAAAGGCTTTACCTCTTTAAGAAAAAAATATAGAAGGGGGATAAGAGAAAGTATTGAGAGGGTGAATAAAATCAGAAATGCATTACACATTTCTGAAATTGTCAAAAATAGAAATAGTTGTCAAAAATAGAAATAGTTGTCAAAAATATGAACTTATAAAAGAAAAACAATATGTGGTGTCTACCATAAAATGGCACAATATAAATCAACCCTATTGTTGAAGATACCACAGGGTGTAGTCACAGGACATTGAGACAATATGTCAGCTAGCTGGCATAATCTGGAAAGAACTATGCAAGTTTCTGGGGATAAAATTCACCAACAGTGTGAACAAACAGTGGATCCCATGAACAAGATCAAATAGTCAGACAAGATGTAGCCATGTGGGCAACAGTGGCACATAGTTATGGAGGTAATCCACTGCTTTCTGATTGGATATGATGCCCACTCAGTGAGAGTAAATTAATTCCTCATATCCAATCAGAGAAAGAAAAACCAATAGCTGCAAAGCACCAACAGCCAGAGCTCAAGCTGGCTCTGAACACACTTTAAGGATGGACTAAATAATCCACCCCAACGGGCACATATCCTCCCCAGCAGGGCTCCACCCACTGGAGACTCACATTGCAAGTTCAATTTTCATCAAACATACCTCAGGTTAGGGAGACATATTTTATATTCAAACCACCACATTCTGCCATTGCCCCCACACCGACTCATGATCATCTTACAATGCAAATTGTATTTAGTCCAAATTCAAAGATCCTCATAGTCTTTACAAGGTTAACATTGTTCAGAATTCTCAAGTCTCATCTGAGATTTAACACCGTCTCTTAACCAGGAACCCCGTCTAAATCAAAATATGTCACATACTTCCAACACATAATGGCACAGAGTAAACATTTCCATTGTAATAAGGTAGGGCAATGAAAAACTGGACCAATACAAGATCAATATCCAGCAAGTAAACGACAAACGTCTGCAGTTCCAAGTCCAAATCCATAAGCAGTGATGAATGTCTCTAAATTTCAATTCCACCAGCTCCAGCTGCACTGCTCATGGCCCAGGAAAAGTTCTAAACTGAGCCAGCAGCTCTCCATAGCTGCTGTGTCATAGTCCTGGTATATCCAAAACATCTTTGGGTCTATCCTGCAAACTATGGATCAACTTCATAGCTCCATACAATGCTCTCATGTGTCATCCATCCAGGGATTTCTACCCTACTTCACATGCCACATCTGAGCAGCTGCTCCTAAAACCAGTTCATCTTCTTACAATGGCCTTACTAGGTCTCCACATAGGGGTACAACCTTATTTAAGATTGTAATGCCCAGTTCATGGCGCCCCCAGTGACCACCAAGGAAGACCAAACACGTATGCAAACGCAAAGAACTTTTACTCGGGCTTAAGCTCAGTCTCTTGCCTTCACCAACGCAGTGAATTCTAGCAAGAGCCCAGAAGATCAGAATGGCGGGCTTTTTATTGAGGTTTGAGCAAGGGGGAGAGGACTATCACCCACACAACCACATTATTGGCTAATTTGAACATTAACTGTACTTGGGGGTTCTTGATTGGTCTTAGGATTTTGGCGGGCTAGATCTAGGGGAATTTCAAACTTAATTGGCTAAGCAAGCGGCAGTTACATTTGAACAGGTTGGGCGCGTTATATTCATTTGATTGGTTGACATTTACAAAACTCTGAGACGGTGGATCTTATTGGGCTATCCAGCCCAGGATCATCGCAAGAATGTTGAGTCATGCTCACACAGCAAGTTTATGGTTTTTCCCAGTACTGCTTGTTCTTCCCTTGATTCCGGGAACTCACCCTTGTGGCCTACAGAGTGACTGAGGCCTGGCATGGTGCTACTCTGGCCTGGGTCTTTCAAGATGCCCAGTGTACATTTCCAAAAAATCAAAATCATGTTGCACAGCCAATGGCCAACTGGCTTCCCAGCAGTTTTCATGCTTCTAAAACCAGTCCCAGGTGTGAGGCAAAACCAGATTTGGAAATCCAGGGGGGAATAAAACTTAACCTTGAAGAATAGGTTACCCTTTTAGAATTCTTCCTCCAAGCTTCCTCCTAGAGAAAGAACTTTCATTCCTAGTCCTTGGAGTCTTCCATGGGTGGGTTTCACTGGTAGGCATCTTTTTCATTGTCCCAACACAAAGCAGTTGATCCACCCATAATGGTGGTTAACAATTTAACAATTGCAGCTTAAGTAATCTAAAACCAATCTCAATGCCTGCAACTTAAAACTTGGCTCGAATTTTTCCTGTGAAAACTGTGTATCTTTTATATCTTTCTGTTCTGTACTTTCCTCCAAGCACACTAGTCCATTACTTGTAAGTTCAACCTGCTCAAATTCTCTGGGCATGGGCAGAAAAATGCAACTAGCCATTCACCAGTAGCCTAGTTCCAACAAAGTCCTCTCCTCCCCTTTGAAAATTCATAATCCTGCTGGGAGTGGTGGCGCATGCCTTTAATCCTAGCACTTGGGAGGCAGAGGTAGGATGATCACCGAGGCCACCTTGAGACTACATAGTTAATTCCAAGTCAGCCTGGGCCAGAGTGAAACCCTACCTCAAAAAACCAAAAAGAAGAAGAAGAAGAAGAAGAAGGAGAAGGAGGAGGAGGAGGAGGAGGAGGAGGAGGAGGGGGAGGGGGAGGGGGAGGGGGAGGGGGAGAGGGAGAGGGAGAAGGAGAAGAAGGAGGAGGAAGGAAGAAAGATCATAACCCAAGCCTTCACAGTCTCTAATTCTCTCTGCATTTAGCATTTTCTGACTCTTGCTACAACAGTCCATCAAGCTCAAGCTCTTCTTAGAGCACAGAATAGCTTCTCCAGTCCAAAGTACCAAATCCTTCTACATTCCTCCCACAAACACATTCCCAAAGATCAAAAAACCTGTGTGATTTTTTTCAGAATGATCACAGCAATGACCCAACTTCTTAGCATCAGTTCTCTGTTGCAGTTACCTTTTCATTGCTGGGACTAGAAGCACCTTCTGGGAGAAAAGGGTTTATTGCAGGCTTACAGAATCCAGGGGAAGATCTAACACAGTGGAAAAGACTGGCTCACTCCATTATGCATCCACAGCAAAAAAAAAGAAAGAAGGAAGGAAGGAAGGAAGGAAGGAAGGAAGGAAGGAAGGAAGGAAGGAAGGAAGGAAGGAAGGAAGGAAGGAGAAGAGAAAAGAGAAAAGAGAAAAGAAAAGAAAAGAAAAGAAAAGAAAAGAAAAGAAAAGAAAAGAAAAGAAAAGAAAAGAAAAGAAAAGAAAAGAAAAGAAAAAGCAATACCCACAAGCTCCAACCACCAGCGCTCCTACTGGCTCTGAACACACCTTAGGGCTGGATTAAAGATCTTTCCCCACCCAGTGACACACCTTTTCCCCAGCATGGCTTTGTCCACTGGAGACTCAAGTTGTAAGCTCCATCTTAATCAAGCATATCTAAGGCTATGGGGGTCATACATTCCCATTCAAACCATCACAACAGTGAATACTGGGGAGACCCAAGACCTGTCAGAATGATGAGAACAGAAAGCTGAGTGCCTAGCAAAGACGTTTCATCTGTATCAAACACACTGGGTCTCAGGAAACATTTCAGATGAAATGATGGATGAAATATGCATGCTGCACTCACTACTAGCCAGAGAACCTTCTCCAAGGAGGTGGCAGTAAACACTGAAGAAACTCAAAATTTATATAAGTGGCTTCCAGGGAGCTCAAAACTAATGAGACCTCTAAAATACCCTCCAAGGTTCGGGGAGCCTTGTGGAAAGGGAGGGCAAAGAGAATATCAAAGCCACAGGAAGAGAAGGCACACTATAAGGCATTGTGCTTCCTATAGGAACAAACTGGTACAATTTTAATACATGACACAGGTAGAAGTTTAATTTATTTAGAAAATTGTTATGATACAACTGACTTCTGATTTGAAAGAAAATAAAACTGTACCATTATCTCATACTATATTCAAAACCAAATCACAAGTTAATGAAAGAACTAAAATGAAATAAAATTTGCAATTCAGATGAGAAGCAAAATGATTAGTATTTATAATGAAACAAACTCACAATAAAGTGAATGTCCATCAGTAATGGAATTATGTGAAAATTTCTGGTCTCTATCTCAAAGATTATTACAAAGTATTTTAATGTGAATTAGGGCTATGTTAATTGACTCAGGAATTTTTGCACATCATGATGAGAAAAGCCAATCAGAAATGAATAAATCTACAACAGAAAGATGATATTCCTACATGTTTATAAAAATCTTCAAAGATCTCTGGACATGATAGTTTATGCCAGTACTTAGGAGGATCGCTGTGAGTTCAAGGCCAGCTTGAGACTACATAGTGAATTCCAAGGAGAAAATTCCCAGTGAGAGAAAAGCAGTGAGTTTCCATCAGTGATATCTGGACTAGAGTGAGACTCTACCTCAAAAAAAAAAAAAAAAAAAGAAAAGAAAAGAAAAACAAATCTTCAAAGATCAATTGTATTTCCTATTAGGAGGCTTGCAGGCAAGTACATATGTTTATCTGTTGATGTTAGAAATTCAAAAATTACATTTTTTGTTGTTGTTGTTGAAAGTTCCTGGACTGAATTGAACTGAACTGAAGCAAATCAAAGCAGTAAATTGGAAGGAATAAAATGCAAGTTCTTATTGTTTTTGTCTCAGACCCAATCTTACAAACAAAATAATTAAATAGAAATTAAGGTCTGCTGGCTACATTTTAAATTTTTACATAGCAAATCTGAACTTGAGAACATAAACTTTCTGTTTAATTTAAAAATGAATGTGTGACACATTTTGGTTTATATAATTCTACTAGCTACATAAATAGGTAACTCAATCCGTTGTATTCTGACAAGTTCTGGAATAGTTCAACCTACTTACCTTTAGAGACATTTAGAAAATAGCAGTTTGTGAACACTTCTTCCCGTACCAACACCATGACATAGACATTCATCTAATAATAAAAGCCTACTTTGTTTTTTTCTTTTTCCTTTGAGGATTCATCAGACTGGATAGGCTATGCTGCAGAAATAAAGTCTATGCTGCATTCTCAATGTCTTATCAAAAATAAAGTTTGCCAAGCATAGAGGTGCACTCACCATTTGGGAGGCAGAGGTAGGAGGAGCTCGGTGAGTTTGTGGCCAGCCTATGATTACATAGTACATTTCAGGTCAGCCTGGGCTAGAGCGAGACCCTTCTTCAAAATAAATCAAAATAAATAAAGTTTTTTACCCTTAGGTATTCCTCAAGGGTGAATTCCCAACAGCCAGTCAACCATTCTAGTTTTGGGATTCTTCACTGTCTTCATGCAATACATAACATGTTCTGGGGAAGGCCCCACAGGAGGACTTCAGCATGGGAGAAGGGCTACTGAGGTTCTTCAGAGCAGTATGTAAATTCTTTGTCTTGGTTACTCATAACTCATTGGATAGAACTAGTTACCTGATACCTCCTTAATGTGAGGGGCTATGAAGGTCCTATTTCCCATGTGCTCTGCATGCAGCCACTTGGACTTGCACTGGTGATTTCTTGAATTGTCAACAGTTCTCTTGAGGATTTGGGATTTCATTTGTTTTCATTTTGCTCAAGTACAATTCTAAATCATAAAGAGGGGAGTCGAGAAAGAAGCTATAAATTAGTATATTCAATGACATTTCTATGAAATAATTTAGATGCCTGTTGACTTGTTTGAAAAAAGAGGACATGAACTGGGCATGTTGGTACCCAGCTGTGATCCCCACACTCAAGAAGCTTAGGCAGGAGGATTGGCATGAACCTGAGGCCAGCCTGTGATACATAATGAGTTCCAGCTTTTCCTTAACTACAGAGTGAGGCCCTGTATCAAAAACAAAGAGGGTGGCTGGAGAGATGGCTTACTGGTTAAGGCTCTTTCCTACAAAGCCTAAGGATACAGGTTCAATTCCCCAGTACTCCATGTAAGCCAGATGCACAAGATGGCACATGCATCGGGAGTTCATTGGCAGTGGCTAGAGGCTCTGACATGCCCATTCTCTCTCTCTCTCTAATAAATACATATTTTTTAAAAGGAGGGGCTGGCCTAGAGAGATGGTTTAGTGGTTAAGGCACTTGCTTACAAAGCCTAAGGACCCATGTTTGACTCTCCAGATCCCACATAAGCCCAGATGCACCAGGTAATGAAAGTGTGCAAAGTCGCATATGTGCACAAGATGGTACATGCATCTCAACTTCAAATGTAGTGGCTGGAGGCCCTGGCATGCCAATTCCCACTCTTTCTTTCTCATGAGAAAGGAGGGGCTGGACAAATGGCTCAGTAGTAGAGAGTGCTTTCTACTTAAGCATTAAAGCCCAGAAGATGATAGCCTGAGTTCAACTCCTTAGAGGCCACATAAAAAAAAAGGATGTAAGCCTTGGTGGCTAACCAATGGCCTTCTGACTGGCTAAGAAATCCACTCAGTGGACAGATACCCATGGCTGGAACTGGGAACCAGGTCAGAATCTTATGGAGACCAATATGGTGGTCTTCAATGACAAACTCCCTCTAGTCTTTGGCTAAAAGAGGGGCTACATCTATCAAAATCTTCCTAAATTTACAATGCTTATCCTATTTAACCTATACTGACTTCATTTTCCACTGGAGAACCTATTCCTCTTTTTGAGAATGTAGTGAGACCTAAGGAGATAAGATATCTCTCATACTTCAGCCCAGACCCAGGTGAAACCACAGAGGAATTGGGGAGATGAGCAGGAGTGCTGCTTCCATGGCGAGCCTGACAATCAGTGCCAGGGTGAATGAGACAGACACTGAGGAAACTCAACACATACCAAAGCAGACATCCAAAGGCTCCTGAGAGCTTACCATTGACATAGAGTTAAAACACACTACCACACCTCAGGGAATTTTGCAGAAGAAGGAGTGGAAAGATTGTATAGCCACAGGCTGGGATGTCATACCCTGAGGCATTGCCCCCTCCCCCATAACTGCTGCTTTCAGAACACATAACCCACAACCCCATGGACAATACCATCATCCCCACTGAGGAGGACCCCCAGCAGAATGGGGACAGGAAAGAGGGAAAAGATGGCACCAACACATGATGTATCCATTAAAGTATGCTCTTTTAAAAAATGTATTAGTTATTTTATTAGTTATGATCATAATGTGAATACATTCATGTTGTTGCCTTTGATAGCCTCTTCTCTGTGCTCCACCCCCCCCCCACCGAAGGGATCCTCCTCATTGGGGAATGGGGGTCATGCATTGTGAGGGTAGCCATCAGTTATGGGGAAGAGGCAATGTCTCTGTGCATAATGACCCAACTTGTGGCTCTAACACTCTTTCTGCCTCTTAATAATAATAAACAAGGTGTGGCCATGCACACCTGTAACCCCAGTGTCCTTGGTCAGAGATGGAGAGTTGCTAAGGTTCATTGACTGGAAAGAGCCACTCTGGACTGAGGAAGAAGCATCATCTGAAGGAAGTATATGGATAAGTGAGTGATGGAGGTGATCACTTGAAGTTCTCTGGCCTCTGCATGCAAACACTCACCATGCACACAACTTCACACCCATGTGCATATGCCACCCGTAACATACCACGCATCATATGCCATACACATACTCCATACATACAAAAAATAAATAAATAAGTAAAACTCTGAAATGGCTAAGTGAACATCAAGATATAGATGTGAGGAAGGACTTTCCTGAATAGGACTCAGGAGGGACATAGGACAAATACTTAAGCAATCAGATCTCATGAAACTAAAATGCCATTGAGCAGCTAAAGAAACCATCAGTCAAGTCAATAGGCAATCTAGAGAGCTGAAGAAAACTTTTGCCAGCTACTTATCTGACAGAGGATAAATATGAAGAATATACAATGTACTCAAAAAACAAAACACTACAAAAACAATAAAAAATGAGCTATGGGCTCCCTTCCACTGAGCGAATCTCATAGCCAATCAAAGAGCCATTGGTTACCCACCGAGGCTGCATTCCACTATCACACAGGTGTGTACATCTTATCTGGTTGTGTTCATACAGCAGTGTCTCCTGCTTGCTCATGACATTGTTGGCCATTGGCCCCAAGCAGCTCATGTAGCACTTTTTGGGCTAACCATCTGGGAACTGGCTTCCCTCCAGATTCAGCTGGATCTCTCAATGTTCTGCTTTGTCAGCAAGCAGTATTTTCGGCAATAAAGTCTTACCTTTTACTCCAGGTGAGTAATAAAGTGCTTTGACAGAAGCCTGTCTTGTTTTGGGGACCTCATATGTTTCTCTGATCAATAGCTCAATGTGGATTAGTATAACCAATTTCTGGTACTAGGGGTTACAAGCCAGTGTCAAAGGTCTTAGGGTCAGGCTTCATTCCATGCTCTCCAGGGCCCTTCTTACTATATGATCCTTCATGCTTCTACTGAAGGTTATATCTTTTAGTCCACTATCCAGGAAGAAGGTTTCTCTGGTATCAATTGATTTTGGATTTGGTTTTGTTTATATCACCCCCCCATCATGTTCCCATCCTCAAAATCCTTCCATCTTTCTTATTTGTCCCTCCAGTTGTTTGTCAGGTATACATGCAACTCAAGTGGATCCAGTTCAGGAATTGCAGGTGAGGAAGTACAAATGGTATTGTCTTTCTGTTGTTGTATGAGTTCACTTAATATAATCTGTCCCAAGTCTGTCTATTTTCCTCCAAATTTCATTATATCATTTTCCGTGTTAAGTGAAATTCCATTGTGTATATGTACCACAGTTTCATTATCCATGCATAAAATAATGGAATTCTCAGTAGGAACAAAGTCAGAATCCTATGGAGACCAAGATAATGGACTCCAATGAGAAGCTCCCACTAGCCTTTGTCCAAGAGTGAGGCAACACCCACCAAAACCACTCTAAATTAATGCTGATCCCCCTTTAACCTATCTTTAATCTCACTGCTCATTGGAGAATCTGTTTTTGTTTTTTAGAAAGCAGTGAGAGCTGAAGACAACCATAATCTACCAACAAGACAAAAATAGATAACTGACTTCCTTACAGGAAATGAGCCACCCCTCACACAGCAGCCAGGGCCCAGGTGAAACCACTGAGGAACTGGCGAGATGAACAAGGGTTCTGCTTCCACTGCAACCCTGACAACCTGAGACAGAGTGATGGAGACAGACACTGAGGATACTCAAAATGCACCAAAGCTGAAAGCCAGAAGTTGCTGAGAACTCAACATGAAAGTAGAATTAAAGCATACCTACCAAGGCTCAGGGCAGTTTGTGGAAGTAGGAGTGGGAAGAATGTAAGAGCGACAGGGTGGAAAGGAATATCCAGAGACACAGCCCTCCCCACAATGACAGACTGTTGCTCTCACAACTCATAATCCATAACTCCACAATGAATAACAGCAATCCCACTAAGAAGGGCCCTCAGTGGAGTGAGGGCAGGGAGGTACCAATATATGATGTGTCCATACAAATTACTACATAATAATAATAATAATAATAATAATAAATAACAGTAGAACTAAATGGAGACTTCTCTAAAGAAGAAATAGAAATGACTGGTAAATATATTAAAAATGTTCAACATCTTAAGCCATCAGGGAAATGCAAATGAAATTACATTGAGAATTTATTTCACTTCAGTCAGAGTGGCTATCATCAAAAGAAAACAAATAACAAATGCGTGTGAGATTGTGGAAAAAGTGAATCCCTTATTCACTGTTAGTGGGAGTGTAAACTGGTTCAGCCATTGTGGAAAACAGTGTGGAGTTTTCTCAAAAGGTTAAAACCAGTCCTACCTAATAAGTTGAAATAAGAGTCAGTAGAGATGAGGAAGGTAGACAGGCATTGTGCAGAATGCTTAAGCAGAGGGAACAGTAGTTAAGTAAGCAGAGATGCAGACCCAATAGGGCTCTAAAGGGAAATGTGCAACCCGGAAAGGGGAGTGGACAAAAGAATGGGGTGGAGGGAGAGTTTACCAAAACTAAAGAGATTATGGAAAAAACAGTGAAAACCACTTCTTTGTTAACTAATTTAAAATATAATTAAGAACAACAATGAAAAAGAAAGCTCTTGTGGTAGTTTGAATAGATGACCCCCATTATATTCAGTGTTTTATTAGTTTGCAGGTTGCATCTGCAGCCACCTGGCTGGAGGCAGTATAACTGGGCGGGTCTTAAGGTGTGGTGGTGGGTTTGAGATTTCAATCTAAAGATATGCAAAGTGCGCCTAGCTGGAGTTCCTGAAGTGTGCTGTGCTGTGTGGCTTTTGGCTTTTGGCTCTTTCTCTCTGCCTGGTCCTGTAAGAGCAGGCCAGTTTCTTCTGCCATTATGGAACTTCCCGTGGATCTGTAAACTTCAACAAATCCCTTCCTTCATAACTGTGTCTGGTCTGGAAGTTCATGTCAGCAAACCCGAAGCTGTAACTCACTTCTTTGTTAACTAATTAAAAAATATAATTAAGAACAACAATTTAAAAAGAAAGTTCTAATTCAGGCACAAAGTTCCTGTAGGGGTACATGCTCTTTCTCTCAGAAGCCATGGCCAGGAGTAGGATACTCACACTGAGTTGTTGGTGGTAGAAGTCCTTGAGGCCCCCAAGATCATTGCTAAGACTCATGGTTCCCCACCAGAATTATGTGGGAAAAAAAAAAAAAAACCTATTTCTAAAGACTCTAGAAGCCTACTCCCTCCTGGCTAGCTATCACAGTGTGTTTTAAAGTACTATGCAGCCTGCTGGAGGAGAAACTCATGAACAGGCTTACCCACCCTACTACAGCTCCAACCCATGCATTCTACAACTGACTACATGACTATTATGGGGTAATAACTGTTCTCAGATTGGACCTGAGACCCATTCCCTGGGAAGGAATCATGTCTGGTACTGGACTGAAGGCTCATTACTAAATGAAACATCCTTACCATGCCCTCCAAGGCTCAGTTCATATTGTGGAAGAGGGAAAGAAAGAATTTAAGAGCCAGATAGATAGGGGAAGTACTTTGAGACATTAAAATTTCTGATTTTTGTATATCACTCCATGACTCCAAAGCAGCTGTAATTACCTCCACGAGACCTCCAAAATATTGATTCCACCAACATTCAACACAGATGATGGCAAAAAACAAAAGTCATCAAAATAGAAGGACCACTTGGATAGAAGGAGTTCAATGGAAGGGAGGAGGGAAGGGTGGAAAGGTTATTGGAAGGCGAGTATAATCAAATTATATTATGTGCAAGTATATAAATTGTCAAATAAATAAATTAAAACCATAAAGATAAAGAAGGAAAGAAAGCAAAGGGAAAAGAGGGAAAGAGGAGATGAGGAGATGGAAAGGTTCCCCGTTGGCAGCTCTAGATGAACTGGAGTCTACTGAAGTAAAAAGTAGCATGGAATTAGGTTATGGGAACAATTACAGAAACTGCAAAGGAGGACAGAAGACAGGCTAACAGAGACAAAGGAAGCAGTAGAGGCTGTTATCAAAGTGATGCAGCGCATTAGGACATCTCAGAACAGTACAGTGGTGAACAAAAGATCTGAACGCCACTTGATCACTTAACTTGACACTTAACAGCTGTGCACCGCTGAGTCCTCTGTTTACGCCACACCCCAGGTACAGTAGTATAATTTGGCATCTCATGTTGGAGGATATAACTTGAAGTCAGGCTGTTAGCGATAGACCAGAATTCTGAATAAGATATTAGTTTGTTTTCACTTGAAGTGTTGAGATCATCCAGAAGGTCTTTTTCTTCTTAGCATACCAGTTACAAAAGCATACAAGAGTACACATTCATCCCTGAATGAACTTCAACAAGTGCCAGATTTTCATTTTTAATTTCTTCAGATACTTGACTTTTATGGTACTCTGCACTCAGAATGTATTATTGAGATGTTTTTCCCAGTGACTTATATCGATAAACAATAAATTTCTCAGGAAAATGAGATGTCAATGGTGTATTTCACCTCATTGATTCCAAAATTAGATATCATAATCAAATTAAAAATTCAAAATATGTACATACTTTGTCACTCACTAATTCACTTTTCTTATATTTGGTTACTGGCTTTTCTTCTGCTATACTTGTTTTAACTTATGTTTGTCCAGGTAAAATACCATCACTGTCTTCACACTACTAGAGAAATATAACCCACTCCTATGCTGTTAATCATTTTAAACGCAAACTGCTCATTCTGTGTCACATGTCCTTGGCCTTAAGATCATTCATGACTAAGAAATACAAATAATCTAAGTGCCCATAAACTTATAAGTTTGTAAACATAGTAGATATATATACTGTGCTGTTATTTGGTGATAAAAGTGATGACATTCCAAAAATTTCCCTATGCCTGTGTTCCTTTGTGTGTTGCAGGGCAGACAGTATACATTGTAATAATAAGACTTAATACAAAACAAAGCATTTAACACATTTTTGTATTCCCTGCTTTTAACTATAAGTTTATAAGTGAGGTGTACAAAATACTTTCAGAAGTTATTTTGCAAATTGTCTCATGTCCCAATGATGCAAAATTTGTCACAGTGTCATGCTCATCAGATTTTGTTTTAATTTTATACCATTACTCACATGGCATTGTTCCCTTTTCAATAGATATTAATTATACTGACTTAAGTAATACCAATATGCCCACAACAGAATTCCCATCTAAGTTATCAGAATGTGTGAACTACATGTCAGTCAGCATAGGGTAAACACTCAGCTGCTAGCTTTTTAGTCCACATATTGCTGCAAAGTTGTGTCTACATGTCATGACCAGTGACAAATCACAATGCTTCTATCAACACATGTTGATGATTGGCCAGGATGCTTCTGCTGTCTGTTATTTACCTCATGTAGACACAAGAAAGTATTTAGTTATACCCCCCCACTTGTCAACCCATAATGATCACACATAGCATTTTATAAAAATGGATCATGAAAAGAACATTGATTAAAAAAAAATGGAGCTGCAGCAAAGAAAGAAAAGGCAATAGTGTGGGAAGTGAAACCTGAACAGTACAGAGTTTTGTAAAAACCTGAGCACAAGAATGAGAACACAGTTCTTAACCTGGATCAGCCTGAGTGGCTGACATACCTGAATAGCATCTCGAGGCTTGGACAATAGGGAGAGTAGGACTTGGAGAAAGGGGAAGAATGGGTGGGGGGGACACACAAAACTGAACCCAAATTGAACTGGTACCATAGAATCCTATATCCTAAAAGTCAGACTAAAAGGTAGAACTCTCAAGGGGACCTTAAGGGGAGCACCTGAATCAAAGGGCCCTGGAGAGGGTGAGACAAAAACCAACCTTAATTTTCTCCCATTTCTTTTTCTTCTCTATCTTTTTCTTCTTTCTTTTCCCTTAGTGCTGGCCTGTAATTCCCTGTACCAGGATGTGGTTTACATCTACAATGAGCTGTTGATCAGAGAGACCTACTAGATCTCCAAAAACAAACAAGACAGACTTCTGTCAGAACACTTGATTACCCACCAGAGGTTAATGGAAAGACCCTACTGTTGAAGACACCATATGCTGTCGGCATGGACCATGGAGAGACGTGGTTGGAATCTGGAAGAGAGCCACTCCCCAGACAATTATCCCATCTAGTGCTGAAGAATGCTACACGAGGTACTGAGGGAAAATGGCCAACATCTGTCCAAGCAACTCAAAAACCTAAGAAACTCAGAAGCAAACAACCTGACGTGATGCTCACACAAGTGCAATAGTGGCACACAGCCATGGTGGGTAACCAACTGCTCTTGGGTTGGCTCACAAATCCACTCAGTGGAAAGGATCCTATATCTGGAACCGGGAAACAAGTCAGAATCATATTCAGATAATGATTTTGCTTTCCAATATCAAGCTCCCACTAATCTTGGGCTACAAGAGGGTCTACACCCATCTAAATTCTCTCTAAATCAAGAATGGTTATCCCATTTAACCAGTGCTGACTTCACTCTCTGTGGGAAAATTGGTTCTCTTTTTCAGATGGAAGTGGGACCTGAGGAGATAAGTGACCCAGTGCACTCCTCCCTGGCCTCAGCTAAAACCACAGAAGAACTGGGGAAATGAGCAAGAGTGCTGCTTTTTTGGTGAATCTGATATCAGCAGAAGGATGAAGGAGATAGATACTGAGGACACTCAACACCTAGCAGAGGCTCCTAAGTACCCATCACTGAAGTAGGCTTAAAATGCTCCAAGCATGGTGCAGGGAATTGTGTGGAAGAGGGGGCGGAAAGATTATTAGAGCCACAAACTGGGACATTTTGCACAGAGGCATTGCCTCCCCCTCCTGTAATACGTGATCCACAATCCTCATGTGGTTGACCTACATCCCTAACCAGGAAAGCCTCTTCAGAAAAGGGACAGGGAGAAGGGAGAGGAAGGTACCAAAATGTGTTGTTTACATACTAAATATGTCCATATCTAAAACAAATTTAAAAAAAGAATGAGAATACTGCTGCTGCTGGGGTAAGTTGAGATATGGCTACAGAAGAACCTAGTGAGGGCAAATTCATCCTCAAGAGGAACTTGATTATGAAGGAAAGGACAAACAGTTCCCTGGCGAGGAGAAGCTCACACTAAAGGAACTCTCAGATAGTTCATGACACTGAAAGTACAAAGGAAAGTGTTGGGGATCTTAGGAGAATGACTACTCCCGCAGACAAGATGTTTTCTCCACATCCTAGTTTATAGGAGGAAAAGAAGTGCTATTCAAACAAGTCTTGATCCATTTTTTTAAACTTTATTTTTATTTATTTATTTATTTATTTATTTATTAGAGACAGAGAGACAGACAGAGAGAGAGAGAGTGAGAATGGGCACGCCAGGGCCTCTAGCCTCTGCAGACAAACTCCAGACTCATGCGCTACCTAGTGCATCTGTTTAACGTGCGACCTGGAGAATCAAATTGGTGTCCTTAGGCTTCACAGGCATGCGCCTTAACCATTAAGCCATCTCTCCAGCCCAAGCCTTGATACATTTTTACCAACCTATAAAGTATAGAGAAAACTTTAATTCTTAGTCTTTCTATTGTTTTAAATTTCAACACACTAAAAACAGGCTAATTTTACTATATTTTGTTTTCGTATGTGTTTTGACAAATAATAAGAGAAGTTTTAAATAGTAGAACAAAAGTATTGAAAAGTCGCTGAAATCTGTTTTTTGCATAGATTATGAAGATACCTTTGTACATTTCTGATCTTCAAGTCAATTCTTTCAGGTCTTATACTGTCGTGCAAAGTGAGGACTACCTGAAATCAATTGTCTTGTTCTGTCACACAACTTGCATTATTAAATGTGAGTGCATACGACAGTGCCATGTTCCCATGTTCCAGGCACTTCCTGCCTGCTTGTTCAATGGAATTGAACACAAAAGGCAGGTTCTTTAATATACAAACTGCTCAACATCAAGCCTTCATGAAAGAATGTCATCTGTTGTATAACATTGTTTGCCAGATTAGAAGACTTGAGGCAATTTAGTACCCATAATAAAATGAAATATCATAGTAAATATAGTTTATTATGTTGTTCATAATAAACAACTATGCTGACATCATAATATTACTGACATTTTGAGATAATCTAGAAAATTAAAGACAGGATACAAGCCAGGCGTGGTGGCACAGGCTTTTAATCCCAGTTCTCAGGAGGCAGAGGTAGGAGTATTGCTATGAGTTCAAGGCCACCCTGCACCCTGAGATGACATAGTAGTGAATTCCAGGTCAGCGTGGGCTAGAGCAAGACCCTACCTTGAAAAACAAAAACAAAAAACAAACAAACAAGAAAGGACAGTATACAAAAGTCTATATATGTGATTTCAAATGTAAAAATATACATATAAAATACTGAAAGAATACAGAATGAAAAGGTTTACAGTTGCACACCTTTGAGAAAGACCATGCAAAGGCAAAGCTAGGAGTGCAAGTGACTTATGTGTGACTATTGGGGGAGAGCTGTATGTGTGTGTGAACGAACACCTGTGGGCTATGAAGAAGTGGACACAAGTCTAAGAATCAAAAGCCTCAATTCATTGTGCAGCTGGAAACCCTGATACAAGAAAGGGCGGAGAAGCAGGATTCGGCAGATAAAACCTCAGGCTGCTGTGTAGACCTAACAAACTCCCAAAGCAAGGATTTCTCATTAGCAGAGTACTGTTGAGGAAAGAAATGGTCATTTCTCAGATATAGGAGAATACATGAAGATTCAACAGTTAGTTTAGCAAACCAAGAACAACTCGGCAAACCAATAACAACTATATGAACACCGAAAAAGAAAGCTTTGTGAAACACTGAAAAACTCCCAAGAAGAAATCAATGTGCCCAACTTTATAATTTCTTTTCAACTTTATATGAGCTATCCCAGCCAGAACAGAGAAGCAAAAGAGTTTAACTATACATGTAGCATTTGGAAAGGAAAAGATGAAAGCTTTATTTATTTGAAAATGCTATGGAATACATAGAAAACATAAAGAATTTACACATAAATTATGAGACTTGGAAAGGAGATAAATTGATGATTTTTTTCTTCCTAAATACATATATGAGGGACAAAGTTCAGAGGCGGTTCTGAGCTCAATGCTCAGAACCCAAGTAAAAAGCCAGGCACAGTGGCATGCACTTGCAATATCACCATTACGAAGAGAGGGAACAGATGGCTCCCCAAGGCCCACTGGCCAGACCATCTAACCTAATTAGGCATGTTTCAGGCCAGTGAGGCACCTTGTCTCAAAAATAGTACACAGCACCTTACAAAAAACTTCTGAGATCTTTCTTTGTCCTTCCCATATGTACACGTAAGTGTTTCCACACACAGGTATATATATTTATGTATATGTAATATGTAAGAAATATTATATATATAAATATTAGTAAATTATATTAATATATAACAGTAATAAATATTTATGAACCTATTATATAACTATACAATGATTTACAATGAAAAAGAAGGTACAACGTTTCAGTTGTGATGAAGTACAAAGTATGCTAATGAGAATTAGCAATAATGTATGCTGAAAATTCACTGAGAATAGATTTAAATGTTTGTGCCACAAAAATGATGCTTGTGAGGTGATATAACTGATAATTAGTTAAATTATTATTTTTCCAATGTATATATATTAAAGTATCAGACATATAAATCATATATAATTTGGCAAGATAGCACAGTAGTTATGGACTTTGCCTGCAAGGCCTAATTACTTGGGTTCACAAAATGGTACATGCATCTGGAGATATGGAGTTCTTTTCTTTTTTTTTTTTTTTTAGGGTCGCTAGCTCAGGCTGACATGGAATTCACTCTAGATTTTCAGGGTGGCCTCGAACTCACAGCGATCCTCCTACCTCTGCCTCCCATGTGCTGGGATTAAAGGCATGTGCCACTATGCCCAGCTCATCTGGAGTTCTTTTGCAGTGGCAAGAGGCTCTGGCTCATGCATTCTCTCTTTTTCTCTCTCTCTGCTTGCAAACAAACCAATAAAATATTTAAAAATATTTATATTCATTTAATAAAATAATAAAAATAATACCTGAATAAAGTTGAATGAAAAGATAGTATTTTATATTATTTATTTATTTGCAAGGAGAGAGATTGAGAGAAAGAAAATGGATTCACCAAGGCCTCTTGCCTGTGCTAATGAATGAACTTTAGACACATGTGCAACTTTGTGCATCTGGCTCTATGTGGGCATCAGGGAATTGAACCCTGAGGCAATAGGCTTTGCAAGCAAGTACCTTTAACCACTGAACCACCTCCCCAGCATAAGATAATAAAAGTTTATCAAGATAACCTATTAAATACTTGTATGATATTGATCAAGTAAATAAACAAGTGTTTTTTTTTTTTTTTTTTGGATTTTGAGGTAGGGTCTCACTCTAGCCCAGGATGACCTGGAATTCACTCTGTATTCTCAGGGTGGCCTTGAATTCTTGGTGAGCCTCCCACCTCTGCCTCCCGAGTGCTGGGACTAAAGGCGTGCACCACTACGCCCAGTTTAAACAAGTGTTTTGAAAGCCACTTAGAAAATCCCTAAAGAAACAGCTATGTTGCTAGGTGTGGTGGTACACACTAGCCCCTATGAGGTAGAAGTAGGGGTTGCCATGAGTTTGAGGCCACCCTGAGATTATATAGCAAATTCCAGGTCAGCCTGGGCTACAGTGAGATCCTACCTAGAAAAACCAAAAACGAATGAATGAGTGAAAGAGATATGCATGTAACACTCATGAATTATGAGACTCAAAATTAAAAAAAAAAGCTGATATTCATTACTGTACCCATATAGTCAATAAAATTGCAATAACTGTTCCAGTAGGGATGGTTTGGTGAAATTTGCTAAGTCTGTTCTAACAACTTGCTCAGCCTATTCTTATATGCAGAAAGTGCCACCCATCTACAAGACATTCACAAAGTAAAAAAAAAAAAAAAAAAATGAAGAGTCTTGGTTTACTGGATATCAAGTCTTACTATGAAGTCATAATCATTAAGTCCGTGTAGTTTTGGTGGGAAAAGAACTTCAGACCAGTGGAAAGAATGGCTCACTTCTAAAAGCCCCCCATCCCAGGACAAAGACCCACATGAGTTAACTGGTTCCCATGTGATGAACAAGATACATCAAAGGTCAGTGAGAAAAGGAAAGATTTTCAAAACTGAGATGTAATACTAGACAACCAGCACATGGGTATCTCAAAATACAAACATTAATTCCAATTGGGCTAATAAATGACTTTTTCATAATTATCATCTCATAGGAGACAGCATGCTTCAATACTTTTTAACCATTCAGTAGAAAACTAACTCTTAAAAGGGGGAAGCAAGGACAAATAAGAAAAATGGGAAAATGCTATTACATTAATAGTGAAAATTATTTTTTAATGTTTATTTATTTAAGAGAGAATGTATATGGACACACCAGGGCTTCTTGCACTGCAAATGTACTCCAGATGCATGCATCACTTTGTGCATCTGGCTTTACATGGGTATTGAGGAATCAAACCGAGGCCATTGGGCTTTACAATCAAATACCTTACACCACTGAACCCTCCTTTCAGGCCATAAAAATTCCTTTTCATCCATTTCTCCATAGGTAAAAAATATTAATAGTGGAAACTAGTAAGAAATCCTTCTACTTAGTTCAATTAAACCTCCCATAAATTGATAAAAAATGGCAAATATACAACATAATCATGGGCAAAAGTCAAATACTTTGTAGACAGTGAAATCCAAATGACCTTTAGCATAGGAAGAAATTCCACAACAGTGATCAGCAACGTGTAAACTCAGGGAATTGTGATATTTCACACTCCTCATATTGCAAATTCTAAAGTTTCACACTTGTAGCAGCTGTAGAGATGACCCCTTGATGGGGAAAGTATTCTATTAGAGTAGACTAGTTGCATAATAAATAAATTCATTAGTAATATAATGATCAAAAAGCTACAAATACTTTTTCCTTCTCTTTTTATCTATTTTCTTTAGATGAGGCCCCCTTTTGTTACCTAATCTGGACTTGAATTCACAATTCCCTTGCCTCCAATGATGGGATTTCAGATATGCAAACCACACTCTTAGTTAGAAATATTTTCTTATTTATATTCAAACCAAAAATAGATGTACAATTATAAAGTGATAAGGATTCAATACCTCTTTTCATCTTCAATATGTGGTATCCTAGACTATTCTGGGATGGTATACTGTCAGCCAACCAGAAAGGAGTTCAGAGAGCTTATATGTGGTAGGAGTTTCTGGTAAAATTTATAAAGTTCATTTCTACAAGTTAAATTCCATTGCAAAACAGCCACATGTCTCAATAAAAGAAATGACTAGCTGGCATATACCTTTAATCCCAGTACTCGGGAGGCAGAGGTAGGAGGATCGCTGTGAGTTTGAGGACACCCTGAGAATATATAGTGAATTACAAGTCAGCCTGAGCTAGAGCAAAGCTCTACCTCAAAAAAACAAACAAACACAATGCAATGTGAGGAAAAATGGTCAAACTTGGAACAGATCATGCTCAGTGAACTCACCCAATCACAGAAAGATAAGCGTCGCATGGTCTCACTCATCTGTGGCTCCTAACCTGAATCTGCCCAAGATGCTGACACACCTAAGAAACATCTCGAGGACTGGACAATAGGGATGGTGGGGTGGGATGGCAGGGAAAGGGTGGGAGGGGGACAAAAAAAAACTGGACCCAAATGGAAATGGTACCATAAAATTCGATATCCTGAAAGACATACTAAAAGGTGGAACCTTCATCAGGTGCTTGGAAAGAACACCTGAATTACAGGGTCCTGGAGAGGGTAGGATGAAGACTAACTTCAATCTTTTCTTCTCTCTCTCTGTCTCTCCCTCACTCTTCTTTCTCTTCTCTCCTCTTTCTCTTTCATATTACCTATATTTTTCTTCCTTCTTTTCCCGTGGCACTGACTTGTAACTCCCAGTACTAGCATGTGGTTAACATCCACAATGAGCTGTTGATCAGTGAGACCTACAAGGTTTCCCAAAAGAAGACAAATTTCTGTCAGAGTACTTGATGACCCACCAGAAGTTAATAGTAAGACCCTACTGCTGAAGACACCATATGCTGTTGGGACAGAACACTGAGTGACAAGGCTGGAATCTGGAAGAGAGTCAGTCCTCATACAGTTAGCTGTCTAGTGCCAGAAGGTGCTACATGAGCGACTGGGGGAAAATGACCATCATCTGTCTAAGCAACTCATGGTCTAAGCTACTCAGCAGCAATCAACCTGCCGTGATGCTCACACAAGTGCAGTAGTGGCACACAGCCATGGTGGGTTACCAACTGCTCTTGATTTGGCTAACGGATCTGCTCAGTGGAATGAAACTCATACCTGGAATGGGGAAACAAGTCAGAACCATATCCAAAAATGAGCCAGCTCTCCAATATCAAGCTCCCACCAATAGTGGGGTACAAGAGGGCCTACACCTATTAAATTCTCTCTAAAATAATAATGGTTATCCATGTACCTTGCACTGACCTCACTCTCCGTTGGAGAATCTGCTTCTTTCTTTCAGATGGATGCATAACCTGAGGAGAGAATCAGCCCATCGCACCTCACCAGGGCACTAGCTGAAGTCACAGAGTTATAGGGGAAATGAGCAAGAGTGCTGCTTTCTCAGTGAACCTGGTATCAACACAAGGGTGAAGGAGATAGACACAAAGAACACTCATCTCCTACCAAATCAGATATCCAGAGACACAGAGACTCACAAAACCTCGTCACTGAAATAGACCCCTGAAATAGAAGGAATAAAATAGACCAACATGGCTCAGGAAAATTCACAGAAGGGGAGGGGCATGGAAAGATTGTTAGCGCTATGAGTTGGGGCATTATGCACAGAGACATTGCCTCACCCCCACAATGCAAGACTCACAATCTCCATGAGGAGAGGACAGGGAGAAGGCTAACAATGGTACTATCTTGGCTGTATACACACTTTATACATAACTAATAAAAAAGAATAAATATAAGAAACAAAAAATGAAAAGAAAATTAGAGAGAAGACTACTAAACAGCAGGTACGTGTGTGTACAGGGAAAAGAAGAAAGAAAAAGAAAAAGATGATCTCCATTATATTGTGTGTGTTCACAAAACTATCTTTATAAAATAATTTGGCATAAACTAGTGAGACTAGCACTGAATAAAACCTATTATCCTCTCTTTCATATATGTGTGTGAGCAGACCTTGGCAAAAATATATATTCATAACATTATGTTCCTACCATGGTTTAAGTGTAAAATGTTTCCCATAACCTCATGTATGTGAAGGGTTAGGCTACAGCTTTTGTGACATGTTTTTTTAAAAGTATTATAGTATTATCTATTCATTTATTTGTATGTGTGTGCACATGTGCATACCCACACGCTCAAGGGCCTCTTCTGTAAACATCAGACACATCATTGACTCTTTAGACTCTTGTTTTTTTTTTTTTTTGGTTTTCCAAGATAGGGTCTCACTCTAGCACTCTAGCTCAGGCTGACCTGGAATTCACTCTAGATTCTCAGGGTAGCGTTGAACTCATGGCAATCCTCCTACCTCTGCCTCCAGTGCTGCATACACTTTTTTTTTTTTTGTATCTGGATTTTATATGGGTACTAGGGCATCAAAACTGGACCAGTGGGCACTTAAAGCACTTGCTGGCAAAACCAAAGGACCCTAGGTCGATTGCCCAGTACTGGTGTAAAGCTGGATATACAATGTGGCACATGCATCTGGAGTTCATCTGAAGTGGCTGGAGGCTCTGGAACACCCATTCTTTCTGTCTGTCTCTCTTCTCTCTCTTTCTGTTTGCAAAGAAGTAAATAAAGATTTTTTTCCAAGAAAACAACTTAACTGTCCATCAACTTTAATGGATAAACTATAGTATAGCCTTATAGCACAGCATCTAAATTTTTAATTTATTTTTTATTTCTATTATTCTGATTTTACATTCATACTGTTGGCTCCCTTATCTTCCTCCCTGTCCTTCCTCTTCCAAAAGGACCCTCATCAATGGAGAATGTGGGTCATGCATTGTGGGGGTAGTCAAGAGTTCTGGGGGGTAAGCCAAGTCTCTGTGCATAATGCCCCAACTTGTGGCTCTAACATTCTTTCCGCCCCCTCTTCCGCGAGTTATCCTGAGCCACATTGGGGTCATTTTAGTTCTACTTCAGTGATGAGGTTTTGGGCACTTCTGTGTCTCTGGATATCTGGTTTAGTAGGAGTTGGAAGTTATCTGTGTTTATCTCCTTCAGCCTTTCATCTGAAAGCCTACCTTCACACTGATGAAATACCTCCATTTGTAAATCTATGGACTTGGGTCCTTTTGCAGTGAGTGTTTTGTTCTCTCACAAGCATCTCAGTTCCAAAGGTTAATAACTACTGTTAATTTAGCCATTACGCTTTAATTTATTGCAATCACTCAGGTTAGCACCCAAGTGTCCTTCCTATTAGAATTGTGTCCTTTTTCACCATAAACCTAATTTTCATTAAAATCCTATTCTTATCAAAGTAAGCCAACAGTAGATCATCTGTTTCCCTTTCATTTCATATGGCTTTACTTTATTTTATTGGTAACTGGCTATCTCTAGAAAATTGTTTCCACATTCCCATTAAACAGTTTCCTTATTTCTTCCTCATTCTAATAATTACAGAGTGAAACTCAAATTATTATCTCTAGTATCAGAATTTTCAGAAATGGAATCAATTTGAATTTTAATATATTTTGATGTCTTTATACTTTAACTGCAAAATTTAATATGATGTCCTGCATTTAACAGCATGTTACTATATTATTTCTGCCATAAAATGGCATCATTCCTCCATACAGTTTCTCATTTATCATGATGAAATACTTTTCTTGCAATTAATTATTAATACAATTTTAGCATAAAGAGATTCTGTTTCATACCACATGATTTTATAAGAACTGTATTCTCATGAAAATTTTCTTCTCTGAAAACAAAGTATTATAGCACATAGTAAATTATGCAATCTTGATAATTATAAACATTATTTGGAAAATATGTTAAAGAAAATTGCAAAATAGATGAGAATAATTTTCTGGAATAGGATAAAATTTCTGGGTTAAAAACTTCTTTTACTGTTAAACAAATTAATAAAATAAATATTTGAAAATTCAATTTACAATTGTTTCTGTACTTATATAAATAAAAAAGAGGAAGAGAGGAAGGAATTTCATTGCTATTTTCTGAGTTATTTGTGTATATGAGAATAACTTGTGTTGCTGCCTTAAGATCTCTCAGAGGGGATTAGAGGGGCTGGAGAGATGGCTCAGCAGTGACAGTACTTGCGGGCAAAGCCAAAGCATCCAGTTTGATTCCCTGGTAGCCATGTAAAAGCCAGATACACAAGGTGGCACTTGTGTCTAGAGTTCTTTGGCAGTGGCTAGAGGCCCTGGAACATACCCATTCTCTATATATATCTGCCTCTTTCTCTCTGTTTCTCTCAAATAAATAAAAATTTTTAAATTTATATTTATTTCAGACAGAGAGGGAGAGAGATAGATAGATAGATAGAGATAGATAGATAGATAGATAGATAGATAGATAGATAGATAGATAGATAGATAAAAGAGAGAGGGAGAGAACGAGGACATGCCAGAGCCTTCAGCCTCTACAAACGAACTCTAGACACATGTGACACCTTGTTCATCTGGCTTATGTGGCTCTTGGGAATCAAACCTGGGTCCTTTGGCTTCTCAGGCAAACGACTTAACTGCTAAGGCATCCCTCCAGCCCAATAAAATATTTTTTACAAAGGGGATTAGAGTTGAAGTAAGGTTTGATAGGGGACATGTAAATGATAGATAGTAAATACATAAATGACAAATCTATAGATAGATGACAAAAACAGATGATCAATAAAAAAATAGATGGTCTATATACAATACATGGACACATAGAAGACAGATCTTTAGATAGGTGATAGATAAGAGAAACAAGAAAATGAAGGAAGTAAAGAAGAGAGAAAGGGAGGAAGGGAGGCTGATAGACAAGTGCTTCTTTCATTATAATTTTAAACTTCAGTATGTGAAGAAATTGATCTGGCTAAAGAATGTATCTGACTATGGGAAACCCTGTAATGAAGGCTCTGTGCCTTGCCTTTCCCTAAAATGCCAGTCCAACCTCAATAGCCCTGGTTTACAAGATGGTGAAAGAGACCTCTTAATGCCCAAGAGACTCTGTCAGCCCTGTGTCAATGCCCCAGTAACATCTAGACACTGCTTGGGGGAGAAATCAGGTTGCTTTGATCAAGGATTCCTTCCCGGCACAGCCAGATCAGACTAACCTGAAAATATTTATTCATGCCTCTTAGTTTCGAGGTCAGTTTGTTTTTCTACTGGTACTCCTCAATGGAACACACCTTAAAGCTGACAGATGACTAAAGTTGGCCCTCAAATTCTGCACAGCACACAGTTCCTCACCTGGATATGGACTATATCCAGAGCACAGAGAGAAGTCAGTACTAACCCCTTATTGGCTGTGGCCCCATCATCAATGTTGCCCTGGAATCACACTATGGCCCCACGTCTTACTTTCTAGAAAAAAGGGTTTCAGAAATCAGTTGTGCATAGGGGTATATGCTTCTGATCATAGCATTCTGGAAGCTGAGGCAGAAGGATCACCTGTTTGAAGCCAGTATGCTCTACATAGGGAATTTGAGGCTAGTCTGGGCTCTATAAAGTGACACTCAATCCAAAATAAAAATAAGCAAACAAAACAAAAAACATGAGGGAAGCTTTATGTTTGTGCGTGTGTGCATGCATGCGTGCATGTGTGTGTGTGTGTGTGTGTGTGTGTTTAAATCTCCGGAAGAAAGAGGGTGAGAAGAGAAGTCTCTGAGATTTCCTCCCCCAGTACTTACCACATTCATAGTCCCAGGTTGCCACGAGCTACCAACACCACTTCAGGAAAATGCCAAGACCAGAACACTGGAACAGAATATGGTAGTCTAAGATATTTTCTGAGCAATGAGGACGCAGAGAAGAGATCTGTGAGCCAACACTTAGACTAATGTTTTGCCAGTGGGTTGTCTCTCCAACCATAGCCTAGAAATGAATTCCATGTACCTACTGTGAGTCATAATTCCTTTGAATTGATCTTGAAAAAAGATAAAGAAATGAGCAGAATTGGCTTCGGATGCATCTTCTTGCTTCAAGGGTAATCTAGTCATCTGTGGCAGCTTTAGTGGACAAAGAAATGAGCTCATTCCTTGTCTTTCCTCACTCTCGGCCCACAGCACAGCCTCAGGCATATGCCCTTCCACATAAGGAGCACGGGATGTTAGTCGATGCATAGTCAGGCACCAGGCAAGCCAGCTGTGCATTCTTGTAATTTTGTTTTTCATATTACAGGGCCCAGATGCTTAACTTTTTTCAAACTTCATTTCACCTTCTCTGGTGGTGCCTCTGGGTACAGCACATATTTTCAACACAGTGTTATTTGCATGATACTTTGGACACATGTCATTGTCCTCACTGAATGCTGAAAATAATTAAAATGCCTCAGAAAGGTATGGCCCAAGGCACTGACTCTCTGCTTATCACATTCACCTGCTTATAAGACTCCTCTGATGGCCCATGAGAAAGCCTGAACCATTATAAATGATTTTAATAAATGCAAAGTATAATCAGATGTTTTAGGTATTACCGGGTTGTCCCTTTTAGGTTGATTATGAGTTTATGTTATTTTTGTAAACCACTTACAAATTTTCTACAAGTAATGATATTATGTGTGGGTAGCCTTCATCCATCAGTAACATGCCACATGACCCAGTGTTTAATTGCTACAACCCTAGAAATGGCCAAGGCTTCAGTAAGCGAGAAGCTGAGAACCAGAATGACAGTCGGCTCTGATTCTACCAAAGCAATGAGAGGAAGACACTATTTCCTTTGGTTGCTAGATATATATCAACATCTTTTTCTAGATTCCTTGGTAAAGGTCATTTACATTTACTTAGCTCCTCTGCAATGTCCCATGTGGCTGTAAAACTCTTTTATATGAACTGTAAGCTCTACTTATAGCTTTCCCTAATTGCATGTTCTACTTCTTTTCACATTCTTTGTTGTACATCTGTTGTTAAATTTATGGGGCTCATGTTCAAATGTTCATGTTTTTTTCTTTCTTCTCAACTTAAAAGAACTGGTTGGTTTTTGTTTTACATTCTGTGTTCCTGTGGAGAAAGTTGCTTGAAAAAATATCTTGTAAAAGTTATGAGCAAGAAGCTGTACTATCATCATAATTGACTTGATAGGACCCTAACAATGTGACAATACTAATATTTAGGGGAATTTCACAGCTTATGTAACAGTCTATTCAAAGGGCATAAAATGTTGTTTATATTATTGAGAATAACTCAGAGCCTTTCAAATTGCTCGAGTTCTATTTCAAAGGAGATATGGAGTGTGATTAGATATTATGTGTGTTCATTCATGCACTTAAGTTTAAAGCCCAAGTGCAGATATCAAATAGTTTTAAAATAGTTTAAGTTTGCTTTGCACAGCTTTTGTGTTTTTCTTTTCACTGCCATTGGCTGAGTACATCACAAAGAAAAGATTTTATTGAAATGAATGTTATTGATAGTAATAATAACATGTAGAAAAATAACACAAATTAAATAGGGGACAAAAGGCGATTTTAAAAGGACCAGTTGTAACAAAGTCTTTGTGTTACTCTTTCAGTTTTTAATGCTTTGGCATATGTGTCTAAAAGAACCCCATATATAAATTTTATTAATGTAAATAGCTGAACTACCTGAAATCCCTTGCATATCTCTAAACATTTCTGTCAACTTGTAACAAAACCATGCAATTGTTCACTTTGCAAAGGTGCTCTTGGAAGATAAAGCAGCAATAACTTATTGTATCTGTAAGGTTTGAGGTTAAGCAATATTAATGGTTGGTTAATGGCTTAATGAGCAGGCTACAAGCCATTTAAGCATGCAATGAACCTTAGCTTTTCAATGACTTTCCTAATGAAAGATCTATATGACTGCATGTCTCATGTCACAATAGAGATAGTAGGGAAGGTACCTAATCAATGGTGATGGTAAATCAATTGATCTGTAACCCTGTTTTCATACAGTGAAAAAGATATGGTGAGAGCATTTTACTACAGCCTTATTTCTAGCTGGAGATCAATAAATAAAAGAGACAGCTCACTATTTGAAAATGTTCCCTTTTACTGTGCTTCGAAAGCCACGGCAGGCAGATTAATGTCCTATTTCATAGATGTGTCGCTTTCTTTTGTCATTTCCCAAAGATTTAAAGTTCTTCAAAATTAAATATATGATAGAGAATATCTATGAGTCTAGACTTATTGTAATGACTAAGGTTCAAATTGAAGATAAAATTGTGGCAGGATAAAAAATTTGCTATTTTCTATAATATTCATGGATATCATTTTTTAAATGTCCATCAAAAAAGGTTTTATTAATCTCATGAGTTGGCTTCCTTTTTAAAAACCTAAAGAACATAGGAAGCCAAACATAACAGTAGCAGAGTCAACATTTTAAAACACAATGCTTTGAGATATTGCTAACAAAATGAAAAGCCAAGGATGTGAAAGAACTATTTGCAAAAATACATATCTGGTAAACAGTACATATCTAAAATAAGCAAGGAACTCTAAAAATACAACAGTAAAAAGTGTTTCAAGATAGGCAAAATATTTGGACAGATTTTTCAACAAGAAAATAATATGGAAAACAAATAATCACGCAGTAATATGATCAGCAACTCTAGTAGAAGAGGTTTAGTAACCTTTGGTCTAAGGACAAACACTGTACTCATTGAAATCTTTGCCTTAGGGTTACTGAGATGGCCTAGCACATATGTGTGCTGGTCACAAGCATGAGGGCCCACACCACTTGAGTGTGGTTCCCCAAGATTCATGTAAACAGCTGGGTGTCACCATGCACATCCATAACCTCAGTTATGGAGATCACTGGAGAATTGTAGGGGTTTACAAAACCATAGCCCCACACTTAAGGAGACTCCATCTCAAGAAAATATGTGAAAGAATGAGCGAGGAAGACAGTGACACTTTCCTCTGACATCATTGTACCTGCCAGTGCACCTGCACGCACACACACACACACACACACACATACACATGTACACACACAGTACACATACCTCAAGGAAACCTTTGACCTTTTTACAAAAGTATTTTCTTAAAGATAACCTCAACTTCAACATATGCAACTAAAGGAAATGCCATAGTAGAAAGTCAATTAAAAATCGATCAAAATTGTTGTTTTTAATTTTTTTTATTTCTTTCTTTGAGAGTGAGCATGAGACAGAGAGAGAGGAGGAGGAGGAGGAGGAGAGAGAGAAAATGGGTATTTCAGGGCCTCCTGCTGCTGCAAATGAATTCCAGATGCATGTGCCACTTTGCACATCTGGCTTTATGTGGGTACTGGGGAATCAAACCTGGGTCATCAGGCTTTACAAGCAAGTAGCTTTAACCTACGAGCCATCTCTCGAGTCCCTAATAAACCCTTCTAATAAACATTTATTCAAAATGTATGTGCTGGCAGATGCACAAGGTGGTGCATGCATCTGGAGTTTGTTTGCAGGGGCTGGAGGCCCTGGTGCACCCATTCTCTCTCTCTCTCTCTGCCTCTTTCTCTCTGTCTTTCCATTGCTCTAAAATAAATGAATAAAATAAAATAATTTTAAAAAATCTATGTGCTGGGGATATCAATATAAAATACCATGTTTGCTAGTGCATGAAACTCTATTCATGAAATCAAGAGTAGTTCTTAACACGTGGAGCTAGATTGAGATAATACAAGAAGGATTATTTTGTCATTGCATATCTCATCCTTGGTTTCCATTTCCGATGTTCCTATCTAATCTCTGCATGTTTAAGAAGCACCTACTGTGGCCTTACTCACCCAACATCCTACCTGTCCACAAGTGCCAGAGAGCTGACGGTGATTACATCCTTCCTCATCCAAACCACAGTGCAGTTCAGTGATGGGTTTAGAATTGTTTCCAAACCTTCAAACACAGAAACCTCTCTTTCTTGTCATTTACTCCCATATCAATTTTCTATTCTCCTTCCTACATCTCATGCTTCTACCATTCTGGGCTTTTTCTGGGTCACAAACATACAATGTGTTCTCCATTAACACAGTGGTTTCTTTACCCCACAACATTTTGTTTTTCTCATAGCCGTTTTGCCTTTAGGATACCAATAGCTCCTCAAGGGCAAGTTCTTTTACCAAATTCTGTGGTTTTGTTTCATTCCCTATATGAAATGGTGGCATCTTCTTGAGGGTTTCCACAGCTATAACTCTTGACACTTGTGTCATGTTGCCTTATGAACCATGTAGCATTGGTCTCCATGTCTTGATTACTCACCTACTGACCAGTAGAAACGAAGCCCTATCATTTCATCAACTTCCTCCAAACTACCCTAGCTTATGCATTTCCAGTAGTGGTCAGGGACCCTAGGCAAGAAGAAAGGGTCAAAAGGACCAGCTGAAGGCATTTCCTTCCCACATTCCATGTGAGACGAATGCAAATCAACATGCCAGCTTTCTGTGGCACAAATGGCATCATTGGTGGTCAGTAATATCTTGTTTATAAATATTTTTAAAAGGAAGTTTTTTTTTCTTTTTCTTTTTGGTTTTTCAAGGTAGGGTCTTGTTCTAGCCCAGGCTGACCTGGAATCAGTCTCATGCTGCTCTCAAACTCGCAGTGATCCTCCTACTTCAGCCTCCCAAATGCTGGGATTAAAGGCATGTGCCAACCACACTCAGCAAGAAGCAGATTTTAATCACTATCATGCCAAATACCCAAGCTGCCTGTAACTCACGTTCAAACACTAGCCCTCCACTGTTGGATTAAAAATAACAACACTGGCTGGGTGTTGTGGCACATGCCTTTAAATTCCAGCAATTGGGAGGCAGAAGGAGGAGAATCACTGTGAATTTGAGGCCACCCTGAGACTACATAGTGAATTCCAGGTCAGCCTGGACTAGAACGAGACCCTACTTCAATAATAAATAAATAAATAACAAAAAGTAAAAATTATAACAGCACTGTCCTTTTAGTAAACGATAAAGGTTCATGGGTTGCTTATAACGCATTGCAAGGATAAGGATGAACTAACGACAGAGGCTTAAAACTGGCCACAAGCCTGAAGAATGAACTGATGTCTGTAAATACAATTCACTCATTTCCCCACAAAATGAAAATTAAATTCATGGCAATAAATGCAGGTGGCTGCTGGTCCTAGGCTACAAAGCTAAAAGATAAACAATAAATGCTGTTCATTATTGTCCTTTATTATTTTACACATCTTGTGAGTCATACAGAGCAACTCTTAGCTGATCACCAGGTGATATCAAATGTTAATGTGAAATATTTCTTCTTTGGTTGGCCCAGGGGGGTAGAGCATTACCTTCATGGTCAAGGCTTAATTCACGCTGGGGGAAGAGCAATTCTGTGCTTCCTTCAGTAGAAGATATGAGGAACAGGGGCTCTGGCACCCAATTCTTTCTCTTTTTCTAGTGTGCCAATCTTGACCTCCATGATAATCTTTTTACCTGAACTCTATGGAGAGTAGAACTTTCTCCTTTTTTCCATCTTCCTTTTCCTGGAAGCTGCTGAGATATCAGCCTTTGTCTACTCTTTTGTTTTCTCTCTCTAATTTGAATAAAATCAATCTCAAGTTCCCTTCTAAGTCAGTTTTTTTTAGATTCTTTTGTCTATACTACCAAGAATTTGCAAAGGGCCTTCTGTGCCACTTGCACAAGTATTATTTCATAATTCTCCAACTTCAATTTAACTAAGTTCAAATTTTCAATAAGCTATTTTTTAATAAAGTTTTATGAAAACTGATGATAAATTCAAATTTCATATGTCACCTTATAGTTCCTGCACCCCCACCAATATTATACATCTCTAGATGGTCATCCGCAGTCCATCGCAATCAGATATGTGGAACTCTTTTAATTTTTTTTTTACATATGTGGAAATTGATGTTTGCTTTTACTCTCTTCATTAAAACTCATCTTGGGCTGGAGAGAAGGCTTAATGGTTAAGCACTAGCCTGTGAAGCCTCAGGACCTTGGTTCAAGGCTCAATTCCCCAGGACCTACATAAGCCAGATGCACAAGGTGGTACATGCATCTGGAGTTCGATTGCAGTGGCTGGAGGCCCTGCTGTGCCCATTCTCTCTCTCTCTCTTCTCTCTCTCTCTCTCTATCTTTCTCCCTCTTTGTTTGTCTGTCTGTCATTCTCAAATAAATAAAAATAAACACAAAAATTTAAAAACTCATTTTGTCTTTCAATTTCCCTAATTTTTTTTTTGTTTGTTGATGGTTCTTTTTTAAAATTTCTCTGTGTTGTTTGGCTCACACAGATTCACAGAGCAAAGGCTAAGGTTTTGTTTTGCTAGAAGCAGAGGAAACAGAAGCCAATACTCTGAGAAGGAAAGCAGGTGAGGCTTTTCACTTCTCCAGATATACCTGGGACTACAAGGTTACTTTCATGTGTACAGATCTGCTCACATGAAGTACATCTCGTCACTATCTTGTCATCCACCATGTCACCACTGCCATATGAGAAATGCCATTGCTTTTAGGTGTTTCTCTTTTTTGCTGTCACAGTGAAACATTTTCTTTAGATTAAAGTGAAAAACCTTCTCACCATTTAATACAGTGTAGTGTTCTCAAGCTCCCTGTTCTCTGAAATGTAATGTTTAGGTTCACCCAGCTAGGAAGTGGTAGAGTCTGGATTTAGACCAAATAGCAAGCATGCACCAGGAAACACCATGTGCATATTCTAGGCCTGCCTTGGCTGTCTATACTCTTATCACAAAGTCTTCTGGGACCCAGAGTAGACAAAACTAGATGTGAAGGATCTCTATGATATGCTACTTTAAAAAATAATATATTATTTCCGAATATGGGGCATGTTATCTTACCATTTCCTAGTTTTTGGTTTTGAATGCTTCAGTTATGTGATATCACATTTAGTTAGCTATTTATATATTTGGATACCTAGCATGTTGTGGAGTCCTTTAAGGATCGGCGTTTTCATTTGGTACATCTACCATTGACTATCTTATAGAAAGTTCATTGTGTTTGTTGACAAATCAGTAATTGAAACTGAAGCTTAATCCTCAGGATTCCTTGACCTTCAGTGGTTCTCATCCTTGTTTTTCACCCTAAGAATGCATCCGTGTACCTCGTCTGTTATATATACGTGGAAATCCTTCTCTTCTTTATAGTTTCATAGTGCATATCATCCCCAACTATGGTTCAACTACAACGTTTAAACTTGAAAATGGTGCAAAAACCAATTTCAATATAGAATATACTACAACTTTTGAATATTGGCATTTTCCTGAACTAGTGACATTTGGTACAATGATCTCACCAGTTGTTTGACACATGACCACAAAGGGAAATAAGTAATGCAATTCAATGTGCTACTGGGCTATGGTATTCAGTAGGTAAGATATAATAAGTACATTTATGACTTATAATGCTTTCAGCTTATATTGAATTTATAAATACATAACCCATCATAAGTCAGGATATAATGTGGATATAATGTAGCTCCTATAATCAACTTCCTGGGTTACTTCCTTGAGTTGTTAGTATAAGCAACTTCATAGTGATCCTCCTTATAATTGAGTTATGTAGTGCATCTGCAGTCTGGTGTGTGGGTAAGAGGACATGTGTCTGTAGTTTTCATAGCAAGTGCCTAGTTCTTACACTCTTTCCAGAAATGTCTATCCATATTTACTTCTCAGTTTTCTCACTGACAGATCATTACCAATCTGACGTGTAAATAAAGGTATTTGGTTTCAATTTACATATCTCTTTACTAGAGTAAAGTTTCTTTTCATATTTGAAATGCCAGTTATATTTCTTTTTCCTTCTATGAACTATTTATTGTTAGGTTATTGGTTCATTTATACTCCATTTTTATTAGTGCTTTATATATTATAAAGATTAACTTTTTCATCTGATATGTTATAAATATGTTTCTTAAATTCGACATTTGTCTTTAAACTCTGCATATGGAGAACTTTTTATTTGTGTTGGGTTTTATCTTTGGGATTTTTTAAAACTTTATAGGATAAAAGTTATCAATCCTTTCTTCTATGGCTCCTGGATTTCTGGAATACCAGTAAACTGGTAAAAGGCTATAATGGAATCATAGTTTTTAAAGTTGTCTTTTTTTCTGTACAAGATTTTATAAAATAACCCTAATCTTTTTTCTAGAAACCTCTATGGTTTCTCTTTTCATATATAAATCTTTTCATATATAAATATATAAAACTAGTTCATGCTTATGTGCACTTTTCTGCTTAGTAAAGATCTGCCTTTGCCCTTTTCAAAATAACTGCCATTTTTTCTCATACCATCTATTACATTTTAACTTCACTTATATAAATCTCCCTTTCTTACAACATAAATTCTCAGAAAAGTTTTAGTCCTGTTAATATATTTCTATTTTATTTCTTTTAAAAATATTTTATTTACTTGAGAAAGAGAGAGAGGGAAAGAGGGAGAGAGAAGCAAATACAGAGGGAGAATGGGCATGCCAGGGCCTCTAGCCACTACAAATGAAATCCAGATACATGCACCACCTTGTGCATCAGGCTGAGTACTAGGGAATAAAACACATGTCCTTAGGCTTCACAGGCAAGTACCTGAACCACTAAGCCATCTCTCCAGCCCTTATTCTATTTCATTTTTGCTCATCTTGTCTATTTTACAATCTAATTACATTTTATTTCGTGTTTCTTTTAGTTAAAAGAAGAAACATTGATTGATGCAGGGAAGGTCACTTGTGTTTCAGTTGACAACTGTGACAATTTTTGTTACTTGTCTCCAGCTCTTCCTCAAGTTGAGTCTACCACCTGGATCTCATTTCCTAATGTATCATTGGCATGTATATCTAGATAGACCACATTGCAGTGTGGAAATTCTTTTGGAACTCAGAGCTCTATATCATCTTTAGGGATCTTCAGGCAGGTGTAGGGTTTCTCTAGAGTAGGCTGGTACATAATCTCAACCCTTAGAACTCCTGTTGCAGGTCTGTAGCTCATGCTGACAGTGCAATAGCATCAACAATATATTTTCTGTCCTCCCATGTGTACTAAAAGCCTGGAAACATAATATTTCCTCAGACTATTGAAGATATGGAACAAATCATGAATATACTATCAACATAACAAAACAGAACTAGCTGTACCTCTCACATTTCCAGCCTGTGTGATGAATATGTAGAAAGGAGCCTACCAACTCCCTGAATGTGGTCTCATAGGAATAGATGGTCAGTTTAATGTATTAATGTATATGCTGGGAAGCTGATTTTAGCACCCGTCATTTGACTGACATTTTGCTCAAATTACATTGATTTTTTTTTTTTTTTTTTTTTTTTTAAGGTGGGTCTTAGTACCACATTTTACTAAAACATTAACACTTATAGATATCAATCATGGACAATGGAGAAAATGTATGCATTTTCACTACCATTGCTATTAGCCACAACTATTGTTGCTTTCTTAAAATATGCCTTTGAGAAGGTGCCTAACAATAATAATGGAAACCAGGATTTTGTTTTGTTTTGTTTTGTTTTGTTTTCAAGGTACTGTCTTGCTCTAGCCCAAGCTGACGTGAAATTCACTATGTAGTCTCAGGGTGGCCTTGAACTCATGGTGATCCTCCTACCTCTCCTTCCCAAGTGCTGGGATTAAAGGCATGCACCACTATGCCTGGCCATCTCCTATTTGTCAGGGCTACTTCTATTTGGGAATGTTGACTGAATACTGATGAAACTATTCTGCATTGTGAAGTCTGTGTTTCTTCATGTTTCTTTAACTTCTTGGACTTGTGAGAATCATGTGTTTAGACATAAGTGGGTTTTTCTTGTTGTTTGGGGGGGGGGTTTCTGGAGAGAGAAAGAGAGAGAGAGGGAGACAGACAGAGAATGGGTGCACCAGCAGCCTCTCAGCCACTGTGAACAAACTCCAGACACATGCAGTCCTTTGTGGGCAAGTGAAGCATTGCATCCTTGTGTAACTATGTGTCTGGCTAAACATGGGACCTGGAGAATTGAATGGCATTCTTAGGCTTAGCAGGCAGGCACTTTAATCACTAAGACATCTCTCCAGCCCAGTTTTCTTTTTTTGAGAGAGAGAGACAGAGAGAAAGAGAGAATAGGCTCACCAGAGGCCTCTCAGCCACTGTGAACGGATTCCAGATGTGTGTGCCCCCTCATGGGCAAGTGCAGCATTGCATCCTTGTGTCACTTTTGCATCTGGCTAAACGTGGGACCTGGAAATCTAATGGGTGTTCTTAGGCTTAGCAGGTAGGCACCTTAACAGCTCAACCATCTCTCTAGGCCTAGACATAAGGTTTTATGTTTACAGGTTACTGAATCATCTTCAACCTCAACAATTGGATACCTTAAAATTTGCCTGACTTAAAAATCTTCTAAGAATTAAAAGAACTTTCCTAAGTATAAATTTTAATTTCAAATTGTTATAATTTATCACAAAACTCAAATAAATTTCATGACCTCTGAAATTTTTAAATTTGAACCATGAAAAATCTGTGTCTGAGTAATGAAGCACTATAATACAGTGACTTAAGTGATTGTGGGAGACAGACAATGAGCAAAAGTTAATCTCATTTTGCCACTGAATTTTAAAACTTAATGTCTTTTGTATGCTCTTCTTTATTCATAGTCTATGTGATAAGGATATGACTTGACCACAAAAACACAGAAAGCTCTGAGTTGAATTAAAAAATATATACTTTTCTTACTGCCATCTTTGCCAAAAGCAGTAGTAGATTGGATCTCAAAAATGACTTTCAGGGATGGGAGATGGCTTAGTGGATAAGGATGGTTGTTTGCAAAGCCCAATGAACTGTGTTTATTTTTCCAGCATTGGCATAAAGACTAATTCAAAGCAGTTCATATGTGTATGAGCTCAGAGAGCCTAAGCTAAAGAAAGGCAGAGCCAGGAGAATCCAAGCACATGGGACAGGCTCATTGGTAACAAGAGACTCTATCATAAAGAAAGGAAGCAGACACAACTCCCCTGATCTCCAGCTGTGAGCTATGTCAAGCGCAAGCGCGCGCACACACACACACGCACACACACACACACACAGATGCACAAATCCATAAACAAACAAACAAATAAATAAACAATAAACATTTTAAAATTGGATTTCAGGGCCTTGAGACATGGCTCAGCAGTTAAGGTGCTTGCCAGCAAAGCCCAAAGACCCAAGTTTGATTCCCCAGTACCCACATGAACCCAGATGCATAAGGTGACACATGTATCTGGAGTTTATTTGCAGTAATTAGAAGCCCTTATGTGCCCATTCTCTCCCCTTCTTTATCTGACTCTTTTTTTTTCTCTCTCTTTCTCACTATCTCTTTCTCAAATAAGTATAAGTAAATAAAATATAATTTTTTTAAAAAATTGAGTTTCAGGGTTAGGACTATAGCTCAGTGGAATAGTCTTGACTAGTGCCTGAGAGGCCCTGAATTCAATTCTCAGCACCACCACAAATATGACTTTAATATTTATTTATTAAAAATTTAGAAAGTTACTTTCAGATAAGTCACTTTTGAAGGTAACAAATGTGACCTAGCCTGTATATGACCAAGACATTAGTGGCTCAGCTTTTGCTTCTGCATCCCTTGTCTGGTTGTGAATAAAAGATAACATTGCTAACCATGGATAATTGTGGTCTTCTCTAATTATGTCTTCTGCAATACATGGATAGAAAATTCTCCAGTGTTCCAGGACTGAACATCTCAAGTTCTTTGCAATGGGGTTGTTCCTGGAAGTGTCCAAGAGCAGTCAGCTCAGGGAGGGCTGTCTGACAATAAGAAACCAAGACCTGATTGCTAAGTCATGGGCTCCAGGGCCACCACCCAATTATTAAAAGATGGCCAAGATACATGGAATGCTAAATGAAATACTACCATTTTCCTTTTCAGATCAGATGGAAGTTCACCAGCCCTCTTTTACCAGACATATAAGCAAGCTTTAAAAGAGAGAAAGGTATCTGATGCCCCACAGCTAGGTAACTGCAACTTAGAATGCAAAGCAAATCATTGAGAAATCAGAAAGGAGATGAAGGAACCGTCAAGACATAAGAGAATTAAACATTAAGTGGAAATTTGTCATTTTGATAACCTGATGATATAGCAATATCTCCAGAAAGTGGACATTTTTCCATGCTATAATTCTTCTTAAATTTCATCTTTATATATAGGTATTATTAATATGATAGCAATATGGAAAATTGGAGTTTGACACTCTTTCCTTCTCTTTCCTTTACAAAGGGAACAAACATTCAGCTGTTCAATCTTAGTTTAAGATTGAAGAGGGAAGAGACAGAGATAATAGAAATTTTCTCAAGCCTTATAAGTAATAATAACATTACATCACCAAGTGTACCTGATTTATAAAACTATAGACTATCAAATCTATTTTTAAATGCTATACAATCTAACCTAATTGGCCTACTTTACAGGTGGAGTCTCTGAGGCCCAGAGAATGAAATTAAATTATTTAAGTGGTATAGCTCTTTAATGATGGAGCCTAGGTTTTTTTTTTTTTTTCATTATGTTGGGATTATAATGTCTGATTTGTTTTCCTTAATATTTTCCATAACCTCTCATTAGGACACTTGTCTTAGCAACAATTCATTTGTTGATGATGTGTTTCACAATTCAATATTGTTAAGTAAAGTAAAATTTTCACCTATATCTAAAGGCCCTACAAAAAAAAAAAAATGTTTTCCAGTTATTTCTGTTTGTGCCAATAGTAAAAGTGTGAAAATAAAAGAGATAACGACTGGTATAGGACTGACAATTTGAAGAACTAGTTACATGGAATAAGCTGTTCTTTCTTCACACTCCTAACCTGTGTACTTCCATTGCTGTGAACCTTGTCAATGTTAAGTAAAGTGTCTGTTCAGATGGTTGTTAATTAAGATTGATAGATGATGAAGGGGTAGGTGACATGCATATACATACTCCTGTATTCATAACTGTTCTCATCATTGACTCTTGAAGACAGAAAGCTTACCATTTCAAGGAATATGTCTAAAATGGTAAAGATCCAAGGAGTATGATCAGCTTCCAAGCCACAGATGTTTGTTGAGAAGTATTTCAAATTGGGTACAAAACCTATAAAACAGATAATTAAAAGGTAGGGATCCCTGACTCTTCTCCCTTTTAATCATATGTATCACTAGATAAGAAAATTCCCAAGTACACTGGCATGGAGTAAGAGGAAAGGCTGATTTCTAAAGGCATGGAGCCAAATTCTGGCTCTCTTACTTTCCTATTATATTTCCTTGGTAAACTTTCTTAATTTTGATGAACCTCTTACCTGGAGAGACCAATATTTCTGGTTTAGACTTGAATTAACAAGATCTTCCTCTTTCTCTCTCAGCAGCTTTTCATTTTTGTATAATTATATCTATGTCTTCTACAACTGGGATTGAACATGCCAAATTCAGAGTGATTATAAGAAATAAATGTACTATGTGTCTAAAAACTCACCAGTGTGGTGGCATATGCACTCAAGAGTTAGATGCAGTAGGATTGTGAGTTTGAGAGTATCCTGACACTGTGGGTTACATAACAAGACTAGGTTTCAAAAGACAAAAAATAACTGCAAGAAGATGACAACAACAACAACACAACTTTACCAAAATGTATAGAAATTGATGGGCTGGAGAGATGGCTCAGCAGTTAAAGCCACTTGCTTGCAAAGCTTGATGGCTTGGGTTTGATTCCCCAGTACTCAAATAAAGGCAGATGCACAAAGTGGTGCATGCACGTGGAGTTCATTTGCAGTAGCAAGAAGCCCTAGTGTTCCTCTCTCTCTCTCTCTCTCTCTCTCTCTCCTTGCAAATAAATAGAAATATTTTTAAATGTTCCTTATAAAAGGTGTAGAAATTGAATTTTAAAACAACTACCAAATAAATTACTAAGATCAATAAATAGTGGATGTTTTGGGCCCATTACAAGATAATCAAAACCTCAGCATGAACACAACCTCACTGCTTGCATCCTGGATACAACTGTTTTTATAGCATGACCATGCATTAAATGTTTGTCCTAGGACTTGTATGTGGTGAAGATACTCTACATGGACTGATTGATTTTGAAGCCCTCTAAGATGTAAAAATAGGTAACAATGTAAATGCCATTTCTTTGCAAATCATGGAGCTTTGTGATTTCTTTCTTTTCCTTGACTAGAAGGTAGGTAGCATAGAATATTCTCTCTGAATCACATATGAAAAAGCATAGGCTTTGCCTTTGCTGCAAAACCCCAGAGGATTATTCGGCTAGAATAACAGCATGTGAAAAATCCTGCTACAAGATAATACAGTTTGAAAAGGATGGCCCAAGATGACCTTTAATTACCATCATTAGAACTTAAAGCTCTTGGAGAGGTGGGGGCCTTTTACCTTCAATGCTCAGCTAAATAGGTTAAGATTATAAAATAGTCTAAACAAACTCAATATTGATATTGTTGAGGAATCTGGTAAAATAAAGCTGAAAATTTGTAAGCTGCCACATACTTACTAAAAGTGGCAGCCTGAAAAATCCCACTTAGATAAAAGGCAACAGCTTCCCTTTGACCTTTGTCCCAATAATCCACGTTTATAGCTTCTCTGCTCACCTCCAGAAAGTGATAATTGCCTTTATTTTCTGAGCAAGCAATGCCTGCAACAATGTCATCCTCTGAAAAATCACACCAATCACATCTTAGCAACGCAATGATTCAATTAACTCACTTCACCACTCAATTTATTAAGTTACAAGATAAGAATATTTGAATATTTTTGTATTTTAATAATTGTTTCATTAACATGAAGCTAATTAAGTGCAAGGAAGCCTCGGATGTGGGTTATATTGTCCCTATGCAGTTTTGTTTTGATTTTGCTCACACAGATATGACTCTTGTGTTCTATTTGTTGTCATTATTACTCCTTCATTAACATCCAGATGGTTATTGAATGTGGCAGGTTTTCACAGAAGTCAAACGTAATATTGTGGAATAAAAAAAAAACATAATGTTGAAAGTCTAGACACGTTATGAAGCATTTTAAAGGTTTGAATACAAGTATTGCCATCAGTTTGATACAGGTTTGTGATTCTTATGAAAGAACAACACTAGAAAATTCATTCTAGAAATTTTAAGCAATGTCTTAAAAATAAAGAAATTCTTTAAATCTAACCATAACAATAAACAATACTGTCAGCCTTTTTATTTACCCAGATAAATAAAATGGAAGAAATAATTGAGAAATACCTGTTCAATAAAATTTAATGTTGGAAATTTAAAGTCAGATGTTTAGAGAATGAGAGCCACATGCCAATCATCCCACAGAGGCCCCACCTATGAAGAACTGTATAACTTCAAATTTAGAGTGCTAATAACTAATATTGTTCAGCATGCATCAGTTTGCACAGTTTTTTTACTTTATTTTATTCTTGCAACAACGTTATATATAAATTATTATTTGTTATCCTTTAGACATTACTATAACAAGAACCAAGATTCAGAAGGTTTAAATGCTCAAAATTAAGTTCTGCAGAATGTGGCCATGCTAAGACTAAAGTACAGATAATCTAGCCAAAAGATGCCAGCCTTGGAAGCATAAAAATAATTATTTCAAAGAAAAGTTATTGGGAGCGTTAACATATGAGCCTCTGGTGAATTGGTTATATTCCATTCCCACTGGGTTATCCTTCATGTCCCCTCTCCCATGTCTCCATTCCTGTGAGAACTCTCTTCAGTGGAGGAGCAGTTCCTATGGTGTCATGGTTGTGCCAGTCAGGTCCTTTGGGGCAGACAGTGACTCATAGCACACCTCCCTACCCTGTGGCTCTTACATTCTTTCTACCTCCTCTTCTTCAGAGTTTCCTGAGCCTGGCATGGAGTGTTAGAAGTCAACTTTTCTGTTGAGTTTTCATAAGCCTATAATTTTCTGCTTTAATGAGTTTTGAGTTTCCTGAATATCTATTACCACTTCCATGGAAAACATTATCTGTGGATAATCATGAGAGCAACCCTCATATTTAATCTGCCTCTTCCTATGTAATATTTCCTGGGCCTTAGTATATGTGACAGAGATGACTTGTCTCAGGCTAGGCACTTAGCTTTCTCTTCTTGTCATTCTGATGGATCTTGGGTCTCTCTTGGATTTGTGATCATCTTTAAAAAGCAGGCTCCTTAACCATAAGTAAGAGCAGCATTGATCAAAAGGGATAAACATGTAGAATTTGAAGACATTTCGATGGGTATATTGTCTCTATTTAGCTAGAGAACAATGGAAGTGTCCCTCTGTGAACTAGAACCTTCTAAACCATAGGCTTTTTCACTTGGTTCTCAGTACCCACCATGAATTTCCTCCCACTGAACCGGCCTCATATCCAATCAGACAACAGATGACTACCCCATAACCCTTGTGCCACTATGGCACCAGTGGGTACATCTTGCCTGGCTGCTTGATTTTATAGCTTGTAGGAGCCACTATTTTCCCATGCTGTTGGTGACTTTTATCCCCCAGCAGCTTGCTTAGCACTTCCCAGCACTATGAGAGCTAGCCAGCAGGGGGCTAGATTCCCATCTTTGTTCCAGCTTGATTTCTCAAAGTCCTGTAACTGCGGTCTGTGGTGTCTTCAGCAATAAGGTCTACCATCTAGTTCTGGTGGTTAATCGAATACTTTGGCAACTGTTTGGGGGACCTCAAGAAGAAAATGAATTTTATTAATTGTAAGGTCTAAGTTCATTTAAAGTCTATGATTGCCATATTTCTCACGTCTAACATGAGGACTCTAATACACCCAGCATAATTGTGTTAAATGCCATGTGTGAAAGTATGCACTTGTATGTTGCATACACATTTAAGCAACAGCCTTTCTCTCTCACTGTGTGATGCCAGGCTACCTTCCTAATTGACCTAATCCCAACGAACCACACTGAGCCTTTAGCTCAAGTTTCTGGGAATGGTGACAGCTGATTTTATGCTGGCCTCTGTTTCCTTTACTGCAAGCAGCAGACTTTCACTTTCTTGTTTATTCCATGGAGGTTTTGTTAAATCGGCTTTCTGTTGCTGTGACAAAATACATGAATAAACCCACTTTAAAAAAAGAAAAGATTAAACTCCACTCATCATTGACAAGGTTTTAGTGATTATAGTCACTTGGCCATGTGTGGCAAAGGAAGCTGCTCACCTCATGGTATCCAGGTAGGGGGAAAAAAAAAAAGAGTGGAAAGGGTCAGAAGCAAAATGTACCCTTCAAGGTCAAACTCATATTGATCCATTGCTTCCACCTAGCCCCTCTTCCTAAGTTTCCTGGAGCCTGGAAAGTATACCGTTAAGACCATAAATGGATTAATCCATTCATGAGGTTAGAGCCCTCCTCATCCAATCATCTCCCAATGGCTTCACCTCTGAACACTGCTATACTCACATTTGAGCCTTCAAAATGGGAGCTGTTGGGGTAACAGCTGAGTCCCAAACTCTTACAGAGGTAACCAAGTATGGCATCCTTCACCACCTCCACTTGTATGATTGTGAACTCAATACTCCTTATGCATAATTCACTCCTTTAGCAGGATACTAAATAGGACCCAGCAGATGCTATTGAGACATGCTTTCTTCCAAGCAGATTGCATCTCTATGTGCAGTTTAAAAACAGCTTCCCTGTCTTTTCATTTAATGCTCATAACATCTGGGTGGAACAGATATTCCTATTTCCAGTTTGAACTAATTTTATCACTATTGGCTCAGAGGAGACTCAGAGGAAACATACTATCAACTCTCTTTTCTACTGATTACCCAAATCGGAACAGACACCCAATATTTTTTAGGCTAACTTCAAATTTGAATTTTCCCTTCCATCCTTCTCTTTCCTAACATTTCTACATTCCTCACTCTATATTGGACCCTTTAGCTATACAGCTGAACTGTTGTAAAGATTTTCCACTTTTGGGGTTGGAGAGATGACTTAGTGGTTAAGGTACTTGACTGAGAAGCCAAGGACCCAGGTTCATTTCCCCAGGACCCAAGTATGCATCTGGAGTTTGTCTGCAATGGCTGAAGGCCCGGGCATGCTAATTCTATCTTTCTTTCTTTCTTTCTTTCTTTCTTTCTTTCTTTCTTTCTTTCTTTCTTTCTTTCTTTCTTTCTTTCTTCTTTCTCTCTCTCAAATAAATAAAAAATGTTTAAAATTTTTTTCCATTTTTCTATCCTCTGTGTATTTACTCACCATGCCCACAACATGGGCAACCTCCTTAAATAGTACATTAACCATGCTATCACTGTACTTTTTGTTGTTTTGTTTTGAGGTGAGGTCTCATTCTAGTCCAGTCTGCCCTGGAATTCACTATGTAGCCTCAGGCTGGCCTCAAGCACACAGTGATCCTCCTACCTTCAGCCTCCCAAGTGCTGGGATTAAAGGCATGCATCACCACTCCCGGCTTTTGACCATGCTATCGCTGTCTTGAAGAGCTGTGAGTAGCTTCCCATGGCTTCTGAGACCAAGTCCAACTGTTTAGTATAACACTAAAGACACACTCACTTTTGCTCTTTCATCCCCATCTCCCCATATAAAATGCTTTAATATTCCCAAGATAGATCTTGCAGTTGCAACACTCTGAAATGTTATTCTCACCATTTACATCTTAAAATTATTTTTCTGCTTTCCCAAGCTTTCTAATACTAGGCTTTTCTTCAAAACCCTGTGAATATCTCATGTTTCCCAAGGTCTTAACTAAAACACTAAACCACCTGCATTGGAATCATATAATAGGCAGGAAAGTTAGTTGGTAAGCCTCATAAATATGAGCCTCATATCATCCAGAAATTAGGGCTTATAGAAATAAAAAATGTATAAACCAACTTTTGACAAAATAAAATTTTATATTTTCTTTTCATTCTTCCCTATTTGTTTTTCAAGCCTGTCATCCACTTCCTTTTTTTCTCCATTATATATTAAAACATGCAAGAACTAAGAGTTTCACTAATTCTCAGACTCCCACTGTGCCTAACAGATAGAAGATGCCAAAGAAAACATGGTAATTATATTTCAAATGACAATGTACATGGAAAGAGAATGGATTTGTAATATGTTCTAATAACCTCATTTGAAATAAGGTGCAAATCCTTTACAAAGGACAAAAAAGTCAACCAAATTTTGTTTATGTAATATAAATATTAATTATAAGAAAGAGCAATCAGATCTGCTGCCAGTCTCTTGATTTGTGCCAGAAATTAGCCCAGGGTTCCACATGGTCTAGTTTATTTAATAATGATGTAATAGATGGTTTAACTGCAGTGCAGGTACTCACAAGTGAACGAGAGAATAGTCAACCTAATTATCTTGTCAATTTGAGAAAAGACCAATAATTTTATGTCACTTAGCTCTCAGCTCTATCTAGACCCATAAAAGGACACGTGTTAATTGTGACCAAAGTAGTTGACAATGCCTGAAAGCTTTATCAGATAAACCCCCATAACACTATGTGCTGTGACTTGCCCATTCCAGGATCCTTCTTAAGTACTTCTTTAAGAGCATTTAAAAAATCATTTTAAGCTGATGTGCTAGGAAGTGTTTTGACAAGTTACCACAGCATTGCTGTTGCTCTGAATTTGCCATTTCCTTCACATCTCTCAAGTGGGAAATCACAAGAGATCTAACCAGTGATTTAGTGTTCCTCTGTGCCAGAGAGAAGCTTCAATGGTTCATTAATGTAGGCTGATTCCCTCTCCTGCTGCCTTTGATTCCTGCTTTAATATAAGCTTCCTATCACTGTGACTGTCATGGGCATAACCCAAGCACAGATCTGGCAGCTAAGAAACCAGAAAGTTATTTTTCAATCATATATAGGCAGCCTCATTAGTTACTCCAAAAATTATAATAATAAAACATGTAACTTCTTCATAACACCCATATGATCAGCTTGAGTACATAGTTTATATGTGGTTATCGTGTGTAACTCTCTCTCTCCTTAAATATAGAAATAAAAGATATTTTGTCTTTTTAATCCCTTTTAGACAGATAGTAAAATGCCTGTTTATAAACTACATAAAATTCGTGTTCTAAGTAAGCTAACAATTACATTATGTGAGTAATAGAGAATTGTACCAACCCATTTTGTGTTGATCCTGAATGATCTGGGATGCTGGAAAACTTTGTGAGGAAACAAAATAAAATTGCCAAATCAAGAATACTGAACTTTATACATCAAACATACTCTGTCATACTGAGACCTCTTTAGTATCTTCCCAGAGAAATAGTAACTCACAGGATAAATCAAGAAATAGAAAAGATGTGTCAATAAAGTTGCTTTAAAAATACACTTACATGGCCAAAAAGATGGCTCTGCAGTTAAAAACACTTTCTTGTAAAGCCTAATTGAGTGAGTTTAATTCCTTGGGACCCAAGCAAAGCAAGACACTCAAAGTGGTGCATGCCTCTGCAGTTTGTTTGCAGAGGCTAGAATCCTTGGCATGTATCCCAATGTTCTCTCTTTTTGTCTCTCTTTCTCCCTCTCTCTTTCTCTTTCTCTCTTTCCCTCTCTTTTCTCTCTTTCTGTCTCCTCTCTCTCTCTCTCTCTCTCTCTCTCTCTCTGTCTAGCAAATAAATAAATATTTTTAAGTCCATTAATATTGTCCTAATGGTAAAGCACCAATGGGAGATTTCTTTTTTAAATAGAATGAAAAGTTCTGGTTTTGGTATAACTAAGTGAGGTGGGGAAATCAGGAGTTACTTTAAGATACTGTTTTTATTTTTCTTTTCAGTTAACATGGAGTTCAGAGGACAACATTTAATAGAGAAACAGAAAATTGCAATGTATGGGGGGGGGCTGTAAAGATGGCACAGCAGTTAAAGGCACTTGCTTGTGAAGTCTAATAGACCAAGTTCTCTTTCCCAGTACCTTGTCAAACCAGATGCACAAAGTGGCACATGCATTTGGAGTTCATTTATAGTAGCAAGAGACCCTGTTTGCCCATTCCCTCCCTCCTCCTTCTCTTCTTGCAAATAAAGAAACATATTTTTTTTTAAATAATTGCAATGCAGGTACATTGTATCAGAGCAGCTCTGAATAGTGCTCCTTTGGGCAAATACAGGGGAGGATTTTGATATGGTATTTCCACAGTAGTAGTTTCCAGAAGCAGTTCATTGGCTAAGCAGAAATGCTAAATTACAACCCCATTCTAATTGGTTGGGTAATGAGGGAACTGCCAGCAGAGAGATGATGATGGCAGGTGTAGATAATGATTTCTGAGGCTCAACCAAGTCTACTGTGGTTTAACCTTATGAGTGCATGCAGTTTCAGGCTCCCTGCTCCACGGCAGAAAGTGGTAGGTTGAATTAATCCTAATGGAGATGAAAAGCCCTGGCCGAGGTGTGCATACACAGAGTTCCTATTTGGCTCAACACCCACGCCATCCGCATTGGATCCTGAGTTTCTCAGTGGGTGGTATCAAAGCCAATGGAGGCAGAAGGTGAGCAGCATGGTTCTACCTCATCGCAGACCAGCACTAATTAGATAGCAAAGATAAACACAGCTACAGCAGTTACCTTCTTGTTGCTGGGACAAAACACCCAACCAGAAATGGCTCACAAAAGGAAAGTGTAGTTTTGCCTTACAGTTTCAAGGGAAGGTTTTTGTCCTGGTGGAGGAAGCATGGCACAAGCAGGAAGCTGGCTCACATTGTCAAAGAACAGTAAGGAGGGAGCAGAGACTGTGAACGCACAGTGGGCTGGTGTGGTAAGCCGCAAAGTCCACCCTCAGCTCCACATCTCCTCCAGCAAGAATGTTCTTCCCACAGACTCTACAACCTTCCCAAATTGTCACCAGCTAGGAATCAAGTATTCAAAATGCTGAGGCCATAGGAGACATTTCCCATTCAAAACCCCACATCAGGATTTGGATCTGGGAACAGAGGAGGACCGTTGGTGGAAAATTGGTAAATCTGAATAAAGTTTACAGTAGAGTAAATAGTATTTTACCAAGGTTCTAGCTGATGTGTCATGTTAAGTGACATGTGAGAAGCAGATGCAGGCTTATTGGGAACAATTTCAGGATCTTAGAAACTATTCTCGAAATCTGCAATTATTAAAAACAATAAAAAGAGAGTAAGAATAGCAGTTTTCAACCCCTCCTCAACTGATGAGTCATGATTACAGGAGAAATATGAGATCTGAAATAAACTGAGTGGATGGCACACCTGACATCAGCAACACCCAAGGTTTTTCGCTGGCTTCCACATGTACTTGCACACAAACATCCATCTGAACACACATACAAGTGTAAACATGCACATACATATGCTCGTGCATAAAAATAAAATGAAGCTATCACTCAGTAGCATATTCTGTCAAGACAAACAGAAGTTATAATGACAACAGTTTGTGTAACTACAAAAGAAAAGACAATTATTCAGCTGTGTTCACATGGCCATTCATTGCAGGTCCGTTTTCATCCTTCATGTGTGTATGTAACAGTCAAACCCATCATTTCACGTCTGTTGGGAAAAGGGGAGTTCTGCAGTCTAGATCACAAGTAATTGTGAACCCATAGTGTATAATAGCTATTTTTAAGTATAGACACACATTATGTATTTTTTTTTTACAAATCACAAGAAAATTTAACATAGACTCTATATGTAACAAGTAAAGATATAGTATTTACAAAGTTCAAATCCAACTAAGATAAAAGGAATTGTTCAGTAAGGTACGATTGAAATTGTACTGAGTTGTTCTCTCTTTCCATTCTACTTTGTAATTACTAGATATATGTCATTACGTGTTTAACTGCTCTATGCTCCACTCCCATGCTGAAAATGGAATTGGTTATAGCAACTGGGCCCTAGGTATGGGGAAAAGATGAAGAAATGAAGTATATTCCTGATAATGAGTATCCAGTAAGTTCTTCAATGGTGATGCAGGATCTCAATTTTCACACCACACCAAGTTAAGTGTATTGTCTGTGATCATACACAGGCAATACATTTAACTTCAAGCCTACAAAAATGTGCACATTTTCTAAACAGTGCAGCCCCTTTAATAAATGGAGTTGGCTGTGTAAAATAAACCAGTTTAATGAGCACATGTGAAATGAACAGATAGGAGCTCAAAGTGTAGGGTGCTTTTTGAAGACTGAGTTCTTTATATTTTTCCATGATGCTCGTTTAGCTCTTCAGGTACTTTGTAAAGCTATAAATACTGATGGTGTAATGAATAACTTGCCCATCTAAACTTAAGGTGAAAACAGAATAGGTAATCTGTCCAGTTACAGTGGCCTGAATGAAGCCGAGTTGCCACAAGAGAGAATTTAGACTTTGTAGACAGTATCTTCTTGAAGGGTGCTGCCAGAATTCTTGGTACAACAATCAAGCTGTTCTGCTTTGGAGGTGCTGGCCTCTACTGTTAAGGAAGTCACTACTTCTTGAGCTAGGACCATCAAAGGCATCTCTTATTGCCAGTGACATTTCCACAGTGTTGAACAGGCAGACACCATGATGCCACTCCCTAAAGTGTCACCTCCTGTACAAAGTAAAAACAGTGCCAGCGTCGGACAAGATGGGTTCAGAGCACTGTGGGCAGCTCAGGCCTCATACTGTGCCAATTCTCTTAGCACCCTCCTTCCATACATCAGTGTGTTGTGTTGTGCCAGGAGTTCAAGGTCCCAAGGCACAAGGCACTAGTCTACTGAATCAATTCTGCCATCTAGTGGACGCCTCCCATCCTCTTACTCATCCTTGTGGAATTTCCCTGTCTGATATAATTGAGGGGCAGGTATTGATGCTCAAACCCTGGGGTGCTGGCTGGTAGTGGGTGGGGATGAGGTGAAGGGAAATCATAACCCTACCATAGGAAAAGTAATCATTGAATGTAAAAAAAAATAAGGACTGATTCCTGGGGTCTTACCTCCAGAAAGCCAAGCAGGTAGGAGGAGTCATGCTGGGTTCTGTGGCTTCAGATCAGCAGAGAGAGCAGCAGGCGCAGGGACCACCTGTTAAGTGAGAATCCAAAAATCTTCAAAGACCTTCCAATGCCAAAAACATGTGATGAAAATCCCCCTGGGTTTCAACCATCTTTGAAGGCAACCCCTTGTTAGCTCTATCCCCTCCCCTTTCTGAGAACTGAGTGTGCCTCCCTTCTGGGCTCCAAGCTGACTTTATTTTTTTCTGAAAAAGAAAAGGAAGGTTATTTGTACTTCCTGCAGACATACAGAGAACACACATGATTACTATTAGCTCCTAAGTCTGCTTCCCAATATACCCTTGTCATTCTGTTTGCCAACTCTGCTATTAATGAATCACCATGCACTTCAATCATCAAGTTAAGATAATGAGGATCACAGCAATAAAAAATATGAACTCATAATTGAGATCGCCACACCCTTGATCTTGCTGACAGAAAAAGGTATAGAGGTTTTGGAAGTGCAATAACAAATCAGAAAAAAAAATTTAAAAGAATGACTTCCATCATTTCAGTAGTGGTTTCCATGGTCACTGGAAGCATTTCCAGAGTGGTGATCAGGAAGGGGTGGGAAAGAAAACATTTAAATATAAGAATGAAATTTTATTATAAATATGGTACCATCACCTAGAGCATTCCAGCTAAACCTGGAATTTAATGGAGAAATCATCTGTGTTGCTTTTCATTGGAGAGTTGCCTCAATTTCTTGAGTCATTATATTGAATACAGCAAAATGGGAACGTTCATATTTTTCTTCTTAAAAATCAGTTATCTGTTCGAAGATTTATGAACTACGAGAGCATATAAAAGAGAAAGTAACATAGGAACTAATATCATCCATATCCCAACCCCACTCACAGGATTGACGTCATGCCTACACACAGTGATCTTGTCATAACTATGGGTTGTTTCATTATTGACAGGCATTATTTTCTGCTGATAATCCACTGTGGTTACCATTTCTTCAGGCATTTAATCATTTTTTAAACTTTTTAAAAATTTTTTATTATTATTTTGGAGAGAGACACAGAGACAGAGTGAGAGAGAGAGAGAGAGGAAGACAGAGATGGGCGTGCCAGCAGTGTCTCAGCTGCTGCAAATGAAATCCAGATGAGTGCGCCCCCTTGTGGCCAAGTGCAGCATTACGCCCTTGTGTCACTTTGCATCTGGCTAAACGTGGGACCTGGAGATTGGAACCGCTGGAGATTGGAACCAGTGTTCTTAGGCTTAGGAGGCAGGCGCCTTAACCCCTAAGCCATCTCTCAGGCCCTTTTTTTTTTTTTTATCATTTTTATTGTATGCCCATGACTATTTAATTTTCAAATAAAATTGTACATATACTTCTGGTGTCCAACATGATATTTTAAAGTAGTGTGTGTGTGTGTGTGTGTGTGTGTGTGTGTGTGTGTAGAGAGAGAGAGAGATTGAGGAATGGATAATAAGTTAAAAGTATATATATTGGCTTTATATCCTTAGCAGTTACTTTTTCTGAGAATACATAATCTTGATTTTCTAGCACGCACTACTTTAGTATTAACTATACTTGCAAGTTTTTACAATGGAATTCCCGAGATTATTCTCTATCTGAAATTTTGCGTCTTTTGTCTATCTTCCCAGTCCAATGCTACTCTTATGAGCTCATCTTAAGTTCACAAGTCATTGTTGCTATTGTTTTTATAGGTTTCCACTGGAAGGAGGTCTTCTCCACTCTTCATAATGGAAGAACCTTTATATTTGCTTTCTAGAATATTTGAGAGATTTTGTTGATTTAGGCTCCGATAGTCTATCCACTAATTTCTCTGTTTAGTCATACACAGCATGACTGCCTATCTTGTACTTGAGGTCTTGATTATTCATCTTGAGCTCTGTTTGACTGCCAGTATCTCTGCCATCACAGACCTAAAGCATGTGCTTGTGCTCTGCCTGTGGTATCCTCCTTGACTCTGCACCTAAGAATTTTCTCATCTTTCTAACTCATCTTTATGTTTTTACTAGAACAATATTGTTATATACTATATAGCTTTTCATGAGTTTTATTTCCTCAGAGTAGGTCAGTCTGCCAACTTACTGAAACCCAAATATTTTCTTGTCCACATATTGTCTCACATAGTTGAAATAGTACACTTCATGCTTGCACCAAATTACTTTTAAATCAGAGGAAAAAAAAACAAGTCCTGTCATTCAAACTCTTCAAAGCTTCCAGGGTTAGACTTGAAGGCCTGCTCCATCTGTCCTTTTACTTAAAGATATCCATGCTGCCATCTGTTTCTAACTTTTTTTGGCCGGGGGCGGGGGGGGGGTCTCTATCTAGCCCAGGCTGACCTGGAATTCACTATGTAGTCTCAGGGTGGCTTCGAACTCATGGCGATCCTCCGACCTCTGCCTCCCAAGTACTGGTATTAAAGGTGTTTGCCACCATGACTGGTTCTAACATGTATTGTATTATGGTGTTGTAGCCATTGCTTTTGATCCTGACCAAGAGCCATTGTGATATGAAAATGCAAAAATGTATACATTACATTACAAACTGAGCTTTCTTATGTAGCAAGGCATTGACTATGCAACTATAGAATACGACCTTAAAATCCAGGGACTTAGTAGTTAAGATGAAACCACCTTAGAAAATCATTTCATTGTTGCCAACTCACAAATAAGGAAACCCCGCACCCTGAGAGCTCATGAATGCCCTCAGGAGCCTGAGATGACTGGACAAGAGTGGCCGTGAGTCATGTAGTGAATGTGCAAAATCAAACCAGCATTCCAATGTTAAAATAACTATCGAGCCGGGCGTGATGGTTCACACCTTTAATCCCAGCACTCGGGAGGCAGAGGTAGAAGGATCGCCGAGAGTTCAAGGCCACCCTGAGACTACATAGTTAATTCCAGGTCAGCCTGGACTAGAGGGAGACCCTACCTCGCAAAAAATAAAAATAAAAATAAAATAACTATCGGGATAGTCTCTTCCTTAATTTATTAGTTAAAGAAATTGTCTAGGGTGTGGGCAATTGCCAAAATAACAAAACATGTCCAGTTTAAATTTTGTAATACATTAGAGCCTACTTATGTTGCAGATTGTTAAAATAATACCATACTTGCTACTTAAAATTTCAACATAATTAATAGGATAAAGTCTAATTCAGAGTAACATTAAATAAATGAACCTAAGCCATTTGCACCCACATTTCTACATTTCACCACTTTATTAAAAGCTCCAAATATCGGGCACATATATTGTTGTCTTGTCCTATTTTCCTCTCAGTTTTAAATATTATGTCATTTGAAGACAGTGAAAGATAATATTTTGCCTTTCCAAAATTGTTAGATCTTTTACTCCTAACAACTTACAGAAAATTTGTTTAGAACCTTTTCTTGCTAACTTTTTCTCTGTGGAAACATGTAGTAATTAAAGTCATTTTCCTAATATTTCAGAAATGTAGAAGTGATACTAGCAACAAAATTTAAAGAGATCAATTCTTAATTCTGAGTAACTAAAACAAATACATAAACAATGATTCTCCCAAGGGCCAGTGCTAATGCTGGGTTAGAACTGCAATGTAAAATTCATTTGGTATTTAGATTAGGGCAGATATTAGTTCCCCCAACAAACACATCACCCCCTGGCAGGCATGTTGAATTTACATTCATTCAAGGGGTGATATTTAGGATGTGGTGTTTAAAAACCTGGCACAAACATGAGATAACTAATATTTGAAAAAGCACATTGATATTAAAATGCTACAGGAGGTCTGGCTCATGAAGGTTTGCTTTTAAAAGAAAGTAGAACATGCCAGATGTTTCAGAGAAAAGCATAAAATCTGCATTATGTGCCTAATTGTACAGTATTACATCACAGAGGTGGGGATTTTTTTTTCCCTGACCGCAGCTGGTGATATCAATCTGCCCCGGAGCAAGAACAAGTCAGCACTCTGAGTACAGGGCAGCCCCTTGGTGTGACTTCTGCAAGCGTAGGAAAGAAGCTTAGCTCCAAAATTGCCACATACGTGAGTGATAACTAACCTTTTCAACATAAGAATGTCTCTGGATGAGGACCCAAATACTCAACAAACTAGACCAGAACAGAACTGGGGAATGAATTTGAGAAGAGAGAACATGCCAGTGAAGTCTGTTCTGCTGCAGATCTGGGTAGTGGACGAGCTGGGTTTGTAAGGGAATATGGCTACTGACCCCCACCCCCCCCTACCACACACACAAATGTCCCTGGCATTGATGAATATCTCATCTTGTTAAAACTTGTCATGGATCTGGTCCCCATAGGCTCCTCTTCTCTCATTATGTCAAGAGCTGGTCATGCAAAGGAAGGAAAAGTGGTAAGTGTTAAAATGGAGAATTATGCTGGGTTCTTCAAAATTTAAACCCTCCACATGTCGATGAAAGACTAAAAGTAAAGTCTTGAACTTTTGTTAGGTTTTGAGTTCCTACCTAGAAATACAGTCTATATATCAGCTTAGACTGCTACATAGGTGTGTTTTTTACTGCACCTTATGCAATTTTTTTCATTTAGAATGTTTGTATATATGTTTTATGTGTTTCTTCGTACTAATATTTTCACACAGGAAGTCTGCAAGGCAAGAAAATCCTTTGCAATCAATTACATTCCATAAATTCATATTTTGTATAGAACAAGAGCCTCTAAAATTAAATTAGGTAATTTTAAAAATAGATTTATTAAACTCAAGTCTTTTCTTTAAATAGTTATTTTTAAATGTAAAACCATTATCCTATAAAATATACTTAGGTAGATATCCAACTCTTAGAAATTCAAAATTATCAATCTCTACTTATCTAATAATAGATTAAATATTCATTACTTTTCATTTTAAATTTAGAGGACACATCATGAGTGATTAAATTACTTCCCTTTTAGTTTTTACAATAAGATAATTTCGACCAAAAACTTTTATCAAAGTTGGCAACACTACCTATGCTATGAAGGGGCCGCATGGTAGACCAAAGGCTCCTTGTTTTCCTCAGATGTCTTTTATTGCCATGAGCTTTCAATAATCGGTGTTCTCTCTGCCCCTCTCTTCTCTCTCCCTTTCTCTCTGTCTCAATTGTCTCTTCTACTTGCATCAAATCCCCAATTTTCATTTTCATTTTCTTGTACTTAATAACTTGTTATTAAACAATATCTATTAAATATGTGCTATCTGTTTGGACAACTAACTTTTTTGGCAATTTACTCACTCTAAGAAAATAAATAAATAAATAAATGGACACAGTCGTTTTGTGTAATACTGCCATCTAATGGCGGCCATGACATTCCTCCTCTTCCACAGTTAAACATTCCATTTTAGGAAGAATATATTAGGTAAGGTATAACTTTCAGATTTTTTAAAAAATAGGATGATATTTATATAGTAAATGGGATGAACACATTTAGAATCAATAACTTTAATTTTCACATATTTATTTAGTAGGCTCTGTGTGACTGGTTAAAATATGAAACACAGGGCATTTTGTGGTTTTTACTGTGATAATTTATCTCTTAGCTTCAGGTAAAAACTTTGTCATTATCAATCGATGTCTTGTTTTCATCATTCATAAGCAGCAAGAAACCTTTTGTGATATGTAGGTATTTTCTCCCCAAAGACAAATTTGTGCTTCTTTTGGTAAGTCAATCATACGTGTGTAAGGCTGAGGTCTTATGGAAGGATATTGGACATGCACTCTCACCAGCTCTAGCTCTGGCTTCCTAGCTGCTAGGAGCACTTTGCACTACTTTGGCTGAGATCTTTACTTCGTTGAACTTGAGCAATCTTACTTGAACGAGTAACATGTTAGACATCTTTCCATTGCTGTGACAAAATGTCTGAAATGAACAACTGAAAAGAAGGAAAGATTGGTGTTGGTTCATGATTTCAAAATCCATAGTTGAATCCATGGTTAATTGACCATGGCTGTGGGTCTGTGCTGGGGTGGCGCATCTTGTCAGGCAGCAGAAGAAAGAAAGATGCAGAGTCTCCCTACCCCTTTGGAGGGCACATTTCAGATGACTTAATTTCTTTCCTGTAGGCCTACTTCCAAAATGGTTTCACCAGCTTCCAATACTGCCATCAACTGGAATCATGAGTCTTTGGGGACATTTATTCAAACCATATCAGGTAAAATAGTTAATTTTTTAAGATTCCATATGATTTTCAAAGAGGACAATTTTAGTGTAACACCCAAGAAGACTCACATGAAATAACAGTTTAATCTGATATTTTGGGTTCTATTCTCTAAGGCATTTGATACATTCATAGGTAGAAATAGTGACTACCTATGATGTAAGCTAATTCTACCTAGTAGGAGCACTGTTATTATCATGCTGCTAAATTAGTCTACTATATTAGCAGACAAATAAGCAATTATAAAAAATATTCAAAAAGGAAGAAAATGTATGCAAGATAAAAATGTGCCTAAAGTTAAGAGACGACTTAGTGGAAAAAGTACCAGTCCCAAACACATGGAAGGCCCCATACCAGTGTCAACATTGCTTCACTGAAGTACAATAGATATGGCTAAAATTTTTCTAAGTTAAGATCCCCAGCACCCATGTAAAAGCAGGATGCAGCCTTTTTCAATAACGTAAGAGGCAGAGGTCAGAGAATCCCTGAAGCTTAGGAAGTCAGCTCACTTCACAAATGCAGGTCTGCCTCAAACAAGGCAGAAGGTGCGGACTGACATTTGAGGATATTGCACACCAGGTGTTATCCTCCAGCTTCCACATACATGCCATGTATGTGTGGGCCTGCTCACATACACCTCTCTCTCTATCTCTCTCATATGAACAACAATACAAAATGAGAATGATGTCATCCAAATAATATTTAAGTTAATGTATTTTATACATGCATAGATATGATGTATTTATATAGTATGCTTGAAGAAATGAAGGAGTCTCCAAACATCTCTTTTTTGGTTTTTCTGAGGTTGAGTCTCGCTCTAGCCCAGGCTGACCTGGAATTCACTTTGTAGTCTCAGGGTGGCCTTGAACGAATGGTGATCCTCCTACCTCTGCCTCCCGAGTGCTGGGATTAAAGTCATGTGCCACCACGCCCAGCACATAGAGAGAGAGTGAGTGAGACAGAGCCTTTAGCCACTGCAAACGAACTCCAGATGCATGCATCACCTTGTGCATCTGGCTTATGTGCCAAACATTTTTATATATGCTGTTTTAGGTCTAGTGAGCACTGACAAAGTTCTCTTTCATTTTACTCAAATCCCTAGTTAAAAGGCTCCTCCTTAAAATATGAACCAAACATCTCTTTTGAGGTCATGATTTTATGTGTTTTTAACATAGATCTTCTTGCTATTAATGAATCCCTATACTTAGTATAAACACAAAAAGTGAAATAATACAGTTGTGAATGTTGAGATTTTTTTTACCCAAAGAAAAACCAGGACATTATGTACAAAGACAGCAAAGGGGGTCAAAGCACAATGAATGCTATAGCCAAGATTAATAGCCAAGATTAAGATTCAAGAGTAAGGATATGTTCAAATTCATACATTTCCCTCGTCCTCCCTTCATGTCTTCCTTTGTTCTTCCCTGTTTACTCCTACACTACTTTTCCTTTATTATTTGTTAATTGGCACTACATTAAGAGCAAAGCAAGTAAATGTTCTTAAAGGAAAATATAAAGTGAGAAAGGCCCCTTCATTTTGTCTTCATTGCCAAGAGGTAGCCAAGGCTCAGCTGGGAAGAAATCAATCATTCTATAGTCCCATGCACATCATAAACTCCTGTGTATTTATGGTGAAATAAAAGTGTTTACTGCCTGTCTGGATGCATTTCCCAGAAACACAGAGACCAGCATCTAACTCTGAGTGCTAGGAATGTTATCTGATACTACAGAGAAAAAGAGCAATATGTTTTGCAAACACACAAATAATAAAATACTTGAATAAGTTCTGAAAGGCGAAAAGAGCCAGAGGAAAGAGACAGGGACAAGAAATCATTAAGAAGATTTAGGTGATAAAACAGATCCTGGTCTGCACACCAAAAAAGAAAGAAAGAAAGAAAAAAGAAAGAAAGAAAGAAAGAAAGAAAGAAAGAAAGAAAGAAAGAAAAGAAGGAAAAGAAAAAGAGAGAGAGAGAAGAAAAAGAAAGGAAAGGAAAGGAAAGAAGAGAAGAGGAGTCCCCAGAATGGGAAGATTAAAGTATCTCAAAATTCACTAGTCATGAGAGGCACAGTTTTGTGTGCTTTGGGTGTTCGTGTGTCCTATTGTGCTTTTTCTGCCCTAGATTAGTCTGGTTACTCTGAGCACAGCAGTATAGCTTTGCAGTAGGGTTGCCCCATGGCTTAATTTCCCAATTAAACTTAAACAAATTTCTCAAATGCTCATAAAACCCTTGGTGGCAAGATCAGTGCACCTGAATATTTAATTATTTGAATGTCAGTCTGAGACATAGATAATTGGCAGCTAATAGAAAATGCCTAAGACTGGGAAACAAAAGATTCTTCTATGGCTAATCAGGGAATAAGTGAATAAATTCACTCACCAACACAGGTCTCTCCCTCTTTCTTTCTTTCTTTTTTTTTTTTGTCTCAATCTTAAAGAAGAATAAAATTGGAGAAGTGCAACAAATTTAAAAGAAGAAGGAAGAAAGATGTCCCCAAGTTGCAATTATGTGCTGAGTATAAACTTTGGAGGCAGTTCATGATAGAATTAATAGTAAGAGGCTATCTCTGTATGTCTATAGACTAACTGATCATCTAATACAGAAACCCAAGGTTAGTCTGACTGTAAACATTCTCTTCTTCTTGGATATACTGTTTTTATATATGTAAACATAAAGGTGGGTTAAATAAATATATATCTCAGACAGCATTTTACAAAACAGAAATTAATCTAATGGTCCTCATACATCAACTAAATTATATACCGAGTTAAATGGCTCCAGATTTGGCTGGGATCTGATAAGCCAGAGGTGGTGGAGGAAAGAGTCACCGAGCTCAGGAGAGGTCCCAGTGGGAAGCCCAGGGAATTAGGCTTGGGCTCAGTCTTACTTTACATCTTAATTACTGATTTCAAAGAGAGGCTAAACTGCACATTAACTAATTTGCAGATGGTCCTAAATTGGCAAACACTAGGAATTGCAGATTAAAAATCCAAAGGGATTTTCGGAGGTTAGAAATGGGGAGCAGTAAAATTCAATCTTTTAAGTAATAATAACCCAGATGATGGTGGTGGCAATCAAACAGGAATCTTAGCTCGATTCTTTTGTGGAGGCATCATGAAGAGAGAAGTGAAAGCAAACATTCTTGAAGACGCCGCATCACAAAACCTAATGTGGAGGAGCAAGTTTGAAACAGAACAAACACTGGAGCATATGTTGTTGAAAGAACAGGAATAAAGAATTTTAAAATCACTGCCAGGGCATTCAGTTCAATCCAGAATCACCTAAATCCTCTTCTCCACATGATCCTGGAAACTATAAGCAGTCCTCCATCAACACTATGCATTCCTTTCCTTTGTGTCTTTCCACTCTTCCCTCGAGTAGCAACTTCGACATTTCCCTGTATAATGACATCCTCACTGAGTCCTGGAGATTCCTTCTAAAAGGTTCTAAGATGTATCTGAGAAAAGACAAAATGATCAACATCTCTGTTCGCCTCTTATATTCTGAGACACCAATTAGAGCAGAGGTCAGATGGGATATATATGAAGTGCCAGAAGGATATGCCTCTAAACCCCTGGGGGAAATCATTATCAATGTATAAACATTTCAAAAACACATTTTGAAAAGCCAGTACGAATGAAACAATAAGTAAAGTCAATAAAACAATAAGTAAAGTCAATAAAACAATAAGTAAAGTCAACATTGAATATGGTGCCGTAGAGTAAGGACTGGGTAATGCTATTCCCAAGAGACTCTGAGTTCAGAATTAGTAGATGGCCAAGGTTGGAAAAGAGAAATGGAGTTGAAACAAGGAGGCCGTTTTTGGACTCTTGCCCTGGTCTGTGCATCCATCTACAGCACAGTGCCCTGGTAGCTAACCTCCCCCAGAGAAGATGTTTCTGGCTACTTCGGTTACTTCCTTGACCACTGAAAATACTCTCCATCTTGAAGTCTGCTGAGTGGATTCTGTGCTTTCTTCCTCTTAAGGAAAGCAAGAGGTATTTGGTCAGGTGGAACTAAAAAGATTTACAAGGATGACAGACTCCAAAGAGAAGTTCCCACTGCTCTTTGGCCAAAAGAAAGGATACACTCATAAAAGTCTCTCCACTTTAACTATACCTAGACCCTTTAACCTATGCTGGCCTCACTCTCTATTGGAGAATCTGTCTTTTCCTGAAGACAGTGAGAACCAAGGACAACCAAAACCTATCAATAAGACAAAGAAAGGTAGCTGACTCCCTGGCAGGAGATGAACCACCCCTCACACATCAGCCAGAGCCCAGGAGAAACCTCAGAAGATTGGCCAGATAAGCAATAGTGTTGCTTCCAGGGTGAGTCTAAAAACCCTGAGCCAGGGTGATGGAGACAGACACTGAGGGTACTCAATTCACCAAAGCAGAAATCCAGAAGCTGCTCATCACTAAAGTAGCCTTAAAACACACCTGCCAAGACTCAGGGAATTGTGTGGAAGAGGAGGTGGAAGATTGTAAGAGCCATACAGGGTGAAGGAATATCCAGACTCATTGCCCTCTCCCCACATTGACTTATTGCTGCTCTCTCAATTCATAACCCACAACCCCATGGTGCATAACAGCAATCCCAAAGAGGAAGGCCCTTAGGAAATGGGGACAGAGAGGAGGGGAATGACAGTACCAACACATGATGTGTCCATACAACGTTTCTACTTAATAATAATAATAAAAAAAAAGTAACAGCTCCCCCCCACACACACACACACAGCAAGGAAGGGTGGAACTATACATCGATACGCAGAGTGGGCTGGAATCATCCATTTGTTCTGCCTCAGCCCCACACTGAACTGCCAAGTGTAATTCTCTGGCAAGTTTCAGTTTCAGTTGAAAACCCGAAAACAAGGCAAATTTACCCTAGGTAGCCTCTCAGCCTCTCAGCCGCTGTGAAGGAAGTCTAGATGAGTGAGCCCCCTTGTGGACAAGTGCAGCATTGCGTGCTTACGTCACTGTGTCTGGCTAAACGTGGGAACTGGAGATAGAATGGGCGTGCTTAGGCTAGGCAGGCAGGCACTTTAACCGCTGAGCCATCTCTCCAGCCCTCCTCTGTTTTTCTATGATAACCCTGCTTACATAACCACGCATAGCCAGGTCAATGAGGGAAATCAGTAGCAAGAATGAGAATAACAATTAGAATAGATACCCTACAAGTACTGTCACATTTCCAGGGAGATCAGTACCTACCAGATGCACAGAAGAAAACAGGATATAATGAATATGGCCAGCACAAATTGAAAAAAAGGGGGGTGGCAATTAAAATCCTCAGAGGAAACAAACAGAAAACCTTGGTCATGAAATTCATTGTCTAGATAAAAAGCAAATTAAATATGACATGAACTTAATAATAGATGAGGTGTTTTAAAAAGAATCAAGTTGATATTAACTTTAAAGGATTTTCTTAGAGTGACCACAAAGTAAAAGTAAAAGGAGAAAAGAGACTAGCATGAATGGACAATTTGGCCCAGAATAAAAAATACTAGCACTAATGTAAATATATAGCTATATATGTAAATATATAGTTATTGATTTTTCAAATCTTATCACGCTTGTATGGACAAAACATGAAAACGTAGTTACAATCACCATAAAGACTGTAAGTGTTAATATCCTGTTTAAGATACACTGCAAGTTACACTATAGAAGGAAGAGATCCTGTGGAAAGAAAGATCAGAGAACTCGTTCCATTGTCTCATATAAGCAGAGTCCAGCAGTATTGCCAGAAGTTGATGGAAAAATAAGCAAATATTAAGAATCATATTACCAGTTCAAAGGTAGTAAAAAATAAAAGACCTAAAGTAGCAATAGGAAAAAGTACCAAAATGGGGAAAATAAAATGGAATGATATAAAGATTCATATCTTGAATTATAAAGGCAAGATAGATTTTGAAAATATTTTATGGGGGCTGGAAGGATGGCTTAAAGGTTAGGGTGCTTGCCTGCAAAGCTGAAGAACCCAGGTTCAATTCCCTCAGGACCCATGTAAGCCAGATGCACAGGTGGCACATGCATCTGGAGTTTATTTGCAGCCACTAGAGGCCTTGGCATGCCCATTCGTGCTTGCTCTCTCTCTTTCTCTCTCTCTCTCTCTGTCTCAAGTAAATAATTTTTTAAATGTTAAAAATATTTTAAAAACATTTTATGCCTGTGTATACATGTATATGCATGTGTGTGTATGTGTGCAGATACATGTGTGTGGGGGTGCACATATGTGTGGAGACCAGGGGACAACTTTGGGCATTGTTCCTCAGATGCCATCCAGGTTTTCTTTTGATGAAACAGGGTCTTTCATTGACCCGGATCTCACTGATTAGGCTAGACTGGCTGGTCAGCGAGCTCCAGAGATCTGCCTGCCTCTGTCTCACCACCAGTGGATTATAAGCACTTATCACCACAGCCAAAACTTTTAACGAAGAGTTTCTAGAGATTGAACTCAGGTCTTCATGCTTGTAAGACAAGCAGTTTACCGACTGACCTATCTATCACACAAGCCCAATAGTAAAATTGAGAAATTTTACTAGTCAAGAAATAGAGGTACAAGCATCTCATTTAGAGCTATAAAAGTAATTGTTGCTGGGCATGGTGATACACACCTTTACATCCCAGCACTCGGAAAGAAGGGGGAAGGATAGCTATGAGTTCATAGCTATGAGCTATGAGCTGGGACTACAGAGTGAGTGCCAGGTCAGCCTGGGATAGAGTGAGACTCTACCTCAAAAAAAAAAAAAGAAAGAAAGAAAGAAAGAAAATTGAAAAAAGTAATTGTTATCCTAAACTAACAGCTCATCATGGCATGTAAATATTCAGGCTAAAGAACACTCTGGATGGGAACACTGACATGGCCCCAGCAGCAGAGGACACAGTGGGGGGGTCACAGGACTGCTATTCTTTTGGTGTTTCCACACCTGTGTGAACTAACATTCCTGGAAAGAACCTGTCTCTGTGTTAAGCATTTGATGCTGCTTGAACCTTCAGTGACTGCGGGGTGTTGGAATGTAGTCGGTGTAATATCACTTTATCTTGGGCTAACTTAACCCTCTACATGGCCATTTATTGCCCACCTCTGTGTGTGATCTAGCATACTGTGACTTTTAGGTAAGTCCTTTTAGAATTTGTGAATAGACACCTGGCTTCTAGCAACCTGAAAGCTAAGAATGTCATCAAATAGCATCTCAGGCCTACAGCAGAGGTGTTGTTGGCTGTGCTTTGATTTACGGCTTTCTTTGTTCTGTTACCGTAAATACTCATCAAACTGTTGCCATGTTGTAATATGGGATGGGGTAACCTGAGTTCCTTTGAGATGAGAGTGGTAGGTGTTTTTTTTTTTTTTTTTTTTTTTTTTTTTGGAGGGAGACACAGAGAGGGAGAGGAAGACAGAGATGGGCGCGCCCCAGTGTCTCAGCTGCTGAGAACGAAATCTAGATGTGTGCGCCCCCTTGTGGTCAAGTGCGGCATTGCGCCCTTGCATCACTTTGCATCTGGCTAAACGTGGGACCTGGAGATTGGAACCGCTGGAGATTGGAACCAGTGTTCTTAGGCTTAGGAGACAGGCGCCTTAACCCCTAAGCCATCTCTCCAGCCCGAGAGGGGTAGGTTTTTGAAATTTATTTAATTATTTGCATGAACATCTGACACATCACAGCTGCCCAACTTTAAGAACAGCAAGGGGGCTGGAATATGCCTGAGTGTAGACTAAATGACTGATGACCCTCCCATCTCTGCCACAAATGACAATGGCTCTGGTACCTGACAGCAAGAGGAGGAGCAATTTAAAACAAACCCCCAACATAAGTCATTTCTGGGGTCAGATTTCAGAAATGTAAATTTTTGAATCTATGCTGTTGAATTAAGTGCTTTAACCTAAGATCTGCTGTTGATCTGACTTCTGGAAAACAGTGTCATCGGTAGAGTTCATTAATCTTCATATTTTTAACTTATAGTTCTTACTTTTTCAGGGATCAGGAAGAAGGAATCTTGTTTCGACAACACCAAGCTGCTGTCAGGATAAATGCTAGAGCTTTCCTTCCACATGAAAGCTGCACTTCTTACTTGTGACCAGCAAGGGGAGTTGTAAGAACTCTTAAACTTTCCCCACCCACAGGAGAAGTAGAGAATCTGGAATGGAATGCAGAAAGTGACAGATTAACCCAGTCCCTCAAAGCAGTAGTGTGTTAAGGGGAGGCAATGCTTTTTTCTCAGAAAGCTTTAAAATATTGCATTCATACGCATAACCAAGAGCATCTTTATTTCATTATTTTTGGGGGGTATAAAATTGCCCCTTAATTGTTTTCTGGTTTTATTTTGTTCTTCTGAAATAAAAAGTATGACTAGAGTCAGGCTCATCTTTACATATTTGTGGGATAAGTATCCATCTGAACATATAAATACCTAAATTCTAATGGGAAGCTTGAAGGCTTCCCTCTGTCTTCCACTCTTCTTGCTTCCTTACACTTTTCCAGTGGTCCCTTCTAGAGGCCTGTGTGTGACCACAGATGCTGCTCTGGATAACTCAGAGGGCCCTTTCCCTGGGTGAAGAGGTGAGAGAAGTTCCTCATAGTCTAGCTATCATAATTCTCAACTTAGAAGTGCAATAGAAGGTTTCAGTTTGTTTTGTCTTTGGTGTTATTCTGGCTCATAAGAAAAAGCACCTGAATTATATGTAATTTTTACTCTTAGTTAAATTTGAACATATGTATAATATGAAGAAAAGATTTATCTAGAGTATAGGGACTTAAGTAGCTAATAAAATTCACATCGAAACTTAGAATGATTTTACTGATCCTTTTCCTGCTCGTTTTTCTTTTTACATCATTTCTGTTATTTTGTACAATCAAACCAAATAATTGAGTTTATAATGTCATCTTTATCTTTGATTCTCATACGATGTATCATAGAGCTAAACTTTTTGGCATTTTGATTAAATATTTTCCTAGTTTTATATTACCTATATGGTCATGCATTATAAATACCCAACCTAGACTATGGGATGTGGCCCATGTTTTGCCCACAGTGGATTATGGGATTATATGACCTGTTGCACAAATTCATTTATTACTAAAGTTACAAAAGTTATGCTCAGATACTCAGAATTTTAAAACATGCATTAAAAAGTTACGATCACCAAATAGCACCAAATATCTTTTTAATGTATAACTATGATGAAAATAGTATCAAGATAATTTATTACCAATGTGTTCAACCAAAAATTAAATTATTTCATTGGAGTTTTCTACAACTCTCCTAGTTTTTTTTAAATATTTTATTATTTATTTATTTATTTGAGAGAGAGAGAGATACAGAAATAGGCAGGTAGAGACAGAGAGAGAGAGAGAGAGAGAGAGAGAGAGAGAGAATGGGTGCACCAGGGCCTCCAAGCACTGCAAACGAACTCCAGATGCATGCACCCCCTTGTGCATCTGGCTTACGTGGGTCCTGGAGAATCGAGCCTCGAACCGGGGTCCTTAGGCTTCATAGGCAAGCGTTTAACCACTAAGCCATCTCTCCAGCCCGTAGTTTTCTTTTTTTTTTTTTAAATCAATTGCTTAAAATACTTTCTGTCAGGTATAATGACTAATGATAAACCCATCAATTTTTAAGATCTTGGACTGACAATTCTTTAAGATTTAAATTGTTCCCCTCAGATGTAAACAGTGTCTGCAATATGGGAATGCCTGTTCTCATGGATGGAGTTTAAAATGCTCAGACTAGTTTGGTAACCTTCCCCCTCAAGCCTGATTCCAGGCTATCACATGTATCCATGCTGCTGCTGCTTTATCTATTTTCCCTATTCAATCTTTCATGCACTGTCTTGTAAATCTATATTGAAAGAAAGAATTAGGAGGGGGAAGAAAAGAAGGACAAGGAAATAAATGGCAGCAGTCGTGCTAGAAGAAAATGAGAGTGAAGAGATAAAAGGAAGAGAAATAATAAAAGTAGAGAATGGAAGGGGAAGGGAAAAAAGCAGAAGGAAGGAGGGACAAAAACATTCAGTTGGATTCAAACTAGATCAAAGCATAAGACACAGAACTCTGAAAAAACTGGAGGAAAATATATAGGAAAGACTTCACAAGCACTTTCGGTAAAGGACACCAATGACTCAGAAAATAACCCCAAGAATTGACAAGTAGGATGTTATGAAATTAATAGGCTTCCTCTCAGCAAAGGAAACAATCAGCAGAGTGGGGGGGGGGCCTACAACATGGGCAAAAATACTGGCAACTATAATCTGACAGGGGATTACTATGTAGAATACATAAAGAATTCTAAAACTTAAGCACCAAAACACTCAAATCACCTAATTGATAAATGGGGATATGAACTGAACAGACCTTTCTCAGTAGAAGAAATAAAAATGGCCAAAAATACTTGAAAATGTGTCAACATTCTTTGCTTTCAGAGAAATATCTAGATTCATCAAGAAGTAGCTCTATTCATCAAGGATAGCTACCATCAAGAAAACAAACAACAAATGTTGTGAGGATGTGTGGAACAAAGGAATTCTTATTTGTTGTTAGCAAGGATGTAACAGAAATTCTGTCACAAATAGTTTCATGCTGAGATTTAGCAATCTCATTCAGGAAACAGTTAAAACCCTTAGCAACCATTTCTGCAAGGAAGGGAGGTATTTGTGTTAAGCTTAAATTGCAGCCTAAGGTCTCTTCCCTCAGCTGGGCAAGGAGATTACTGCTAAGTATAAAGCAACTACTCCTCCAGTGACAGGAGAGTGGTTTGGGGCTTTAAAAGTGGCACAGTGCTCATTGGGACTTGATGGAGAATCTAGTCCCTGTGGTTTCATTCAGAGGGCTGCTAACCAATGAACTTTGCCCTTTTGGACCTTCATGCTACTCTAGAAAAATGAGGAGACACATCAGTCCTCAACGAACTCTACTAGGGAGGAAGGACTTTTCCTGACAACCACTAGCTTGGAGATTGTAGGTAACATAGCACAAATAGAATTGGTAATGCCAGCAAACCTCATTTGGATTCCTAAGGGATAGGACCATGGCCCTGCTTCCTTCCCCATTTTTCATATTTTCCTAAGGACCTTAGCAGAGGAATGGGAGAACATCTAGGAAATGACTCAAGGCATCCGTGGAGATTTGTGTGGGTGTGTATGCATGCACCTATATCCTTGAGTTTATATATTCATATGTGGGTATATATGTGTTTCATCTGTGTGGGCTGCTATACAAATTATTTTTAACTGGAAGATTCATGGACAAGATAGTACTTTTTTCCTCACATTTTTGGAGCTGAGAAGTAAAAGATTAGTGTGTCTGAAAGAATCAGTTTCTGATATGGGCCTACTCTGTGGTTAATATAGATGACTGTCCAAGCATGACAGAAAGAGTAAGAAAGTTTTCTGGTATCTTTTTGTTAACAAGGCATTAGTCTTATAGGTGAGACTTCCACCCTCAGACCTAATCCTCTTCCCAAATATCCCATCTCTAAATTCCATCACATTGGTAATTAAGCTTTAGTATATGACAGGTTTTCATTGTTGTTGTTTTTGTTTCTGGTGCTAAGACTTGAACCTAGGCTTTCATGCATACTAGGAAAAAGTCTACCTTCTACCACTGAGTTATATTCTCAGTATAAATCTTGAGGGGATGAAAGCATTCAATCTGTATACATGGCTATCTGCATACAGCCACTATTGAAAGCAGTCTGGAGTGTTCTAAAAAGCATAAAAATAGAAGTGTCATATGATCCAGCTATACTACTCCTGGAAATATACCTGACAGAATCTATATCAGCACACCTTACATAGAGATACATGTATATCCATGTTTATTGCTGCACTATTCACAATCGCTAAGAAATGAATCCAGCCCAGATGTCATCAGTGGATTAATAGGTAAAAAGTGTGGCATATATATATGAATGAAGATTTATCCAGCTGTAAAAATAAAACTTCTATTTCTAAAAAAAAAAAAAAAAAAAAAAAAAAAAAAGCTTGAAATTAGATCCACTGTTATGGAGGGTGTGCACACACAGTGAGTAGATCAGATATCCCAGTTCATCTCCCATCTCCCAGTTCCCTGGTTCTGGTACCACTGCTGCTGGCATGGACCTTCCTGGACAATGTGTGCATGCTGTTAAAGCAGGCCCCTTATCTTCCCAGGCCTTCCTGATTGAATGGCCTCTGTATCCCCAAATACTTATTGCCCTGAGTCAGAGGGTGCATGGGCCACTGTAGGAACTGGTGTCTTGCCCCTGGCTCTCCAGCTTCTTGGTTTCTGGTTCCCCAGCCCCTGATCCCTATATGCTGAAGAGTATGTGCAAGTGGAGTGAGTAGGCCAGTTTCCAGTTCCTCATCACTCAGTTCCACAGGTACCTTTGATGTACCTGAAATCTCCACTATCCGTGTATCTGCAGTTGTAACTCCATCATACACCAAGGTGCACATTTAAAACAGAACATCCTCTGAAGATCCTATAAGGAGAAACACTTGCTTCTTCCTCAATAGAATAAAAAATTGCCCCAAGAAGGGTAGAATACAATGAAAAAAAAAATGTCAGAAGACTGAGAGATCTCAACCAAGGATGCCTATTCCCACAATGAAAGCATTGAGAAAAATCATAAAATCATAGAGAAATCAAGAAAAATTCAGCTCCCCAAATGAAAACACAGCCAAATGTGACTCTGATCAAAAGAATTGCTGAAGTGGCAACAAACCATCAAAACACCAACAACCAACCCTTCACTAACAGAGTTACTCATATGAGAGACAGAACCTCTGACCTGGAAGACAAGAAAGAAGAAAGTGATCAGGACAAAAACTTTGCTAAGTTCAAAAAATCATGTGAATAGACTACAAGGGAACTGTGGGATATCCTAAAATGACCAAACATCCAGATCGTGTGTATACCAGAAGGAGAGGAAGTCCAGGCCTGAGGCACAGAGAACATACTCAACAAAATGATTGAATAAAATTTTCCCAATCTCTCAAAACAAAGACCCATCAATAAACAAGAAGCCCACAAAATACCACAGACCAGACCAAAGAAGAAACTCTCCAAGGCACATCATAGTTAAAACTCTTAACAATGAAAACAAAGAAATCGTGCTAAAAGCAGCAAGAGAGAAACAACTCACAGCATACAAAAGCAATTCCATCAGAATTACCTCAGATTTCGCAGTGGAAACCTTGAAAGGCACGAGGGACTGGAATAGAACACTTCAAAATCTAAACATTATGGCTTCCAACCCAAGCTACTATACTAAGCAAAAGTATCCCTCATAATAGATGATGAGAGGAAAATTTTCCATGAAAAAAAGACAACTCTGTGATTATATGAACACAAAGCCAAACATACAGAGACTTCAGGAAATAATCCACACAGAAGAATCAAACAACCAATCTCAAGAGCTTATAAGAAGATCACAATAACCAAAACCAAGTAGACTCAAAAAGGTACAAAGCCCAAGAAAGCACATAACACATAAAGCACCCCATAATGTCAGGGATTAAATCAAACTTCACAGTTATAACCTTAAATATGAGCAGTCTTAACTCACATACATGAAGCCAGAAGTTAATGTGGTAGATGAGAAAAATGGACCCTTCAATCTGCTGTCTTCCAGAAAACCACCTCACCACTAAAGACAGACTTTTCTTCAGGGCAAAGGATAACAAGTGATATTCCAAGCAAATGGAAAAAAGAAACAAGCAGGTGTTGCTATATAAATATCTGATAAATAGACTTCAAACCAAAAGCAATCAAAAAGGACAAAGAAGACCTGATCTTACTCATTAAGCGAACAATACAAACTGAGGACAACACTATTATAAAATTATATGCACCAAACACAGGTGCACCACAGTTCATAAAACAAAAGCTACTTGACAATAAAACAGAAATAAACGCCAATACCATCATCATTGGGAACTTCAATACTCTACTGTCATCAATAGACAAATTATCCAAGCAGAAAATCAACGGGAATATAATAGAGCTCCACAACACCTTAGATCAACTAGACCTAACAGACAGCTACAGAACTTTCTACCCCAGCTATACAGAATAAACATTCTTCTCAGGAGCCCATGAAACCTTTTCCAAAATAGACCATATATTGGGACATAAAGCATACCTCCATAAATTCAGGAAAATTTATGGACCTTCCTGCATCATATCAGATCACAATTCTTTAAAGCTAGAAATTAACAATAAGAGACACATCAGGAATTCTACCAGCTCTTGGAGACTGAACAACACCCTTTAAACAATGAATGGGTTGTGGAAGAAATCAAAAAAGAAATTGTTAAATTTCTAGAATGGAATGATATTGAAAACACAACCTACCAAAACTTATGGGACAAAATGAAGGCAGTCAAAGGGGAAAATTAATAGCACTTAGTACCTTCATAACAAAAATGTAGAGATCCCAAATCATTAACCTAACCATCCACCTAAAGGCACTGGAAAAACAATAAGAATCCAACCCTAAGAACTCTCTATAGAAAGAACTATTCAAAATCAGAGCAGAAATCAATGAATTGGAAACTAAGAAAACTATTAAGAAAATTCATGAAACAAAGAGCTGTTTGTTTTCTAATTTTTGGAGAGGGACACAGAGAGAAACACAGAAGGGGAAAGGAAGACAGAGAATGGGCGCACCAGCAGTCTCTCAGCTGCTGTGAACGAAATCCAGATGTGTGCACCACCTTATGGGCAAATGCAGCATTGTATCCTTGCATCACATTGCATCTGGCTAAACGTGGGATGTGAAAATTGGAACTGACATTCTTAGGCTTAGCAGGCAGACACCTTAACCGCTAAGCCATCTCTCCAACCCACAAAGAGCTATTTTAAAAAAAAGAAAGAAAGAAGATTGATAAACCTCTGGATACTTTGATCAAATAAAAAAGGAGACTCTCAATTTAACAAAATCAGAAATGAAAAGGGAGAGGTCACAACAGACAGCAATGAAATTGAAAGAATCATAGGGTCTTACTTCCAAAACCTCTACTTCACAAAATTGGATAATCTGGAAGAAATGGATGAATTCCTAGACACATACCACCTACAAAACCTAAACTAAGAACACATTAATCTCCTAAACAAACCTATCACATTCATAGAGATTGAAAAGGTAATCAAAAACCTCCCCAAAAGAAAAACCAAGGACCATATGGCTTTTGGGCCAAATTCTATGAAACCTTCATTGAAGAATTGAAACCATTATTTTTCACATTGTTTCACATAGCTGGAGAACAGGGAATCCTCCCAAACTCCTTTTATGAAGCTAGCTTCACCCTAATATAAAAAACCAGACAGAAAACAAGAAGAAAAGGAAACTATAGGCCTATATCCCTGATGAACTTAAATGCACTCTGATGAACTTACATGCAAAGATCCTGAACAAAAGCCTTGCAAACCGAATTCAACAACACATCAAAAGCATTACCCACCTGGATCAAGCAGGATTCATCACAGAGATGCAGGGATTGTTCAACATACAGAAATCTGTCAACATAATACAGGACAAAAATAAACTTAATCACAAGAACCACATGATCATTTCAATAGGTGCAGAGAAGGTCCTTGACAAAATATAATACCAGTTTATGATCAAAATGCTGGAAAGATGCCTTATATTACAAAAAAATGAAAGTTATATATAAAGCTCCAGGGTGAAGGAGACAGAGGCTGAGGATACTCAACACCTACCAAAGCAGAAATCCAGAGGCTCACAGAGCTCATCATCAAAGTAAACCTAAAATACACTCACCAAGGCTCAGAGAATTTTGAAGAAGAGGGGGCAGAAATATTGGAAGAACCACAGGTTGGGATGTCATGCCAAGAGGCATAGACTCACCCCATAACTGACTGCTGCTCACACAATGCATAAACTACAACCCCATGGGGAATACCAGCAACCCCACTGAGGAGGGTCCCCTGTGGATGGGTTCAGGGAGAAGGGAAAAGATAGTACCAACATATTATGTATCCATATAAATTATGTTCTTAATTTTAAAAAGTCCAAAAATAAAATAAGAAATAAAAATTTTAAAAATGGATGAAATTTCCTTATGGTAAGCAAAATAATTCAGAGTTAGACAAATATCACACATTCTCTCTCAAAAGTACGGAGGGGAGAAAGAAGTATAAAGGAAAGGAAGAAGAGGAAAAGGAGAGGTAATGGGGCAAATAAATATTCATATTTGCTTCATATTCAGAATCTATATTTAAGTGTGCTTCTGTGACAAAGAGAGTGGGGGAAAGAGAAATGAAAGCAGAAGAAGATTAATTGGGGAGGAAGAAGAGGAAGGGGTGAGGGAGTGATAGTGGAGAGGTGAATATAGATAAAATGTATGATATATACATGAAAACGTCATAATAATAAAGCCCACCATTTTGAATGCTAATTAAAATATTAATAAAAATGCAAAGAGAAACCTTCAAATGGGACACACAGATCCACAATCTGGACACACCTACAATACTCCAATCTTAATCTATTGTTGCTGGAGAACTATCAATGTTCGGCCTCAATGGAAATCATGTCAGTGGTTTCCTGAGATGACATACAGCTCACTGCTCCCTGTCTGATCACACTCAAGTGAGTAGCATCAAATGTTGGGAGTGTTGAGCAGTTTACAATGAGCTCTGAATCTCAGTTTAGGGCCTTGATTATCAAAGTGATGTCATATCTCCACCAGAATATAGATGCTTCATGTACCTATATCAGGTTGAAACACCAGGCATGTGAGGAAAGAGTGTATTTTGGCCTTCAGACTAGAGTCTTTACAAAGGCTGGACAATGTAAAGAAGACTAAACCTGGGAACCACTTGAAAAATTCTTTTTGCTGAGCCTACAGAGGTGATTAGTTTAAAACAATATAGAATTCTTGATAGATAAAAGGATATTACCATTTGTTTCTGATATCTTTATCATGAAGCTGAGGGATTAGGGAATTGATGAGACTAACCAGTTTATTTTATTATCAAAGTGATGTCATATCTGAGCTTCAGTCCTTAAAACAGGACTGAGGCTGAGGAGAGTCACCAATGGCACTATTGAGGCTTAGCTAAAATTATGTTTCCCTTATCCCTGGCTAATCTATTCAATAAAACATACAATGGGCTAAAGAAGAATAGAGTTCAGTGACCAGTATTGCAAAAGATTTCTTTTTTTGTTTTTCATCTTCATGTCAAAAAAGAGCCAACTTGGGCTGGAGAGATAGGTTGGCAGTTAAGGCACCTGCCTGCCACGCCTAAGAACCCCCTTTAGATTCTCCAGGTCCCATGTTTAGCCAGACACAAAAGTGACTCAAGGGTGCAATGTCACACTTGCCAACAAGGGAGCACACATATCTGGAGTTCATTCACAGAGGCCAAGAGGCCACTGGTGCACCCATTCTATATCCCTCTTGGTTTCTCTCAAAAATTAAAAAAATAAATAAATAAAATAAATAATTTAAAATAAAGAGCCAACTGCAATTTTAATTCATGGGGAAAAGATCCCAATTTACATGTACTCTGCTGCTACAAAGTATTCTAGTCTCACTGGCTTATTGCCATAATTTGTCATAAAGAATTTGGACTTGATACAGGTTTCAAGTGTTATGGTACCCTATGTTGATGACATTGTGATGATTTTCAGAAACAGAAGGACTTGGATACAGTGGTATATATCTCACATGAGCAATTAATATTATATACTCTTGGATCCTCTAGTGAACAATTCCTTTCTGAGATAAGTAAGATTCTAAGAGAGTTTCAGGGAAATTTGTGGAAGAGGGGGCGGAAAGATTGCTAGAGCCACAAGTTGGGTCATTATGCACAGAGTCATTGTCTCTCCCCATAACTGATGGCTACCCCCACAATGCATCACACACATTCCCCAATGAGGAGGGTTCCTTTGGAGGGGAGAGGACAGGGAGGAGGCACCAACATGGATGTATTCACATTATGAGCATAACTAATGAAATAAATAATAAATTTTAAAAAACTCAAACTAAATTATGTGTAGGTGTAACTGCCACTGATCTGACACTAAAGTGGGGGACCCAACATTATTGGAGTACTAAATATAGCCTGGAAAGATAAGAAGGGACTCAGGCAGATCAGCAAGTAATGCTGGATCATGCTGGAACTCAGCATTGGGAAAGGGTGTTCTCCCAAACCTAACAGAACCAGAGTGTTTTACACAAGTACAGGCTGTTACAGCCATGGGGCAGTGCACTTCTGTCCTGATTGCAGACTTTCAAGGGCCACATTCCATTTCTTTTGTTTGTATTTATATTACCTTGTGGAGAGAGAGGGGGAGTTCTGGAGATTAAATCTATCCATGCTAAGAATTTATTCTACTACTGAGCTGTACCCTGCACCCTGCATGTTTTTGAGTTTGATTTTATTTTTAATTATCTCATGATAATCTGTACAGATTTATAAGGTACAGATATATGATGTTTGAATTAATATATGCATTATATAAGGATCAAGGCAAGGTAATTAACATACCTATCATCTCCAATATTTATCATTACTTTGAGTTGAGAACATTCAACTCCTTCTCTTCTTACTGCTTTGAAATACAGAATATATTATTGTTAACTACAGTCATGCTACTTTGCATAGGAAACTGGAGTTAATTCCTTCTTGTTAGTTATAACACTACCTGGTGAGCCACCAGTGATGGTTAATGTTGATGGGATTTAAAGAATCACTATGAATTCCAAAATCTAGATGAAGTTAATGAACAGTGGGAAGACCCACCCTAAATGTTGGTAGAATCATTTCATGAATAAATGTCTGAGAGTGAATAAAAAGAAGAAAACTGTAATTCATCTCTGTCTCCTTCCTGACTGTATGCAGTGTGACCAGCTGCCTCACACTCCTGCCACCATGACTTCCCTGACAAGATGTTGAGCTGTGGGCCAAAATGAACCTTCCTACTTTGAGTTGTTTTGGTCAGGTATTTTGTCATGCAACAGGGGAAGTAATTACTTTACCCCATTTCCCCATTAACCTCCCTCCCCACACCATCTGTTTTGCTTTAGCTTCTGGTATCTGTTATTCTGCTTTCTTCTTCTGTGTGTTCCTTTTCAGATTCCACAAAGAGCAAGATCATGGGCCATTTCTTTCAGATTCTGCCTTATTTCACATAAACATTCCTCTCTAGGATTATCCATGATGTTGCACATGATGGATTTTAATCTTTTTATGCCATTGCCCATGCATACTTTTTTCTTCCTATCTCTTGATGAATGCTTAACTTGATTCCAAATTAATAATGTAATGAGATGGAAAGGCAGATGCCTCTTTGATACACTGTTTATCTCCTTTGGCTGTGTACCTAATAGTGGAATTGTTGTATCATATGGTAGTACTGTGTCCAGTTCCTTGTGAAAGCTCCATGGTGTTTTCCATAACAATTGTTGCAATTTACACATTCTCATTTTGAGTCTTTTGGATAATAGTCATGCAAACTGGAACATAGAACTAAAAACAACTAAACAGCAAAGAAAATGGCTTCATTTGATTTTAAATTGAGCAAAAGAGTCAAATAGCTATTTCTCAAAAGACCATGTCCAAATAGCTAACACAATAGGAAAGTAAATCTTATGGACTTAAATATTTGCAGAAATTCTCCAGGGCATTTGTAGTTCACATTAATGTACTATGGCTTTCCTGGTCTCCAGAGCAGTTTGCTAATTGCTATGTATGTCTTCCCTGCCAGGAGATGGCCCTGCTGTATAATAACAAATAAAGGAAGTCAGGCTCAGTACAAGAGCATCAGATGATATGGACTGGTTTTGTCCTCAACTGTTGAATTTGTTCAGAAGACAAAGCCAATACCTCTGTATTTCTTATTAATTTGCTCTATAATGAAACTAAATTGTGCTACAATTCTACTGTGATGTGGGTTACTTATTGGGAAGATCAAATACATCTTTTTTAAAAAATATTTTTTTATTTATTTGAGATAAACAGAGATAGAGACAGAGAGAATAGGCACACCAGGGCCTCCAGCCACTGTAAACAAACTTCAGACACATGTGCCCCCTTCAGCATCTGGCTTATGTGGGACCTGGGGAATTGAACCATGGTCCTTTGTCTTTGCAGGCAAAGGCCTTAACCATGAAGTCATCTCTCCAGCCCTCAAATATGTCTTATATTGATGATCAAGTGTATTGGGGGATTGTAAAAGTCTCTTCAGGACCTGAAACCTATATATTACCATTGATATATGGGATGTTAATCACAGAGAATGATTGCCTTGAGGAATAACTGGATCTAGCCAATTGTCAGCTGATTACTCTGTTGAGCAGTTCCCCTCAAGCTACCATAAAACACAGTACTAGATTACATAGAGAAATAATAATCAAATTACTATAAGAAGAGGAAATGTACTTAATGGCTTTATAGGATAACTGTATCTTTTCACAATTTCTGTGCCATCTTTTTAGCTATTTTCTGGATCATCAGAATAACTCTACCTAATCTCTTTCCAGGATATATGTTACTTTTTTTTTTTTTTTATCTGACGACAAATCCCCCGAGTTTAGAACCTACTTGTTCACAGTTCTCAGCCATCTGGTAATTTTGGAAGCTGAGCTGGGCTGTTCCATGGACATTTTGGTATCTTGATAGCATTGGTGAGTGTTCTCAGGTCAAAGCAGAAGTGGGGAGTTCTATCCTTACTTGAGGTCACAAGCTTGGCTTTGTTGTGTCCTCTGAGACTGTGTTAAATGTTCTGTGTCATTTCACCTCATTGGGAAAGGATTTGAGCACTGAGAGGAAATCCATTAGGGCTTTGAAGTTTTCCAAAACTCATCAGGAAGTCCTGGAAAATCTCAAGCCTCTCCAGAGGATTTTTGTTCCATTCAATTAGTTCTACTTGTGTGGCCTTTTCTCTACAGGGTCTGTCCATCACTCTTCTGGAGGACCTAACTTTGTCCTCCTTGAAGCTTCAGGTGGCTTGCTGCTTTCTAACCTGGAGGTGGTGGGAACCTGTCTTAATGAACACTAAGAATTTGTTGATGCCAACCATTCTTTCCAATCAATGCTACTGGGACATAGAGGGAGACTGACAAGAACCACATCAGTCTACACTAGTCCAGATTTATTTTGTCCCAACACCACACTTTGAACTTTTGAACTTTATGACATGCAGTTACTTCCTCTTTTTTTTTTTTTTTTTTTTTTTTTTTGCTGTGGAGTGAACTTCATACTTCAACTTATTTATATAATATTCAACAGTTAACTCCATTACCTATTGGGTGCTAGAATTTCTATGGTCTTGCTTTGCTTTGTCCTATCATTCTGAAGTGTATATTCTAATGTAACTGTAGCATTATGGCACTGAACAATACATGCTCATATACACACATACACAAGAAAAGAAATCTGAGTTTTGTTTTTTTTTTTTAAAAACTGATAATCATTCTTACTACTGAGACAGTATTTCTCCATGATAATAAAGGAAAACTTTCATACATTAGTATATTTAAAAAAATATTTTATTATTATTTTATTTGAGAGAAAGAGCAAACTAGGGAGAGAGAAAGAGAGACACAGAGAAAAATGGGCCCACCAGGGCCCCCAGCTACTGCAAACGAACTCCACAAGTGTTGCCCACTTGTGCAACTGGCTTATGTGGGTCCTGGGAAACTGAACCTGAGTCCTCTGGCTTTTCAGGCAAGCACCATAACCACCAAGCCATCTCTCCAGCCCCATTATTATGTTTTAACAAGTAAACTATTATGTGAATTGTTTAAATATAGTTTTGATTTGTTGCATTTTTAACCTAAATTGCTTTTAAAGATTGATTTTATGTCAATAATTAATGTGCTAGATTGATATAATATATTCTGCTTTATAAATATTTTATAATTTAGATTTTAATAAATCTATTGACAAATATTACATGGTAAGGTGCTTATATCTTTCCCAAGGTGTCCTATTATAAACAATATTGAAACACACATGCTCATACATCACGTTTGTGATATTGTTTTATTTTCTTCAAAGCCCAAGAAGGAAGTTCCAAGGAATATGTAAAAGGAATCCACACAATGAAGATTATCATTATTTAATCGTGTGTGTGTGTATGTAATTTCTCTAATGCTTTTTACATTACTTTGTGTCATAAATTCTCTTGACCAAGATCTTGATATGTTTTTTTAGGTCACATTACAATTTGTGCATGTCGTGCACAAGTCAGGAAACAGGAAACAGCAACTATTATTGAAAAATCAAAAACTGCTGTGTCATATTGGCATTGCTCTGTTAAGGAAGAACAGTATATGATGTGGCATTCACTCCTTACTAAATGGCAAGCCCAACAGGCATAGTGGCCTGCACCTTTAATCCCAGCACTAGGGACTCTGAGGTAGGAGGGCTGATGTGAGTTCAAGGCCAGCCTGAGCACACATAGTGAATTCCAGATCAGCCTGAGCCTGGACTAGAGCAAGACCCTACCTCGAAAGAACAAAAAAAGAAAGAAAGAAATGGCAAGCTGATGGCTTGTTTCTTGTTTTGTCCTTACCATCAGGACACTTCCTCTTTGACTCAGTCCCTTCAGCCACCAGGGAGGGGTTGAGAAGTGACAGAGAGGAACTCATGAACTCTTACACTTTCCCTGATGCAGCTATCTGTAAGGTTTCTCCCCCTCTGCAGAGTAACATCTGCAGGAACCTGGGTGGGGCTGCTCTAAACAGAAGTTGGGGAGAAGAGGCTGTTTCTCAACCTTCATTTGGCTGCTGGGGTGCTTGCTCATCCTTGTAAAGCACTTGTAACTGAAGCAGCCTTTGTTGACCAGTATGCTGTCATCCAACAGCACGCCAGAAATTTTGGAGTCCCCAGTGACTGGGTGCATGGCTTACCCACTCTAGGGGCTCCGGCATAATTGGTAGCACTCCTATGACCAGTTTCTCATGCCTCAGGTGCTACAAAGAAAGAAATAGCTCATGTACTCCACTCCTAGAATTTAGTTCCCAGACTGCTACAGGGTTTGATGGATTTCTCAAGTTTCATCTCTTTAAAAAAAAATATATATATATATATATAGGTCTGGGAGATGGCTTAGTGGTTGAGATGCTTGCCTGTGAAGCCAAAGGACCCAATTTCGATTCCCCAGGACCCACATAAGCCAGATGCACAAGGTGGCCCATGCATCTGGAGTTCATTTGCAGTGGCTAGAGGCCCTGGCATGCCATTCTCTCTCTCTCTCTCTCTCTAACTCTCTCTTTCAAATAAGTAAATAAATAAAATATATGTTTAAAAAATCCACTTCTTATTGTAACCAAAATGTTTTATTCCACAGCCACTGAACTTAATTTTGCCCACCGTGTATGATTCTGAGAGTTTGCCCCATGAGGTTTTCTTATTCTAGAAGTTCTATCCATGCACTTCAGAAAGTAGCTTTGGAAGAACTTCTTCAGTGAAATCACAAGACGAGCAGATGCATCCACGACCCTCCTAAGACTGTCATGTGCACTGATGTGTGCTTATTCTCATCACCTCGAATAAACTCTAGCTCAGAAAGTGAACAAAGTAGGGAAACAAGAGACATGGGAAGCAGACAAATTTGCCTCTAAGAGCAGAGAATAGTGACCATTCAGGAAATCTGCCTCTTCAAATCTTTGATTGTCTGTTATCCCAAAATATTCTCTTGCTTCTGCTCTAGCATATGTGAGAAAATAGAGTAGGTTTTATTCACTTAATTGCAAACGTACATTTTATTGAGTTAGGCCAGCTTGGTGAGCATTTGGAGACATACACACACACACATTCACTCAGCACATGCACACACACATCTGCTGTTGCCAACTCATCCTTATTTGAATGAGCCAATGAATCTTGAAATATTTGAAGATTATCTTAAGATTTTTGCCAGTGGATACTTTATAAACTTTACAAAAATGTTGAATGAGAGCTGTACGCCTCTCTGTCTGCCCCTCATGAATTTCAAGTACGGAGAGACATTGGAGGTTCATTGGGGTTCGAAGGGTTCATGAGAGAATCCAATAAAAGAGTCTTGAGCTGGGCGTGGTGGAGCACGCCTTTAATCCCAGCACTTGGGAGGCAGAGGTAGGAGTATTGCCATGAGTTCGGGGCCACCCTGAGACTACAGAGTGAATTCCAGGTCAGCCTAGGCTGGAGTGAGACGCTACCTCAAAAAAAAAAAAAAAGAGTCTTGAAAGGAAAATATTTTCTCTTTGTGATGCAAACTTTGGTATCTGATTCTAATCATGAAAATGTCAATTTTTTCTGACAATTTTTAATTAGACTCCTTAATTTTAATACAAATACGTATTTGTACAAAACTAGAAGAAATATCAGCGCAATCCCTTGTGCTTTTTACTAAGTTCTTCTTAGTAGCAACAAAATACAAAACCACAAAACAAAATCACAGCCAGGATATTAACACTGACACAGTCAAATGCAGACTATTTCCCTTACCACAAAGATTCTTCATTGTATTAGGACCCTGCAGAGAAATAGGACCATTAGGGTGGATTCACGATTGGTAGGTAGAGATATATCAGATAGACAGACAAACAGACAGACAGATAGATAGCTACTCGTGGGATTTGGTTTATAACAATATAGATGTTCCACAATGTAGTATCTGAACACCAGAGTCTCAGGAGGATAGCAATTCAGTCCAAAACCAAAGACCCAAGAACCAGAGTAAACGGCCTAAATCCAGGATCCGAAGACCTGAGAACCAGGAGTTCTGGTGTTTAAGAGTTTGGTGGTTTGATGAATGCTGTACTAGAAGGAGAGACCTCACCATTTGCTCACCTTTTTATTTTATCAGAATCATCAATGAACTAGAAAATGGCCACTCACACTACTGAGGATGAATTTTCTTAATTCATTAATTCATTTCTTAATTCATCCCATTGATTCAAGAGTTGATTTCTTTTAGAAATATATTCATGGATATACCAAGAAAGAACATTTTACTAGCTTAATGCCCCTAGCCCAGACAAAAAGAACATAAAATTAACCATTGTACTTCCTAGTATTGTCATTTTACAGATATACCCAAACCCTCTGCCCCTCTGCATATCCTCTGTTGCCCCTGGAAACCACTCAGCTGCTCCCATTTCTACATTTGTGTCATTTCAAAAAAAAAAAAAAAAAAGAAAAGAAAAGAAAGAAAAGAAAAGAAAAGAAAAGAGAAAAAAAGAAAAGAAAAGAAAAGAAAAGAAAAGAAAAGAAAAGAAAAGAAAAGAAAAGAAAAGAAAAGAAAAACTACATTTAACCATGTTGTACATAAGTTTTTGGAACTGACTTTTCCACTTCCATTTCTGAAGTACAGGAGGTGTGGTGGTTTGATTAAGGTATTCCCCATAGACTTATGTGTTCTGAATGTTGGGTCTCCAGCCTAGTGGCTGCTTGGGAATTGGAGCCTTCTGGAGCTGGTGTATTGATGGGAGTGGGCTTATGAGTGTTATAGTCAGCTTCCTCTTGCCAGTGTTTGGTACACTCTCCTGATGCTGTTGTCCACCTGATGTTCTCCAGCAAGTGATGTCAAGCCTCTGTTCATGCCATTATTTTCTCCTGCCATTGTGGAGCTTCCTCTCAAGACTATAAGCCAAAATAAACCCTCTCCTCCCACAAGTGGCTCTTGGTTGGGTGCTTGGTGCAACATGAAGCTGACTGCCATAGAAGGAAAAAAGAAAACCCTGAGAGTCACCACTGTGTTGTTCCTTGGGTCACTAGGTTCCTAGAATAGAAACAACTTTCAGCCTCTCTACCTTTTAAAGTCTTCTTATGCTTGTTTTGTATATGTTTCCCAACGTTCCTAATTGTGCTTAATGGAAATGAAAACTCTATCTACTCCCTTTTCCTAGAAGTGGAAATATCTTGACATGCTTAAGTATAAACTAGTATCTTCTATACAACAAATAAAACTTTAATATTCTATGTTTTGACTCTCTAACACATAACAGAATTTCTTTCTTTTTAATTTAATTTAATTTTTAATAATTTTTATTGGGAGCTTGAATTTGTGAGCATATTGCAGATCAGTCGTCTTCCTTATGGGTTATCATCTTTTTTGTGTTTCCACTCCTCATCTTCATTGCACTGAGGGGCCTCCTCATTGGGAGCATCACCACAGTATGCCCAGAATATGTTGACACAGTGTGCTGTGCAGCTGTGTGAGCATGGTCTGAGAACCTAGAAAGTACATTTGAAAGTTCGAATATCAGTATTACTTTTAAAACTACTCATAAAAAATACATAGATAAGCAGTCACTGAAAAGCAGAGTAGACATCAACAGATTACACTGTACACAAACAACAGACCCACATTTATTCATTTATATAATATTTATTTAATGAAATTCCATTATTTACTAGGCACTGTGACAGATGCTACAATATCAAATAACTAAAAGCACTTGAGACCATTATGTCAGTAACTGTTCTTACCAAACCTGTTCTAGAGTCTTTCAGAAATGTTAACAAGAAATGATAAATTAAATTATTTAGATATGTGTGGTCCACCCATACATTACCTGTTTTACTCATTTGGCTGATGGACTAATCACAGATGTCCTAGAGTGAGTTGTTAGACACAATCCCCAGCTATGAAAGTTTATTTCTTCAAAACAAATTTTTTGCCAAGATTAGTACTTTAAGGCAATTCTATAGACCACATGGTTTTTGTTTGTTTAAAGAATAGCTCACATATGACCTAAAGAATATGAGAAGAGAATATAAGTGAGAAAAGCAGGAAGTTATAAATCTCTACATTAATATCACCCTAGACTCATCATAAAGGGAAAAGAAGACACAACAAAAACTATGTCCTGTAGTCCACCAACAAGGGATAACTCAAGTTAAGGACATTAATTAATCATTTCTAAAATGTATCTGTGATGAATTCCATGTATAAATCCTTGAAGACTATGATTTATCTAAAATTATTTTCCGAAATGCATCATCAAACAAATTATTTAAAGGACCTTCAGAACATAAAAATAATGCAATAATATTGCATGGTTTAAAAAAAAAACTCGAATGTCAGTATTATGTTGGAAGCAATAGAAAAAAATGATCTCTTGGGTAATCTACACTAGGTTAATTATAACTAAATAAGGGATAAGGAAATTATATTAAGTATTATATATAGTAAACATAGTATGTTTACCAGTACCATATGATGTGTGTGTGTGTGTGTGTGTGTGTGTGTGTGTGTGTGTATTTCTATTGCTTAGGTAATATTTACAATTAGCTTCCATTGTGATAACTTCTATATCATATTTTAAATGCAAATAATCACTGTGAGAAAGGACTATTTCTACTCTACTGAAGTCATTTCTTCCTCACCCAGAGACATATAGATTTGCTTACAATCTCATATTTATACCTCACCTCTCACTTATGAGATTCCCCTATCAAGACCACACCTTCTGGAATTCTGAAAGGCACTTAAACCCAGTGTGTCTAAAATCAAATTGAAGTTCTGCAACTCAACTTTTAATCTCAGTTACATACAGTTTCTGAAACTGCTATCAGGTATATAGTAATCATTTAATAAATGATAAAATGAATAAAAGTATTACTACATATTAACAAATGACTGATGATTTCCAGTAATTACATTAACTACAGCTTTATATGATGTTTTTCAATATTACTCAGGTGAAATGGATTTTATTTTAACATAAGGAAAAGAGAAGCCAGATAGGACAGTGCATGTCTTTAATCCAAGCACTTGGAAGGCTGAGGTAGGCAGATCATCATGAGTTCAAAGCTAGCCTGAACTGCAAAAACAAGTTCCAAGTCAGTTAAAGCTATAGGGAGACCATACCTCAAAAGAAAAGAAGAAGAAAGACAAAAAGAAATAAAGAAATAGTAATAAAGGAAAGGAAGGAAGGGAGGAAAGAAGGAAGGTGCTCACTAAAAATGGGAGAGAGGGAATAATTGTAGTGGGTCTTGGCCAGGAAGGCAGTGTAGCTGGAGCTTGGTGGTTTGCTGAGTTAAAAGGGAGAACTGGAGGTTCTTGTAACCACAGTAAGTGGTAGTGGAGCCAGGTGCTAAGGAAGACAGAGTGATGGAGAGCCACAGAGACACAGAGCTATCTTCAAGTTGTTAACTGAGTACCGGTCATGGTAAGGAGTCCCCAGCTGGAGGAAGAGCCACTGGAAAGGAGGAGGGGAACAATTACTGCAGCCTATCCTCCAGAAAGGGAAAACTTGCTTATTCATGGAGGTCAGAGATAGTCACTAAAATACTAGTAATCAGAAACTATCACCCCTAGGTTAAATTTTACTCTGGCCCTCCCAATCTTAAAAGTTGCCCTTGAAAGAATCTTACTCTTTCCAAGTTACTTAATTCTGCTACAGACCAAAGCTCAAGGAGATCAGATAGCATGCATCTGCCTGCCTGTATACACGGAGATGGATATCCAGAGCCCCATCAGGTGAAATCTACCATGACTGGAATCTAATTAAAGATTAACAGGTATGCAAAGAAGAAAGAAATTACACTCCTTGTATGAAGAGAAAAATTCATTAATTGAAATGGATCCAGAAATGAAACACATAACAGACTTTATAGAAAAAGCATCAGGGGATTTTCTACAAGAGTTAATGTAACAGTATTTCATATGATCAAGGAAATATAAAAACACCTGAATTGAAATTCTGAAATGAAGAAAGTACATCTAAGGAGAAAATCTATGGAAATCATCATAGGAAGTTCTTGGTCTTAAGTATGGAGGTTTGTGGACTTAAAAGGAGATGTTCTTAAAGCTAATTGAGGAAATATTGGGGAGAAGAACAGAAGTTCTTTTTTATTGTTGTTGCTTTTCTCCTTCCTATGGAACACATTGTCTTGGAAGCTGCCTACAACTTTATCTGTCAGAGGCAAAGTGTGGAGTCTCTGCAGGTCAGCAGTGGAGACCTGTGATGCTGGCATATTCTCAGACATGCACAGTAATGGTGTCTCTGCCTTCCTTGGTCATGGCTTAGTGTCCAGATAGCTAATGCTTCTCTCAGAAGCATTTTCTCCTTACTTCTCCCTAGACATAGAGTATGACTTCCAGGGAAGCTGATTCTACTGGGAAGAGAATACTAAGTATCAAGTTATTATTTTCAAAGTATATACTTCATGGTAATGTTTGCTTATGAAAAGGCTCCACAACCTATTCTTGAATTTAGGGATACCAGACTATGTTATAAAATGATCTTGTATGTGTATAATGGAGAACTAGAGAATTCTGGCTAGATGCAACACTACCATTGCTGTCGGTCAAATAGCCACAACTCAAGCTCCCCAGAAGTTGTAAAGCATAGATAAAGTCACATTTTGTTTGTTTCCTTCCCCAGAATACATTTCATTCTTGCGAAATAAATGTGATTATGTTTTAATTTGTTTGAATTCAAGTTCATGCTCTTGGCATTCAAATTTCCTTTGCCTGAAGGACATCACCTCCTTCAAAGTTCACATGTTACCCTAACAAGATAACTCTGGGGGATTCCTCCCTAAAATGTGAGACCCCATGGGACATTAAATTACATATTCCTTTAAAGAGTTTTTAAAAATATTTAACATTCTGATCCAAGATTGTTTCACTGAAATATGTCTAAAAGCAAAGTAAATATTTATGCACATCTTGTTGAGCTATTTATGATTTATGATAGATACACTTATGAAACACACTTTTGAAGAAAACATGAGTTTGACGCACTTTGGCTTCAACACTTGAGATGGAGTATAATGGATGAGTTTGTCAGTTGTAAAATGACCTTCCACCAAACAAAGATTTTCTTGTATCTTATAAGTAAATATGAATAAGAGTATTTCTTTTTATTTCTTAAAAGTAGATGATAAAATTAAAATAGAATTTAGTCTAAGTATTTCAAGATGGTTAATATTAGACATGGAAAAGTTTTTATAGCTTAAAGTGGTTTATAAATTAATGTTTTCGTGGCTTAATCCTATTAATTAATGACTTGAGATTAGAGAATGACTGATAATTGACCTCTGTTTTACTCAAACTACATTCTTTAGACATAACTAGTCATGTGGGTCATAAAAATGATCATAAAATACACCTAAATAAGCCTAAAAATAAAGTTTAAAGAAACCACCAACTAAAGCATGTCCAGCAAAACTGCCTCCCATGTCAGTTAAATTCAGCTAACATTCAGAACATTCACAAAGTGCTAAGTATTGTTCAGAATCTACAGAGGTGACAGAAATGACACACAAACGTGATAAATGTTTCTCATGAATAAAGACATCTGATCATGGAACAGTTCTAAGTAGTAAGTACCTTCTTAATAGCATGTATATGTGTGTGATGTGCATGTGTAGAGGCGTGTGTGTGTATATATGTGTACAAGTGTGTTGTGTACAAGGGCCTTGTGTGAACGTGCATGTAGCAGCCCAATGCCAATGCTAGGTGTTTTCTTCAGTCATTATCCAAATGTATTTCTTCAAACAGGTCATCTTGCTAAATCTAGAGTTCACTGATTTGGCTAGGCAAGCTAGCCAGCAAGCTCCAGGGATTTTCCTGCCTCTGCCTCCCCTGTGTGTGGTTGGCAGGTACATGCCACCATGCATAGCTTTTATGAGGAGGCTGGGAATCCAAACTCAGGTCCTTATGCATTCACATCAAACACTGCTCAGTGAGTTATTTTGCCATCCCAAAGTGAGCACTAATAATGTGCTTTGCAAATACAGACAGTCTTACTGCTAAGTGACCCAAGGTTAGAAAAAGTAGAGGCAGGATTTGAAAGACAGGGAGTGCAGAAATATGAGTGATTTTTTTCATAGCTGGTGAGAATGGTAAAATGAGAAAAGAATAGGAAATTTAGAGATTTGAGTTTTAATGAGGGCTCTGTTTTTCAACAGCTATGTGAACTGAGTATATACACAAACATGTCTTTCTGAGGCTTTTTGTGTATGAGTAGAGATTGTATTGGCAATACATAAGGCTACGGGGTGGGGGGCTTATACAGTTGATTATAGCCAACTTAGTTTAAAGTGTTATACTTGGTTTCTTTCTCCACAAGTTATAATTATTTTGGATTTTTATTAAAGATTTTGTATAAGAATAACAGTAATCCCAAAATAAGAGACTCAAAAACTCATGGTTTATTTTCTCATGGAAAAACAAGAAAAATAAAACATAGTCAGAAAGTCTAAGGTTGGGCAGCTCCATAAAGTTGCCAGATACCCAGTTTTCTCTGTATCTCTGCAGTTTCATTTTTGGTGTATTGCTTCCATACTCAAGGTAGCCACATGCTGTAGGATGCATGATGGAATTCCATCCAACTCACATTCCTAAGAGCAGAAAGAATAATAGAAGACAAAACCAATTTGTTTCTATGGCTTCTGCTGTCGTTTGAAAATGGTCTGTGCCCCACAAAGGTCCAATGTGATTAAAGAATGGAAGGTATTGGAAGGCGTAAAGACCTTTGGCAGGACAAGCCTGCTAAGAGGTCATTAAGTCACTGCAGGCATGCCCTTGCAGTCTCTCTTCTCTCTGCTCCTAGTTCAAGACGCAGATGAATACTTCTCCTGCCTGTACTTTCACTGCTATCTACTATGATGTGACATAGCTGGGAACTGCAGGCGCCATGCCCTTGGATCCCCTGTCCTCAGCTAACTAATCCATTGTTTCTTCATTAGCAGCCAGAGTCAAGCATTTCATCATCATAATAAATGTTGACTAATACGGTCTCTCCTCTTTAAGGGATCTTCTCAGAAGTCTTTCACAACACATCAACTTTCAGATGACTAAAGTATATGGAGACAATAGTCAAATGCTACCTGGAAATTGTCATGTGGTCTTAAGGACAACTAAAAGTTACCACAGTTTTTCAGGGAATAGTGTGGAAGGGGATGGAATCAGTAGTAGCGTGCAGGAAGTCCTGGGTTCAATTCCCAGCACAGCATAAACATACAATCCTAGCACTTGGGAGGTGGAGGCAGGAGGAAAGGGAAGTTCAAAAAGTAATTCTCAGCTACACAACAAGTTTGAGACCAGTCTAGGATACATGAAACCCTGTCTCAAATTAATTAATTAGGAAATATAAAATTTAAGGCTTGAAGGGGCATTGAATTAGCAGTTGGGATGCTATATCATGACATTGATGAGGACACATTAAAAATACTGTAAAAGAGTGAGACAGGAAACACTAGAGCTTCTTCTTTTATTTCTTATTTATTGATTTATTTTTGGTTTTTCAAGGTAGGGTCTCACTCTAGCCCAGGATGACCTGGAATTCACTATATCGTCCAGGATGGCCTCAAACTCTTGGTGATCCTCCTACCTCTGCCTCCCAGGTGCTGAGATTAAAAGCGTGTGCCACCACGCCCAGCTTCTATATCATTTCTTAAATCACAACACAAGAACACATCTTCATGCACAGAAGAGAATCCTCTACCATACTAAGAGCATGGAGTATATATAGGGAATCACAGAACCCAACTCTGATTGTTTTGTATAGACACGTTATATACAAAGAGAGCATCGGCAAGAAGAACTTGCTCATGGAATAGGATAGTTGCCACTCCTAAAAACTTGACAAAATAATCTGGTGACGCATTTTAGAATACAATTTCTAAAATTTAATTTATTTATTTACTTGAGAAAGCGAGCGAGAAAGAGGCAGACAGAGACAGAGCATGGGCACGCCAGGGCCTCCAGACCCATGAGCCCCCTTCTGTATCTGGCTTACATGGGTCCTGGAGAGTTGAACCAGGATCCGTTGGCTTTGCAGGCAAATGCCTTAACTGCTAAGCCATCTCTCCAGCCCCTACAATTTTTTATTAAGAATTTACAAAGAAGAAAGAAAAATAAGAGTAAATCAATAGCTTTTCATTGGTCAACACGGGTGGAATTAAACACAAACAGAGGTAGATGCATTGTATTTGCTGTAATTAATTGTTTTTTTCCCCCTGTCTTACCTCCGTGTTTAGAAAACCAAAAGGATAATTCGTAGGAATTATAATTCAATGCTTCCTTCCATCCAGGCTGTTTCCTTTGGCAGCGTCAGAGGTAATACCAGGAAGGAGCTGCAGGGGGCTCACTTGAGACAGTTAAACTGATACCTTCCTAGGCCTGTATTCATCCAACCCCGTCGTGTTTCCACTCTCCTCTCCTAATTCTCAGTTCTTCTGCAACGAATCAAATCACCTCTCCACAAAAACATTGTACAACTTAAAACATCTAGGTTTAATTTACTGAGCTCATAGAGGGACTCAGGGACGTTGGTCTGACTCCAAGGTATAGAACAGCTGGTACTTATTGTTAGCTAAGTATAAAGAAACCTACCACTTCCTTAATTCTCATAAGTCTGGTGCTGTTAATGTTATCTTCTCTTCACTACACATCCAAAGACCAAGGCTATCAATAGCAAATAATAATCCTAAGGGTTGTACCACCAGCCTGAGGTTCAGTTCAAGTGTGACCTGCTTTCTGTTAGCCAAATTCTAAGAGCTTCTACAACTTCTTTTAAGTTTTCACGAATGACACCTAGCAGGTTCTTAATAAAATACAAGTATTTGGTGAAATAATATCTATAAAAATTCCAAGTGAATGCTTTTATTTTTGTTGCTGTATGTGTTTTTGTGTAGTATGTAGTGGGATGCACACACCCTGTGTGCATGCACATGGAGTCCCGAGAAGGATGTCAGACGTCCTTCTCCTCTATATAATTTCCTGGAGAAGAAGTCTCTCATGGAACCTGGAGCTCACCATTCTTTCAGTTAGTCTGAATGACAAGCAAGCCTCACAGATCCTCCAGTCTCTCCTCCCTCAGGATCCCAGGAGTTACAGTCATGTTCAGCTATGCCCAGCGTTTTTACACAAATGCAGTCATTCAAACTCAGGTCCTCATGAGTACAGATCAAGCGCTCTTATCCACTAAGCCATGTCTCCACATACCCCCTGCCTCATCGAGACAGGGTCTTATATAGGCCAGGCTGAAATGCAAATCACCATGTAGCCAAGGATGACATCGAACTTCCTAATTCTCCTGCCTCCATTTCCCGAATGCTGAGATTACATGCATGCAACACCACAATCATAGGACTTCCTGTAAGCCAGAGAAGCATTATACCAATGGAGCTGCATCCCAAGCCTTCCTCCTTCTTTATTAATTGTTCCAACAGTACATTATATATAATTTCATTTTGTCTTTGGATTGCTGTGTTCTCTCTCAAATTGCTTTATTGTCAATGTACTTTGTTATGCCATTGTGCTTATTCAATACATGTCTTATCTATATACCTTGTTAAGTGAATATAGTTAACTTATTCATAAACTGGGGTAATCTAAGGTCCCTGCCTTGTCCATCTGATAAAAAATGCTGTCTATAAAAGGGAATACATGGAGCTGGAGATATAGCTTAGTGGTTAAGGCACTTACCTGTGAAGCCTAAGAACCCAGGTTTGATTCCCCAGTTCCCATATAAGCCAGATACACAAGGTGACACATGCATCTGGAGTTCATTTGCAGCGGCTACAGGCCCTGGCCCACCCACTCTCTCCCTCTCTCTCTTTCTTCTCTTTCCTAAATAAAAAAATGAAGTTCTTTTTTTAAAAAATGAGGAAGAAGGTAAACAAGAATGCTGAGATAATTCTGTGTGTGCAAGCTTCTGTTTTGATTTCTGTAGAATATGCAAAACTCAATGCAATGGGAATGATCTTATAGCTGCCAAATCTTATCCTCCAGATATCTAAATTCCTGGAAGGAGCTCACCAATCAGTATTTGAAAAAAGATGGAAATGTATTGTCCTCAAAAGCAATAACTCCACCATAAGAAAAATAGCCAGGGAGGAAGAGAGGTTACTCTTGGAACCGGCACAGTTGGATTTATATGCAGTACGGTAGTGAGTGGTGCATTTCAGTGTATTGTGGCAGTCAGAGTAGGTACTGAAGTCAAGGTGTCTGCTCCAAATAGTGTTAATAGACTGATTTCAGGAACCAGGTTGCTTGGCTGAGTGTTAGCTGTTGATTGTTGGTTCCTCTACTTTCATTTCTCATAGGGGCAAAGGAACAACTGTTTCAAGGACCAGCTGAATCGCTTCATACTTAAAAAGTTAGATAGTAATCAGGAAACATGCGAATTACTCTCCAGAATAACATTAAATGCAGAGGTCAGTAATCTATTCCAAGGCTAGTGAAAGTTTCAGATTGAAGTTTTCAGTCACTAAATGGGACAGCAGCAGTCACCAGGTGGCAGGTGACATCTATTGGTAGTGATATTTTCTTACAATTTTTTTAGGTGACCTTAATAATAATTGATAGTGTTCTCATAGCTTCTTTGCTCCAAAGCTGTATGTGCTAGAATTATATTGGATGTAAACAGTGTTCATATCCTATAGACCTCTTAAGTCTTGTTGTCTAGTAGACATTCAGAATAGAGATACTTCATGTGGAACACAGTCACTTGGAGATATCAGCCCTGGGTTTCAAAACTCAGTGATATCCCTAAATGGAATTCCTCTAGGTCTACAACTAACAATTGCTTTCCTTTACCTGGGAGAGATTTTGAGAATTGTACAAGAAATAGTGTGATATTTCTGGTATAATAAAAAGAAGCCTGAGGGCTGGAGAGATGGCTGAGCGGTGAGGTGCATGCCTACAAAGCCTAAAGACCCAGGATCTAATCTCCAGGTCCCATGTAAGCCAGATGCACAAGGAGGCGCATGCATCTGGAGTTCATTTCCAGTGGCTGGAGGCCATGGCGTGCCTATTCTCTTTCTCTCTCTCTCCCTCCCTCTCTCTGTCTCTAATAAATAAAAATAAAATCTTTTTTTTTTTTTAAAGAAAAAAGAAGCCTGGATTTGAATTAAGAAAATTGAAAGTTAAATTTTATGGCCTTGAATAGGTGTTTTAATTCTAGTTCCTTGTTAATTAATAAGTTAATTCATCCACTGCATGTGTGTATTAGGATACACTCCAATACGGTTCTTGATATACATACAAAAGTAAGGAGAAATATTTCTACTTCTTTTGTACTTAACAAAGACAAGAAAGACATTTAAGATATGTAGCGTCATTTTGCCAAGAATACAAAGACAGCAATATATATTAGACCTAAACTGCACTTTAGACCAAAAGAATCTAACAGAGATTTATAGGACATTTTATCCAAAGTCAGGAAAACAGATTCTTCTCAAGTGTACATGTAACATGCTTCAGGAAAGATCACATACAAGTTCACAAAACAACCCAACAAATTTAAGAAGACTGAAACCCTACCAAGTATCTCTTCCAATCATAATGCTAGGAAACCATAAAACACTAACAGGGGGATATTTTGAAGATTCACAAATACATGAACATTAAATACACTCCTGAGCAAGTAACAAGTCAATGAAGAAATTAAAAGGGAAATGCAAATCTATCTTCCCAATCTTCGATGCACCATGCAAACTCTACAGATGCCATGTCGCACTTCAGTGTTTAACTTTTTGATTTTAATGACCCCTAGCGAACCACAATATGACTTCCATGTTTTCAGAATATGTCCAAGTTTCTCGTGACTCCAGGTCATTAAACATTGCCAGTTCAATTATCTGCTGTGGCAGAATATCAGAGCCCTTATTTTAACCATTTCTTTTCTCTGTGACTTGTTTGGACATTAATAAAACTCTAGCATATAGGTGGAGATTTAAGAAGTAATCTAATAGCCCATCACTTTGATTTATTTCACAACTCCAGGGTTAGAAGATATTTTTGCTGTGACTTAGTTGCTTAGAATGTTTTTTGCCATCATAAAACGCTACAGAGTACATTGCCCAAACAATGGTGCTCTTAGTACGGAGAGCAACCAGATGACCTAATGTGTCTTTTCAGTTTCTAACATCCACGATATGTTACAGTTTGGAATCTCTTTACATAATAGTTCTTTATATGAAGAAATAAATATAACATCTACTTCTTTATTCCTTTGGCTTTTGAACCACAATATGGCCTCTGATTAAACTACACACTGAAATTAGAAAGCAGATGAGCATCTTTCAGTCTCTTCTCTAGTCTTTTGGTCACAAGGTGGAAATTCAAAATTAATGAAGTATGTACATTTTTAATCATCTGAGTTTTTCTTTTATTGAAAATAAAAGCATAGACACAAAACATATGCTCCTCTAAGTTGGATTTTTATTTTCCAACACATTACTTCATGCAATTTAAAATCAGATCTAAACCCAGTAAGACATCTGTCATTTAATTTCATCAGTTCCTCTTGCTCCACTAGGCAGAGTACACTCTGTCTGCTTTCTAACTGTTCTTTCAAATTGTTATTAGGGTGACTATTAATTATACCTAGTACTTTGTATCTTCAAAGATATTTATTATTTTAAGCATAATGACATAATTAGAAATACAATAACACTTACCAACTTGGTTGATATTTCTTGCCAACAGTTGCAACAGTTGAATGTTGTTAATATTTTTCAAGTGGTGTAAGAAATTCTTAACTTATTTTAAAAAATTATATTTACTTTCATAGCCTATTGTTCTATGCATTAACAGGACAGAAACATTAAATTGCATTTATTGTTAAATAGTATGACAGATCTTTGAAGACAGCCCATTTGTTTTGTAAGTACCACATAAGACAAATGCTCATCATAAAATCTGGTCTCCAGAACAGTCTCTGACAGATGGTGACATGGTCTGATATGCAGCCACAAATATTAGTTCAGAGAATGATTTGCATCAAAGTCATAAAAGAGTGACATGACTGTGAATGATTATTGAAGTGCTATAATTTTCATTAATAGCTTTGAATAAACTGTACTCTTTAGTTTTAGGTTCACTGAAAAGTTTAACAGAAAGCCCAATGATTTCCTTTTCAGAATTTTTGTGACAATTGAGCTTAGAACACACAAATGTATAAACTCAAGGTAGGTTTCCTAATTGTAATGCATGTAGGAAGTGTATTCAAGGGTACAGAAAAAGTAATGGTAACAGTAACTGACCCAGTAACTGGGAAAGCAATGCCTACAGAAGGCACTTTATCATTCAGAGGTACTCCTGTATTTTAGTTGTCTCTAAGGAACCACAGTGTTTGTCTGTTTAGCCGTTTGAATACATCTAATAGCTAGCCTATTCCCCTGTACCTGGGGCACATGGCTGATTGCTGAAGCTGGCAGTAGGACTGAGAGAAAAGAGTATAACTCATTGAAAAGAAAGAAAACAAGGTCTTTGTGGGTGTGAGACCATCATAACATGTCTAGGTCATAGAGACACTCCTAAGTACTTTGCTATAATACACAGTCCATGCGGCCTAGAGAACTAAACAATTGTTTTCTTGGTTTTGTTGTTGTTGTTGTGTTTTTTGTTGTTGTTGTTTTTTTGTTTTCCAAACTATCCTAAGCCCTTTCCATCCTTCTGCTTTGGCTTTCATTTCTAAAGTCCTTCCCTACCATAGCGATACTTTCCATAATTGATGTCTTTACACATCTCACTGCCTTTCAAACTTTACCAGTCTTAAATGCCCAATTTAAGCTTTACATCTATTCTAAACCCTGAGGTTGACATCTTCATACTTTGGGCCACTATAGCTGTTGGTCTCTACTACACTGACAGCCTTGGTCCTTCTACAAAGCTTATAATTATTTACATGCATATTAGGTGGCAATTTGCAGACACTCATCTCACTAAGTCTGCAAATTGCCACCTAATATGCATGTAAGTAATTATAAGCTTTGTAGAAGGACCACAATAGGCTCTGAATGCCTTTGTCTGGATTTAATTTAAAGTAATTAAGAACCAGAGATAGATCAGAGACTATGCTTATATCATCAAAGATGTTGGTTCAATATTAAAATAGTATTTCTCACCGGGTGTGGTGGTGCATGCCTTTAATCCCAGCATTTGGGAGGCAGAGGTAGGAGGATCACCGGATCACCATGAGTTCAAGGCCACCCTATGTAGTGAATGAATTACAGGTCAGCCTGAGCTAGAATGAGACCCTACCTCGAAAAACCAAAAAAAAAAAAAAAAAAAAAAATAGTATTTCTCCCTAAGTATATTAGAAACTCCTCAGTGTCTGTTTTCAGTATCTAAATAGGCAGGTTTGGTAGCTAACAGCCTAAGAAAGATTATATTCATCCAACTCAAATGATTAAATGGCATTAAAATAGTGTCTGTAGTCACAAAGTCTAACATTAAAACCAAATTGGAAGACAAAGGACCCTAATAAAATTACAAAGATCCAGACAGAGAGGTAAAGAGATCAATGAAAACCACTCCCTGAAAGTCCAAAAAGATATTACAAACTTTCCACCCAATTAGTGAGCAAAGGGAAAACAAAGCACGTTAGCAAAGAGACACCACTTGCCACCACCCTCCGAGGTGTGCTTTTCACCACTCACTCCACCCTGGTTTCCTGAGGGAACGCTGCCAATCTGAATTGTCCGAATGTTGCCTGGCTCTATCAAAAAGTGGGAGGGCTTGCAAAGATTTCAAATGCCTCCAACATAATCAATATCTATATCTATACTGGAATTCCATGGAGACCTGTCATTTGTTCAAACCTGGGTAGCTTGAGTTACTTTAGAAATTATACAATGGCTTCCATTGAGGTATGAAACATGTTTAATTCACTTATACCAAAAGCAGTATTAGGGGTATTTCCACTGTTGTTAAAGGCATTCTGACCTACACAAGGTCTCTGGACCTTTTCCCCCTCCCAGTAAAGCTTGTCCTGCTGCTAACTCCTCAGCCTTAGAACCCTTCGGGAAGCACAATGACCAGTGTTTATATTTCCCACCCTTGAAGGCTAGGATCCATCTCAGGAATATTAAAGAGATAAGAGCACCTATAAAAGCTCTTAAAATACTTTAAATTTAGAGCAAACAATGGACTATTTACTTGCCTTATCTGAGGATGGGTGTTCCCTTCAGTTCATTAGAGAAAGCTAGGGCAGAGGAAATTTACACAAGGGATTCTGGATCTCCCAGATCTCCCAGGGAATGGCCAGACCTGTAGGGTACCGGCCCTTCTGACCTCAGCCAGGCCTGCTAGCCTCTAAACATCATGTATTGTATTATTTAAACCCTTCCTTTTTTTGTTGAAGGTATATTTTATAACCAAAATAAAATGCTTGTAGGTAGATCAGGTAGACTTAAGATCATTCAGGTGTGGAGAGAAATAAAGACAATTCCCATGAGGCAAAGTTGTGTCCATTTAAGAGAGTTAACCACCATCGGTGGCATTTTGCAGCAAGTCAGGGCAGGGAAAACTATAGTGACAAAAAGGAGGGTTTTGCACACATGCCCTGACTACCAGGTTTTAGAACAGGGAACTCAGAAGTGGGATAACTAGAAGCAGAATGTCTCATGTAATTAGTTTTTGAGCGCACTTAGTTTTTGCAATTGATCATGAGTTGAAAGCTGGGCCAAAGGTTAGGGAAGCTGGTAGTTAATTGAGCAAGTCCTGAACGAGGCTAGCTGCTGCTGATTGCGCTTGACTTCCTGGGAAGGTGATTGTCAAGTTCACGGGTAAGATTTCTATTTATTACATGGTCTTTCATGTGGTTCTTGCTGTTCATTGTTTAATTTCCTAAAATGAAATAATAGCCAGAAAATTCAGGGGAAAAAGAAAGTAGGCATAAAATTGGATCTAGATGTTAACTCTAGGATTGTTTAGATTTCAAAGGAAAACCTTGGTTTTCTAACCCAAAAGAGGTCATTTTCTTGAAACAAGTTTTAGAAAACCACATCAAAATTTTTCCATTGAGGAAAATGTTTCGTTATGAGCTGGAAACAAAAGCTGCTCAAATAGTATTATCCCCTTTAGTTGATCCAGTTTCAAAAATGGTATTATAAGAAACGAAATGGTTTGATAGGCAATTTTCAAGCAAACACTTATTGAACGACAAACAGTTTCTCCAGAACTGACAAATAGAAGGGTGTAGGGCAAGCTACGCAGGACTTAAAAGTATTTATGAGAATAATGAAAAATACATATGCAGCAGTTACCTTGTAAATGAAACCTCAGGGACTGGAGGTTCTCAGGCTGTGGAGAGGAGGAGAAAGGGGACTCTTGGATGCCTCCCATGCTTCTGGCTTGGATGGCAATGAGCATAATGAGACTGTCAGCCGAATCTGTGTATAAAAGGGGGAATATTAAGAGGACATATTCAAGGGTTGGGAAGCTGGTTCAGCAGTTAAAGGAAATTGCTTGCAAATCTTACTGCCTGGGTTTAATTCCTCAGCACCCACATGAAGCCAAAGGCAAAAAGTGATGCATTCATCTGACATTTATTTGCAGGGCAAGGGACCCTGGCATGCCCATAAACACATAAACAAATAAATGAATATTTTAAAAAAGAAAATATATTCAAGAAGAGAAAAAAATATTTCTGAAAACCCAAAGGGGAGAAAAAAACTAGTGACAAAAAGTTGGAGTCATTTGTTCAAAAGATAATTAATTACAGTTGAAAATAGTGCTTTGGTAGTGCTAACAGTGAATTTTCCAAAGAAAATTCAGCTACCATGAAGGATTTGTAAGTGCAGAAGCAGTACAAAAACCATAAGCAGCATATATTCTGATATATGCACTAGTAGGCATTAGCTGCTCACTAGAGTCTTGGTAGAGTGTTGACAAAAGCAAAGGAATAGGGAAAATGTATTCAAAGTACTAAAAGGAAACAAGAGTGCTGAGTGGTTCTAGATGTGACTCATGAGCTCGGTAGACATTATATCCTTCAAGAACTTGTGGTCTATATTCAGAAATTGGGAATTTTATGAACCATGGGTCATATTCAAGATCCAAAGTATAGTGGGTGTGATCGTTCAGGGGTTCAAGTTTTCTTTTGCGGGTGGTGCAAGTGCTTTAAAAGTGATCGTGGCAATAGATTCATAGTTCTGTGAGTATACCACAAACAACTGGTGAATTTCATCGTATAGGAATTATATTTCAACATTACATTTTTAAAGGCTTACAAGTAATTTTTACGAATAGCAAGTTTCATCCTCAAATAATCCAAAGTATTTAGACTAACACGAGAAAGAGAGATTTTTTTAGCCACAACAAAAATCACAGACTTGCCTGTGTTTGGCAGGAGTGCTGTGGGAACCGGTTTGGGACTGATGCTCAGCCAGCCTTTCCAGTGACCAGTGAGTGACAGTGTCAGGATGGCACGTCATTTATCATGTTTGTTACTGGCTGAAGTCAACACTACTGTCTCTGGGACATGAACTGGGCATGTGTAATCTTCTCAAGTTTGGGATGAACTCTTCAGACCTTTGTGTCTTATCACATATGTCACCAGAACCGTATTCCTATGAGCCCCAGACTAGCAAGGAATGGAAAGATTTCCGATAACGGAACTTAACTAGAAATGCCACCTTATCTCGAGGTCCTTCTGTTTGTTTAGAACTGCATTAGGGTTTCATAGAGGAACAAGACCAGTAGAATAAGTGCATGTGTTATAAAATGAAATCCTTAGTATTGGCTTGAACAATAGGGGCTGGGTAGTCTAACAATTGCTGTCTGCTCACTGAAGGGGCTGAGGATGTGGTAGCTGCTCAATCTAAAAAGCCAGATGTCTCGGCAGTCCTAACCCAATACTGAAGGGCGGGAGAGTCACTGGTATTTTGTCTATGTTGAAAGACCAAAGAAGCTGGGGTCTGATATCAGTAGAAGAAGGCAAGAGCCATACACACACACTCAGAATGTGGAAAGAGTTTTCACACGCACCCATGGTTCCTTCCACTTACTTTCATCCAGGCCCATTGGCCACTTATATCCAGGGCAGGTATTTTCTAAAGTCATTGTCTCCAATGTCAGTGTTCTCTGGAAAGAACCCACAAACAAAGATGGATTTCACCAGTCCTAGACAGCTCTTAACCCAGGCAAGTTCACAACTGTGATGGTTAATACTGACTGTCACCTTGACAGGACCTGAATCAATGAGGCAAATGAATCATGGATTTGCCTGCAAAGGATTGCCTAGACTAGGTTAGCCTCTAGGTATGGGTGATGGACTATATTGATTAAGTGTACTGGGGTGAAAGAGTCACCTTCATTGTGTGCAGCCTGATTCTATGGGCTTTACTCCTAGACTATACAAAAAGGGGAGAACTGCCTGAGCACCAACTTTCATGACTTTCTGCTTCTTCACTCTGGGCTAAGGTGTGACCAATACGCTGCCTCCTGCGGTCACGCCTTTCCCAACTTGATGGACTATAACCTTAAGTAGTAAGCTGAGATAAATGCTGCCTCCCTTCAGCTGGTTTTTATCAGGCATTTTGTCCCTGCAATGAGGAAGGTAACAATACAACCAAGACCCACCATTACAAAACTTCTATAATGTTCATGTGATCCAGTTAGATTTAAGTAGAACTTGAAAATTCCCTTTCTAGCAATGCATATATAGCAAAATTGATTTGGTGATGATTTTGCAGCTCTGAATATGCTAAAAATTCATGAGTGAATCATGTGATAAACTAGATAACTATTCTATACAACTATGTAATTATGCTTCAACTGTTTCTGCAACTCCTTGTTGACTTGAATCTTTAAAGTGGAAACCTTTTGTCTATCGTTTACCCTTTCGTGTGGCTAAAACAAAACTCAGTGACTCAAAGTATTTGTAGCATGTCCCTCTTACTTATTTAGCCTTGAATGAGGAAAGGTATACCTCTGCATGGATGATATTCTGTGACTTTCAGTGTAATATGCAAGTGTATGTCAGAGGAAAAATTGACCTACTAGACAGTCATGAAAACCCTTAAGTAATCACTCATTCAACCATTCAAAATCATTAATTCAACCCATGCCCACTGTGGTGTGAGGCTTCAGGGATGCAGAGGTAAACGAATATTCCTATTCCCCTACCCACCACCAAGTAACTCCAACTCAAAAGACAGGTTAACAAGAGAAAAGCATGCCTCATTTATCTAATGTAAGTTTACAGGAGCGTGGAGAAACAAAGAACTAATTATGTAGGGGAAAGTGAATCTTCATGCTTAGGTCCATAAAGAAGGAACAACTGTAAAGAAGTGTGAAAGGGAAAAAGTTGTGATACAAAGTAATATACAGGAAGTAGAGGGGTAGTTAGGCCTGTATGTTCAGGTCCTTCTCAGCCCCCCAAGTAGCGTCCCTTCCCATAGACATGGAGCAGGACTTGGTCCACTTAGGGCCATCAGAAGGGAGAGGATGTCAGAGAATGACATTTCTAGATTGACTGGCTTACTTTCAAGGAAAGTTCCAGTTCATATGACTCACTTACAAGGAGAACTATGGGGATGAGAAGAACATGGAGAACTTATTTCTGAGGCCCTAATTTCCTTGGTATAAAATATTTAGTGTGCCAGAGTATCAGACCTTGGGGAATTGTGTTCTGAGCCATGACCAAAAGGTCTTGCCTCACCATCATTTCAAATGCCAAACTGATGTCTGTGGTGAACATTATTGTTTCAGCGCCTACGAAGTTTACTTTTCTTTCAGCAGAAGAAAAGATTATCCTAAGTCTCTGTATCCAGAGCAACGTTCATTCTCATTTCTCTGAACGTCTTGCGAAAGGGTTGAGAACAAGGATGGGATGCATTATAACTTCTTAAATGACCATGACAGCCAGAATACATTTAGATGCAAAACCACCAGCTGCTTTTCTCTCTTACTCTAAATTACTTGTGAAATTGAAATAAACTTACACGTATATATCTAGAAGTGAAATATACCCATATAGAGTCTCCAAATTCTAAAACTGCTATTACATTTACCTATCATAAACAAAAGTTGTGAAATGTAGGTATTTATTATAAGAGGCTAAAATCCATAAAAGAATTTCAGTATGTATGTATGTGTGGTATGCTTACAAGTGTGCATGTGTATGTGTGTGGGTGCATGCATGTGTGTATATGTATGTGGGTGGGTGCTTGCACGTGTGTACGTGTATGTGGGTGGGTGCATGCATGTGTGTATGTGTATGTATTTGTGGTTGGGTGCTTGCATGTGTGTGTGTGGGTGCATGCATGTGTGTATGTGGGTGGGTGCATGCATGTGTGTGTGCATGCTCATGGAGGCCAGTGGTCAAAGTTGGATGACTTCCTCCATCACACCCCATCATTCAGAAAAGCTAAACAAGCAAGTTCCAGGGATCTTCTTGTCTCTACAACCCCAGGGCTGCTGCCTTAAACAGCTTTGAGCATAGACTTTGATAAACAGTTTGCACTGATTTTTAGAATTCTTCTTTGTTGGTCAGAGGATAAATTCACATGAAATGATTATCTAGATGCTGCTCAAACACCCCTTCAGTGTTTATAATTTTGCATTATCATCAGGATTACATATTAAGCAGCATATTTATCAAATTTGAGGGATAGTTTCAAGCTGATAAAACTGAGAATGGGAACCAGATTATTGACTTTGTTCTTAATCTAGATTTTTCTTACTGTGAGTGATTTGTAGCACTTTAAACATGGTTCATAACTTTTAAGCAATTTATTTTCTTTATTAATTCCTCTCATACTTTACCACTCATTTTTAAATTATAGAAAATCCTCTTTTAAATTATTTATTTATTTATTTGTAATCAAAGCAATATAGAAGACATACAGACAGAGAGAATGGGCATGCTAGGACCTCACGCCACTGCAAATGAACTCCAGTCACAGGCACCACTTTGAGCATCTGGCTTTATGTGGATACTGGGGAATCGAACTTGGGTCATTAGACTTTGCAGGCAAGTGCCTTAACCACAGAGCCTCTCTCTAGCCCCGAATTATAGAAAATTCTCTTAATGCCACTGAAACCTCAAATCATTTTAGAATTATAAATAATTAAATGCCTTTTTATTTTAAAAAGATTTTTGACTAGTTAAGATTTTAATTTTTTATCTTTGATATGAGTGGGCACTTGGTCTTGCTTATTTTTGTGTGAAGTGTTCCCATCCAAAGAAAGATGGTGGCTATCAGTATAAAGAACATATTGAAGGAGGATAGAAGAAAGCTAGCTTCTTTCAGGCACTTTCAGTTAGACAGAACCAGAAGATTTCACCCGACATGCCACCTTGCTCTGGAGCAAGAACGAAACTCTTGGCAGAAATGGAACTCCATTCTATTGGGGACTCATATACAGCGCCCTCTGCTGCCCACAATCTAGCTCTACCTAGACAGATGGCTGGCCCAGGTGGGCTGTCCCTGGGGTCTGCATGCCCACCAATCGGGTCTTCGCCTTGCATATAAAGGCTCGTCTTCTCCCCGTCTTACTGTTTTCGCTCTGCGGGATTCCCCTAGACTTACCCTGTACTGCTTAGATACACCTGTGTCTGACTCCCCCCTCACCCAAAAGCCTGGTACTGCTCCTGCATCTTAATATCTCTTCTCTTTCTCTCCTCTCTCTCTCTCTTTCTCTCTTTCTCTCTCTCTCTCTCTCTCTTTCTCTCTCTCTCTCTCTCTCTCTCTCTCTCTCTCTCTCTCTCTCTCTCTCTCTCTCTCTCTCTCTCTCTCTCTCTCTGGCGCTCTGCCACCTCTCCTCACTTGGGCCATGGGGACAATGTGAGTCTGGCCTCTACTCCCACCCAGGCTGACTGGGTGGGAAGGAGAGAGAATAAAACTGTTTCTTTCTGGTTTTTTTTGTTTGTTTTGTTGTGTTGGTTTTTTGATTGTTTGATTGTTTGTTTGTTTTGTTTGTTTTGTTTTCCAAGGTACAGTCTCACTCTAGCTCAAGCTGACTTGGAATTCACTATGTAGTCTCAGGGTGGCCTCAAACTCATAGTGAAACTCCTACCTCTGCCTCACAATTGCTGGGATTAAAGGTGTGCCACGATGCTCAGCTCATAAAACTGTTCCTTGGTCTGGGAGACCGTTTTATAGTTTGGGGTAACATCTCACTTTAGTTACATTTATGTTTTTCCTTTAGTCTCTGAATCTAGTACGTGTTTATTTACCTCACACTCCATATCTACCATGCCTGTGCTTTCACCCAGGGTAACCATGACTTTCAATCTCTTTATTATTCATTTCTTCTCTGAATTTCGTGGTCTCAGCTTTGATATTTTCCCTCTGATATTTTTCCTTAAGCGCCACTGTTTGCCCTGTTAACTTCCTTCCATGGTAACGCTCTCAGAAGATGCCATGTGTGTTCCTTCTAAATCTCCCTACATATATAAGTAAGATCTAACTTCCACGTGCTTGTGGCTGTACTGTAATCTCTCCTTGAAAGCCTCAGTTTCTTTTAAATGGGCTTTATGAACTCCCCTCCACAAGTTTGCAGCTCCACTTCAGTCTTTCCCTAAAATCCTCAATTTCTCTTAAAAAGGAACTTTATAAACTATGTAGTGTTTTCATACTTCCACTTCCTACTTCTTACAGCCTTCCTGCCTAGATTCCAATTTTCCTTCAAATATATCCCACAATTTCTGATTTCTCCCTAAATAAACTTAACAATTCATAATTTATCCTTCTTGAGTCCATCATCATCTTTCTTTTTTGTTAAAGGTAGGACCAAATCCAAACTTGGGGTTCATAAATTTGGGGGCCTCTTCAGAACCTCATGTGTGTGTATTATTTATAAATATATATGAATAATAGATAGATATATAAATAATATGCATGAATATATATACATAAGAATTTTATTTCTCTTCATTTTCTATCAAGCATAAGCTAGACCGTCTCTCATCTTTTTCAATGAACTGTGGTGTGGCATGTGAATGAAGCTGGAGAAGACGTGGGCAACCAAGCACAATGTATCATCTCCCTCTTCTAGATCCAAGTCTTACTGAACACATTGCTTTCTAGGCCTTGATAATTCTTCTCCATAATGTTATCATTTCATTCTCCCACTGTTTCCTCCATGATGGCACCCTGAACCCTCTTTTTATCTCTGTCCTCTGAAAATGACCTCTCTCACTCTCTTTATGTATCTGCTGAAGAGAGGGATTCGCAACACTGTGTGTGCGTGTGCGTGTGTGTGTGTGTGTTTAAAGCTTCCTCCTCTACATAATTCCATTTTTGAAACATTGTTTCTCTCAAAAGATGCTATACTTATTAAGTGCATAATTTGTTGCTTATGCAGTTAGTATTTCTTTTCTTTTTCATTTTTGTCTTTGGTTTTTCCAGGTAGGGTCTCACTTGAACTCAAGGCACTCCTCCTACCTCTGCCTCCCGAGTGCTGGGATTAAAGATGTGTGCCACCACTCCCAGCTTGCAATTAGTATTTCTGATTGCAAATCAAAACAAAGTCTCCTTAGGGTCCTTAGCTACCCTTCAGGAAAAGTTTACAATACTACTTAAATTTTCATTCATTTGCTAATATTCCTCCAGTGCCCCTTTATTCCTCGAATAGTTTGAGGACTCGCAGGTACTGGGCATCACTGATGTCAAGATATTAAAGAGTCCTCTTTCCAAGTCATCTCGCCAAAGGGGCACAGGAAAGTGAAGAAGCTGTGCTTCCAAGTACCTGATGGCACACCTCATTATGCAAATAGTTTTCCCCTGCAGAGACCTGCATGGCCATTGAGCATCTGCTAATTAGACCAGAGGGCAAAACTACCAAAGTCCAATTTTACATTCTCTTTGTGGTGTCCTTGATTTGTTTGTGAGAACCCAACAGGATAAGATTTTATAGTGGGTTGAATGTCCAACAGTCAACCCTTACTTGCCTAGGTGGTGTCAGGGTCTGTTGCTCTGCTTGTCCCATGATCATGGCCCAGCTACCCTTCAAAAGCCTTCCAGGATCCTCTTAGAGCAGGAGCACAGGCATTGACTTAGCCACTGACTGACACTGTGCACAGCTGACAGACAGACCCTGACTCAAGATGGTTTCTCTTTCAGTTTTACAACTATGAAGGCATGACATCCACTCTCTTCATTAGAGCCATACAGTGAATTTGGTCTTTTACCAGGCTAGTGATGTGTGCTGTGATGCTGGGCAGAGGTAGAGAACCTCAGCCCACACTCATATCATGAGGTGAAACAAGCAGTACTTTACAGTGTATAGCTGAGCTGTGATGTTTATTAGTTTTTTTAAGTGTAGAAAATTCATTGTTCTATTTTCTTTTTATCCATTTCTTGGTTTTTTTTTAATGTTTATTTATTTATTTATTTGCAAGCAGAGAAAGAGATAGAAGAGAGGCAGACAGAGAGAGAAATAGGCACTCCAGGGCACCTAGCCACTGCAAATGAACTCCAGATGCATGTGCCCCTTGTGCATCTGGCTTACGTGGGTCCTGGAGCATCAAACCGGGATCCTTTGGCTTCACAGGCAAGCTCCTTAATCGCTAAGCCATTTCTCCAGCCTCTCATTTCTTGTTTTTATTTTCTTCTTTCCTCTGTCGTGTTTGTGTGTGTGTGTGTGTGTGTGTGTGTGTGTGTGTTGCTAGGTTTAGAACATGGGGCCTCCCACGTGCTAGTCAAATGCTCTATCGCTGAGTTGTATCCTCAACTCAATAAATGCATTCTGAACCTAAAATATTTTTTTGTCTGGTTTCATTAGAACATAACCCCTTAGTAAGTGAAGAAGCATCAACAATAAGAAAGAAGATCAAACACACTGGCGGACCCCTAATGAATGCCTCCTCCTTTTAAAGCCTTGAATGCAGTGGCAAAGGAGAGAACGCCTCAGTGAGCTATGAGATGGAGTAGCACCTGTAAGCCCTGCACTCGCCTTCCCAATTTGACTTATTGGCTCACTGACCATGAGCAACCTCTTTGGGTCAGAGTCCATCTTTGCAAAGCAGAGGTTATAATGCTTCACAGAAATATTGTACTTAATGGAATGCAGGAAAATATTCAATAAAAAAATGTCAGGCTGGAAAGATGGCTTAGTGGTTAAGGCACTTGCCTAAGGACACATGTTCAACTCTCCAGATCCCACATTAGTCAGACAAACAAAGATGAGGCAAGCAAAAGGTCGCACATGCTTACTGGGGGAATCTGAAGCTCCATTGCAGTGGCTGAAGTCCTGGCATGCCAGTTTTCTCTCATTCTGTCTGTCTTTCTCTGCCTCTCTAAAATAAAGATTTAAAAAATGTACATGAAAGTAAAATTCAGTTATCGTTGTACCTCATATCTTTAAAGATATGAGTATGTATATATTAAGTATGATTTATAGCATATTAAGACTAAATCTTTACAACTCTTTCTAAAAATAACTATCATCTTTATTTACAGATTAAGCAGAGACCAGTGAAGTGTCTTGACTGACTTGCCTGAAATAGAACAGGCTCAGATAAGATCAATGACTGGCTGATAATCCCATACGCAGTGCTTGGACGACAGAGCCTGCTCTTCTGCAAATACTGTGCTCTCCTTTCTACAGTACCTAAAGCATAGCAGATTCTCAAAAAGAAGAGAATGATAATTAAGCATGGGAAGTTGTATATAGTGAAAGCTTCTTATTTGAAAGGTTTGGATATGTTGAAAAACCCAGTATCCTTGAAATATTGAAATAGGCTCATTAACTTTTAATTAACAAAGTTGAAATTATCACTTTCATTTCATATCACAAAGATTTCAATGTGCCCCCTCAGTTTCGTGTATGGGAAATTTAACCCCCAATCTGTATGCTGCTACTATTTGGAGAAAGGTCCTTTGAGAGGTAATCAGGGTTAAATAAATTCATCATGAATAGGTCTCATGAGGACTGGTGACTTTATAAGAAAGAAGAATCCGAGAAGACACATGCTTGTCCTGTCTCACCATGTGATGTCCCCCACTCAGCTGTCTTCTAGACAGAAGGCCATACCCAGATGATAAACAGATGCTGGCCCATATTCTTAGACTTCCCAGCCTCCAAAACCACAAGCCAGATTCACTTCTATTCTTTATAAATTACTCAATCTCTGACATTTTGTTATAACAAGGAAAACAGACAAAAAGATGTCTTTACTTTCTAAATCATTTAGGAACGGCAGTCAAGGTTGACCGTTTCATGGATGGTTTATGTAGCTGCCTTCTAAGTAGTTATTCCTTTAGGGCAAATGAAAATCTCATGCAAGTAGTCATGAGTGCTGATAAGCTTTAAACCCTACATTATTGGAAAATTGTTTTGCTTATCTAACATTTATCTTATGGCTACTATGAAAATATATTTCAAGTCAGAAAATTTATTTTAAAATCCTTCCCATTTAGTCAGGAGAACATTTTCATTCTGATTTAAATAAAGATTCCTCCTGCTACCCTCCTAAAACAAGTTGGTTGCTATTTTTCCTTCCATATTCTTGGCTGTGGTTGGTGAAAATGAGTATTTGTAAAAATGGACCTATTGTTTTCCAGTCTGAGTTTAACAATCAGTCACTGGGAAGGAAGGCAGCCCTCCTGCTGTTCAGTTTTCACTAGCGTTGCCTCATGCAGCCTGTGACACGAGCTATCCTGGCTTAACCTACATACTAATGTATTTTAGATGACCCAAGTTAGAAACTTCTTTCTTTTTTGACTTTCTCAATATAGAATTTTGTATTTTTGTATCACTCATTGTATGAGGGGAAGGGCTGCTTACATGACACAAAGTAAGCCACCTTTTTGTTTTAGCAGAGGTAGTATTTAGGCATAGTAATATTTGGTAGCATTGAGTAGGGAAAGAGAATGAGAACTGGTCATTCTATGCCCCTTAACTACCCCTCTTCCCCCTATCTTTGACATGAATAATTGATGGTTTTCTTTATTATATTAAAAGGGTTGTGCAAAAAAAAAAAAAATTGAGTCTTCCCCCACCCCAGAAATTGTGAAACATTCCTTGTGTTTACAAGACCTAAGCCCCAGGCTCCTGGTTTTCTGGTTCTTTTATCATGAGGTCCCACAGTTCCCCTCCTGGTGAGCATTAACATATCCAGAACTCTAAACATTTGAAACTGTTTTCTTCATATGAGCATGCAATGTTTGAATTCAATGATGAAATGAAAAGATGCTAATTTGGCTTAATCTCTGTTGTGGTGAACTTAGTCTATTCTGTTTTATCTCATGAACTTTTTCCCATGGTTTTGTTGGTAAAGATTCTGTCCATGATGACAACAGTTTAACAACAAGAAATTTTATTTAGAAAAAAAGTTGATTCACATGGTATATAAGCTGTAAACCATAAACTTCAAAAAAGCAAGAGGACAGTATGCATTAAGTTGCTATGGGTGGATAAAGTTTATTTCTGACCAGTGCAATGAAATTGTTTTTAACATTTGACCTTGATGACCCTCTGAACCATGCTTCCTTAGGGTTCCATGACAAATATGTCCTCAAGCATGTCATCCCTGCTACATAAGACAGGTAATGACAGTCTTTCTCATCATACACATTACAGATTTATTTCAACAAAAGTATAGTTAAACTTTACAATTTATAAAATCTTGATAATTATTGGACTGAATTGCTACAATAATCTTTTTTTTTTAACAATGATGATTTTTTTTTTCCACCTCTCAAGAAAACTCGACAAATTATCGAGGGGTGGAACATGGGAAATGGGTTTCAGAGTTAAGTTATCTCTGGTTTCCCGGACATCTATAATTCCCTTTCTGACAAGTTTATTTGTAATATACAATACACATTGATAAGCTATCAGTCACATGTACATTTGAAGGAAGAAAAGCACTCCTTGAATGAATGATTGTTAATCTTTTATAACAAGGTTTTAAAGCGTATTTTAGTCCCATTCCCTGAATGTTATATCAAGATTATGTGATATTTAAGAGACAATGAGACATTAAGCCCATATTTCCAACAAATAAAATTAAATAAAATGGCATTATATTCAGTTGGCAAAAAAATGAATTTAACATTGTGTACATAACAGGCTACATGATTTTAACAACATGGATTAACTGCATTTACTTATTCTCTATTCAAGAGCCTCTGAAACACTCACCTAATTAAGAGTGACATGGCATAAAAACTAGCAACCTTGACAGGCAGAAGACAAACAAGTTTAATGAAATAGGTCTACATCTTCAATATACTCCACAATAAACATTGCATAGTCCATGTGCTATAAAGAAGCACCCATCACATGAGAAAATTAATCAAAATAAAATAGAAGAAATCAGAACATTGATGCCACTTTCAAAGACAAAAATATACATGCTATTAGTCAGAAAGGGAAAGGCATACAAAGAAGTAGATAGGGTTTAGTTCTAGGAGTGGAAGGGGTTGAGATTTGACTAAGCCAGGACTCGTCACCTACAATAAATGAATAGCTGTTGGGAGACTCTCCCTGGGATGAGCAGAAACTCAGAACAGTGACACTGAAACGTACAGAGCACTGACACAGCTATGTTAACATGCAAGTAGAAGTAGATGACGTGTAGAACACTGACAGGAGAGAGACTCTGCCGTGCTAGTAATTACATGGCATCTGGAGCTAGACTGTTTATATTGTTCAAGAACTCTAGTCACACTGCAGATATCTAGAGACATCTAGTCCGCATGAATCTAGAAAGTAGTATTTAAAAGTTCTTGGGGAATGTGAATTTAGGATCAATTGCCATGACATGAATTTAATCTCAACAAAATGAAAGTATGAGGCAAGATAGCTCAATCACTAAAGTATTTGCCATGTAAATATGATGATCTGAGTCTAATCCCCAGAAAACATGTACAAAAAAAAAAAAAAAAAAAAAAAGCCAGATGGTGGTGCAAATTTTTCATCCCAGGGCTGGGGAGGCAGAGACAGGTGAATACCTGGTGCTTAGTGTCCAGGCAGCTTAGTTTAATTGGCCAGTTTTAGAGCAGTGAGCACTTTTCATTGTTTTTTTTTTTTTTTTTTTTGTTTGTTTTGTTTTGTTTGTTTTTTTATCTCAACACCCTCCACTTCTGGAATCAGACTCTTGTCTCATAAAAGGGTAGATGTTGCTTCCTGAAAAATAACACCCAAAATTGTCCTTAGGTCCCCACATGCTTGCACACACATATACTTTCACACACATGCACTCACACCTGCACACTCCCATGCACACAAATAAAAATAGGATAATGAAATATGAAAGTCAATCTCAAGTATATTTGTTAAGACTCTTCAACATGATATGACAATATGAAGCTACTGGGAAGTGAACAGAAGGTTTAAAACAGGAACAAAGATAAAAGGGGAAAAAAGATGAAAGAAAATATTACTAAAACAAAAATTAAAGTAATTAAAATAAAATTTAAAAAATCAGAAACCTCTGGATTGCTTCCATGAATTCCTGGTCAACAGGGAGAAAATACTCAGGCGTTCTGCCAGCATACTGCAGACAGATAAAGAGTTTAAACATAAGAAAGCATAAAGTAGTTAGTAGAGAAGGAGAATAGTCTGAGAGAGCTTAGCACATAATAATTGGCACTCAAAATAAAAGAGAGAAAGAGAGAGGCACAACAGAAGAATACTGAGAGACCACTTAAGTAAAACTTTTAGTTTTGAATAAAGGTATGACCAGTCAGGCTACAAGCATCAAGGGTCAAATGGGCTTCATAAGAATCTCAGGTTTTGATACGCCACCATGAAAATGCCGGCTATCAAGGATAAAAGGAAAAAAAGTCTCATAAAGCAGTAGAAACAAAATATATTCAATGACACACCTATAGGATGGCAATGAGAGTGAGAAACACGAAGAAGGTTCAACACAGTGTTTCATCTTATTCATGAAGAAGCGAAAGATACAGGGCAGCCACCTGAGCTGGAGAAAGTTATGATGAAGCATATGTGTGAAAATAAAATGGAAATAAAATGTTTGGATTACAAACAAATATGGGGGATTATGAAGAAATTTCTCACAAATCCAACAGAAAGCAAGAAAGAAGTGAAATAGAAAATAAATATCAAACAAAATGAAAACAAGAGAAAGATAAAATGTAAAGAAAAAAATAGGTGAATGGAATTTCAAGTAAAGAAGTGAATGCAATGAAAATTCATGTATAAATTTTGTGCCTAACAGGCAGATTAACAGATGGAACCATAAAAATACACTTCTGAAATGAAAAGATTTAAAATATTTGATTAATAAAAGCTAAGAAAAAGAAAAGGAAAGAAAAGGAAGCAATACCTGGCACATACCAAAAGTTAAATTATCAATATTTAATATGACACATTTAAATATGTCTCTTTAACCACGGGGTACCAGTTTCTTCAGCACCAATTCACACATCTGGCTCATAGAAGAACAGTAAACTTCACAAGAGTTAAGATTAAACTTTTGAAATTTATTTCAAAGTGACTTCTAGGGAAAGGAGCCAAGGTACTTAGGTGATGTGGCTATTAGAATGTAAAATGCCTGCATGGAATCACGTGTTTGAATACTTAATCCCCATCTGGTGGCTCTGCTCTGGAAGGTTGTGGAAGCTTCAGGAGGTGGAGCCTTGCTGAAGGAAGTACGTCACTGGGAGATTGGGCCTTAAAATGCTTTAGCCAGCCCAATGTACTGTTTTCTCCTCTGCTCTCCTCTCTGCTCTCCTCTCCTCTGCTCTCCTCCCCTCCCCTCCCCTCCCCTGCCCTCCCCTGCCCTCCTCTTCTCTTCTCGTGTTGGCTTTCTGCTTCTTCCTGCTTCTTCCTGCCATGCCTCCCTCACCATGACAGACTCCTCCCTCTGGAACTATACACTGAACTACACACTTTTCCTTCTAAAAGCTGCTTCTGGTCAGCTATTTTGTCCCTAAGATTAGGAAGTAGTTGATACAGAAGACACAAATATGTAAAAAGTGGTTACAACATTCAATGATTTTTAAACTGGAGATGAGATGCTTTTCTTTTTAAGGTAGATTTGGTTTATTTTCTTGGTCTCTTCAACCTTCACTTTACTCAGTTAAGCTGTGTCATGTTTTTGGTTGATTTCAGTGAAGCCACTTTTGTTCTCCATCTACCCCTAGGATCACACCCTGTGACAAGAGCCTTTGCTGTAGGAATATAGAGCATGCATCCCCACCAGCAACAGGTTTTATGTTCACTCTCACTGCTTGCAATGGGATGCTACTCAGTGCCATGTGCTAAGACTTGTAAAAGTGCTGACATTCTCATGCAAACCTAACTGAACAGAATTCTACCAGTTCAGCCACATACAGCCTGAGATCAACTAAACTCCAGTTACATGTGTGTGTGTCTGTGTGTGTATGTGTGTATATGGTGCATATGTTGGAGGTGCACATGAATGTATGTAGGCATGCATGTGGAGGTCAGAAAACACACTTGGGTGTCACTCTTTAGGTACCTACCATTTTTTTGGAGAAGGGTTTATTATTGTGCTGAGAGAGGGTTTCTGATTGTGCTGGAGCTCGCCAGTTAAGCTCACCAGTCTGACTGGCTGGTTAGCAAGCCCCAGAGATCTGCCAGTTTCCACCTAGCACTGGGGTTACAAACCTGTTGCACCACAATTAGCGTTTTTACATGGCTTTTAGATCATGGTCTTAGTTGTGATGCCAACTGAGTGTCTCATAGTTGCACCAGTTTTAACAATCTTCTCTGTGCCTTAATGACTGAGGGTTACCTGGCCCAGGCTGACCTGGAATTAACAGTTTTGGCCTCAACAATCCTTCTCTGTCCCGAAGCTTTTTTTTTTTTTTTCAAGTTTTAAAAATTTTTAAAGTTATTTAAAAAATATTTTTATTAGTTATGTATATAGTATATATACAACCATGATAGTACCATGGTTAGCCTTCTCCCTGTCCTCCCCCCCATGAGGATTGAGAGTCTTGCATTGTGCAGGTAACCATCAGTTTTGAGCTGGCAACTGATAATTAGTTAGAAAGTCCTTGGCTTTGACTATTATTTAATAATCAAGTAGAATTTTTTAAAATCTATAGTATAATAGTATTATATAAATATAATACAATTATATATAATACAATTATATATATTATATTGTATTGTCTATAGTAATGAAAACAGGGATTTACTGTTGTAGTTTTGTTCTAAAATGTTTCCAATAGGCCTGTAAGTTAAAGGCATGGGCTTAATCTTGTGCTATAGGTTGGTGGTAGAAATGTTAATTGTTGGGGTTTAGTAGAAGATCACACATGGAGTGTGTGCCCTTAAAGGATATTCTGGGCCCCAATAATCTCTTCTATTCTCTACCTTTTTCTCTCTTTTACATCCTAGCCATAAAGGTGGTGGATTTACACCACCACATATTCCTTGCCATGATGGGCTGTTTCACTCATCATGTTGACCCTGAAGCAGCAGAGCCACCTGAGCATGGACTGAAATATCCAAAACTGTGAGCCACAACAAATCTTTTCTCTTTATAAGTTTACCATCCCAGTATTCTGTTATAGTAACAGCAAGCTAACTAAAGCACTTTTTTCTTTCCATAGTATTCAATTAAAGAGATGGATAAGAGAACAAAGAAGTAAGAGTGAGAATATAAAGAGTATAAATCAATGAAATAGACAACAATCAATAACAAGAACAATAATTAAGTATTGATGGTGTTAATGAAAACTAAAAGTTCATTATTTGATGAAATAAAATAAATATATCTAGCTTCATGGATTGAAAAAATAATTCATTAAAACATATAATCTCAGCACCTAAGAGGCTGAGGCAAAAGGATCATGAATACAAGGGTAGGGATGAATTACATAGCATGTTTGAAGCCAGCCAGGGGTTAAGTAGTCAGACCTCATCTCCTAAACAAATGAATATATATAACAAAGAACAGATAGACATAGTTATTGTAAAGAATAATACATCATCATAATTAAGGAATCAAAATCACTTGGTGGGTTAAGTATTTATATAATGTTTTCCACTTTCTTATCCTAACATGACAGCTCCATAAGAAGTCTCTCTTGTATATATAAAATCAGTGCCTATATAAATTCTAATGGTTCATTTTGTTTCCAGAAAATACTTGTAAGATTTGGAGACCTCTTACTAAACAGCTGTACTTTAATGTGCAACAAAATCAACATGTTGTTCCATGCCTACCCTGCTTTCCAGAAATGAGCTTTTGAATTATTAATCTAGACTTTGGTGTGGGTTAATGAAATGTCATCTGTTATATGCCAATATTCAAACATTGGTCAATACCTTCTGTCATTTCTAGTCCACCAATTTTATGGTTTGGTTCTTTGCATTCTTTTACTAACTTCCATAGAAATATACTCAATGCTTAAACTCTATTGGACAAAATATATAGTAGCAGTATGAAAAGTTTCTCAATGACAACCTAAAACACAGTTATGTTTTATTTAGTAATTATTCTAGCTTTTATTTTTCAAAAATACATCATTTTGCTTTCAAATAAGTAAATAGTATATTAAAATCTACAGAAACTAAGCCCATGCCTTACTGACTTAACCTTGCATATTTGCAATTATAACTTCATAGATTATTCATAACACTAAATATTCCTTCCATGTTGCCAAGATACGGCAATTGAAAAAGAATATCAAACCATTTTGAAGAACTTTGGAGGAATAATGCATTTAGATAAAGATTTTCTGCTGTTCATGTTTTAATAAATATGTTTATTCCATTCAATATCAGTAAATATTATATATACTGCATGTATTGACTTAATAGAGAATGCATGTTAGGATTGTGAGAAAGACAATATTCAAATGAATGTATAATATATCTGGAGGATATAAGTGAAATTAAAAATGAAACAGAAGTAGAGTTTTGAGAGGAAAAGGTATATGTGTAATGGATTAGGAGGCCTTTCTAATCAAGAAGTATTTTAAAGGCCAGTTTGAAGAAAGAGATGGCACCAGCCCTGGCTCCTGAAGGAAGAACATCTGATCACAAGGACAACAGCTTCAAGGGCCCCAGGTGCTTTGCCTGTTTGGGAAAAGCAAGGCTGTCACCACCCCCAAGGAGGGTGAGTAGAGTGATAATGTGTAAAATGAGATTGTAAAGGGAACAGGCAGCATGCAGGCTAGAATGGTTGGTGGTCAAATAATGCCTGATGGACCATTGTAAGAACATGGTCTTTCTTTCTGAGTTGGGTATAGTCTGTGGATGAACCAGACCAAGTATTTATGGCATGCTATAGTGAACTATCAGAAGGAAACCAGGGCACCAGTAATTGAATACTCCTAGGTAAATATGTAGTGTTTAAGACATAATTAACTGTTTTGGTAGACTATAAAAATGAGAAGAAAATTTCTTATACCATGCACTTTAACATTTTAACCAAAAGAAAAAAATACTAATATGTTTTCCCAATGTTGATTTAAAAAAAAAAAAAAACTTTGGCAAAAAAAAAAAAAAATTTTTTAATATATTTTATTTATTTATTTATTTATTTATTTATTTATTTATTTATTTTAGGGAAATCAACCTGTTAAATCTACGAGTTATTTTTTTCAAATATTTTTAATTTATTTGTAAGCAGAAGGAGCTAGACAGAAGAGAGATAGACAGAAAGAATGGGTATGCCAGGGCTTCCAGCTGCTGCAAATGAACTCCAGATGCATGCATCCCTTTGTGCATCTGGCTTTATGTGGATACTGGAGAATTGAACATGGGTCATCAGGCTTTGCAGGCAAGTGTCTTAACTGCTGATCCATCTATCCAGCCCCCTCTACCAGTTATTTTTTATTCTCTCAAAAGAACACTGTACAGATATAAGATGTCAGGTGAAGAGAAAACCGATATTTTATTTGTGAAAAGAAAAACACTTTAATCACATCATATGCCTGTATATTACCTGTTAGGTAAGCATATAAATTTGAATAACAAAGCTTACTAGAGGGACCAGCGCTGATTGTACAATAGATCTTAAGCTAGAACTGCCATAAAGATATCTTAAGTTTCATTAACCATTGTAATTACTATGGTGATAGAAATGACAAAAATGAGTGCATATATTTTTATTTTAAGAACCTTAATAAATACTTTGCAGAACAGACATGTTTCAAGAACACTGTCACTCAAGTAAAATATGGTAAAGAAATTTCTTGAAAATTGTAACATGTTGATGAGAATTACATATATTTATATAATTGTAAAAGATAGGTGAGAATAAAGTTTAATGACAGAATAATATGACATACTAATGTAATCTATTACTATTAGTCACTTTTTAGAATTGAAAGAACATACTTAATAAATTCATCAATAGAAGCATCAACTTGTATCTTCAAATACTCTAAAATGTAAAAAGTAGAACCCATCTTTGTTATCAGAGTTCAATTTTCTTTTCTGTATAGAATAGGGAAGTTCAGAAGCCATCTTCAGAACACAAAGATGCCTTCTGAAATTTTAAATATTTTCAAGCTTACAGAAGAACATATACTTGAAACAATAAATCTTTAAAATTTCCTTATGTTGCATATTCTGGTCTCATTTTATTCATGCCATATATCACTAAGCCTCTATTGGCTACAAATGCACTTACCTATGTGCAGCTTCCCTAGAAATTCCTTATTTGGAAATCTACCAAAAAAGGACTCATCATTTCACATAGTAGGGGACTGAAAATTTTACAGATGATATACTACCATTATTACTAAATCACTAAAATATAATTTGGTAATTTAATAAAAATGATTTATTTATCTGCTTAAAAAACAGTTGGAAATATAATGGCAGAAATGTTTCAGATGTCCCTTTTATTTGGACAAAGACTTAGAGTGCAATAGTAGGACCTGTTTTGTGTTTAATTTATATTCTGCAGGGATTTTTCTTTTAGGAGATTTGTTATGACATGTTAAACAAGATAGCATGAGTCTTCAAGCCTATTAGGGGAAAATCACCCCACTGTGAATGTAGGTATTGGAATAGAAAGACAGTAGGAAAGCTCTTAGCCTCCATGCCCTGGTGGAGGAGTTTACCCTTCCAGGGATACAGCTGGGACACACTCACCTTTCCCTCGGTCTGCCACCTGTTTGAAGGGTGAGCATTGCTATTGGGAGATCGCTCCTGGCAAGGCTTCTCCCTTTGTCCTCCTTAAATCTCAGGAAAAGTGGAGGAAGCAGAGTCCTGGTGGGAGAGGATACAATCCTAATCCCACCCCTCAACTTCCTCTGCACCTGCAAAGCCCATTGTGTTGTGTAAATGAGGCAATGGGGAGCTGGCGTTCACTGGAAAAGAAATTATATTCTCCGTCAATCACACGGACATTCCTGTTACATGGATGGAGAAATATCAGTACCGAGAGGTCCTTATCTCACTGACAAGGAAGCTATGAAGTACACTTTTTTTTGCCAGCTATGTCAACGCCTGTTCCCTATCTGTGAGATATTCTCCTTGCATTGTGCTCATACTATCGCTTATGCTCTCTAGGTAGTTGTTTCCATATGGGTTTTAAGTTGAGTTAATTGTGCCAGATTAAATATATTAGCTGTTTATATAGGCATTATAGTTAGAGGACAAAGGCACAAGATCGTCTATGTTTTTTAAATAACATTGACTAGAAAGAAAATGCTTTCGTGGAGCAGGAAGTCAACCAGAAATACCATTATATATAAACATCTGCCTTAGTACACAGTTTACAAATCTATTCATAGTTCTCAGAGAAACAAGATGTAATCAAACAATTTTGTCAACATTTCTCGAAGGCCACAGCCTGATGCCACTGAAATAAGCTCAACCTCTCTCCTGACTGTCCCCTTCACCTCCCTGATCTCATGGAAATCTGACTATCCCCTAAGGCTCTCTTCTATGCGCCTCTCAAGTGGATCTAGTGATTAATTCTTCTGACTAATATTTTCATTTTCAAATGTGTGCCTCTCTTTCCCACAGAGCTTCTTTTGTAGATTTTTAAAATTTATTCATTTTATTTATTTGAGAGAGAGAAAGAGGCAGATAGACAGAATGGGAGTGTCAGGGCCTTCAGTCACTGTAAAAGAATGCCAAATGCATATGTGCCACCTTGTGCATCTGGTTTACATGGGTCTTGGGGAATTGAACCTGGGTCCTTTGGCTTTGCAGGCAAATGTCTTAACCATTAAGCCATCCCTTTAGCCCTTCTTTTCTTGTGTGTGTGAGGTAGGGTCTCACTCTACGTCAGGCTGACCTGGAATTCAATATATAGTCTCAGGCTGGCCTCGAACTCATAGCGATCTTCCTATCTCTGCTTCCCGGGACTGGAATTAAAGGCATGCACTACTGCATCCTGCTGTTTTTATTTCACATTTAAGTCTTGTATTTTGTAGATTTCTAGCACTTTAATTCTATCTTATTTTTTAAACATCAATTTGATATTGTATAATGATTGCTCTTGCTGTTTCATCAAATTCACTCTTATGTTAACCACTTATTATATTTATAGAATTATACAGTAATAATATTTTCTGTCTGGCTATCCCTACTGGGTATAGTTATTTTTAGACTCATTTAAGCTGGGGAATTCATCAATAGTTTATTATTTTTGTTGTGGTATAGTATTTGTTATAAGTTTGGTCCTCCATTCCCAAACTGGGACTATGTTTGGAGACATAAAAATTAAAAAAATAATAATTAATTAAAAATTAGCCACCAGATATACTAGACTTACTAAAGTTAATAGCCCACTAGAGATATTATATTTCCACTTTTAGCTGAGATGGAGTAACAACAGGATCAATATTTATATTTTCATTTGGAACAATTGAAAAATAAACATACAAAACAATGGTTAAGACACAAGACATTAGGCCTGTCTGTAACATGAGAAACAAGATAATTTCTATGATTTTGAGGCTGCTGTCTTAGAGTTTCCCAGCCTTAAGGCAGGAGGGAATCAGACACAACTCAGAATCCTTCCTGAGCTCAGGAGACAGAGCCCAGAGCCCAAGGGGCAAAAGGTGATTAGGAATCACAGGATAGAGAACCTGAAAGGAGAGAGTTGCCAGTGAGAAAATTCTAGAGATCTGTAGACGTATCCTCCCTACCTGGGAGTATTCAAAAGAGCTGGTTCATGGAAAAACTACTGGAGGCTGAAGATCTGCAACCTCTCAGAAATAGTAGGAGTTGCCGGGCGTGGTGACGCACACCTTTAACCTCTGTACTCCGGAGGCAGAGGTAGGAGGATCACCATGAGCTCGAGACCACCCTGAGACTCTACATAGTGAATTCCAGGTCATCAGCCTGAGCTGGAATTAGTAGAAGTTAAAGGTTAAAGCGCCTGATCCTCAAAGAGGGCTGGGAATGGTGTCTGTTCCCATCACCAGGTAGGCAGGAAAGTTTCAAAATTCAAAAGACGTGTGCAATTAAGAGAGACAGACATTTGCAATTAAGAGAGAAACAGCTGGGGCTGGAGACATGGCTCAGTGGTTAAGCGCTTGCCTGTGAAGCCTAAGGACCAGGTTGGAGGCTCAATTCCCCAGTACCCAGGTAAGCCAGATGCACAAGGTGTCACATGCACCTGGAGTTCATTTGTGATGGATGCACCCATTCTTTCTCTCTTTGCCTCTTTCTCTGTCTGTCTGACACTCTCAAATAAATAAATAAAAATAAACAGAACTTTTTTTTAAAAAAAGAGAGAGAAACAGCTCTCGGCTGACCCAACACTCCTTTAAAGTAAGACCATAGTGATTGGATTGTTTTCAAATAATCCAACTCTATTCAAACATAGAACTAAAGGATGTGTGTGTGTGTGTGTGTGTGTGTGTGTGTGTGTGTGTGTGTAGAAATAAAAAGCTATAGCACTTTCATAACAAGATAAATTTCAAAATGTCACTGATATAATAAAAATTTACCAGGCCTGCAAAGAAACACAAAAATTCACTTCATATAAGCCATCAGTTGAAACCAATTCACAACAGACTTAGATGTTAGAAAGAGCAGGAAAAATTTTGAAACACATAGTAGAATTGTATTGCATGTGTTATAAAACTCAAGTAGATAGATACACTTAAACAAAGACATGAATAAAACTTATGATAATTTTATTTTATTAAATGATATATATGTTTAATATTATATTAAAATATAATATTATTTTGTTAATAATATATAAATGTTTGTATAAATATATACATCGTGTGGTATTAACCGGTAATGAGACATTGCAACAGAAAGTTCAGTAAACTTAAACACATAGCAATATAAACCATAATAAAACTTGGAGAGGAAAGAGGGTTTCAGTGACCTCAAGTCTAAGATACGTACAGCTGGAAGTCCTTAAAGAGAAAATAAAGAAGGAAGTGGGACAAATACACACTGACAAATAGAAAATATTGTTGAGAGAAATTAAAGATCTTAATAAATGTGCAGACAGACCAAGTTCATAACTCAAGAACTGCAGCATAGTATTGTTCCAAGTCTGGTTTTCCATTCATTCCCAATCTCAGATGGTTATTTAGGCTCTTTTCTATTTTTAAATATTGCAAGTGGTGTTGCCATTTATTGGTAAATTTTTGTATGGGCAAAAGCTTTCATTTCTCTTAGGTAAATAGCTATATGGAAAGTAGGTAGCTAATATGTTGTATGTATGTTTCCTGTTTTTAAAAGCCTCCAGATTTTTTCCGATTTGATTGTATTCCAATTTCTTGGTCCTTGGTATGGTCAGTCTTTTTAAATTTTAGCCATTTTACCACTGTATATCACTGTGGTTTCAAATTGTATTTGTCTGGTACTTAGTGATGACTGGATATCATATATTACTTATGCTTATCTGAATCTCTATGTCATCTTTGGTGAAGTATCTCTTCAAATATGTTGCCAATTTTATGAATGAAAAGCTTTAAATTAAATTTCAAAGTTCATTATATGTAGCAGACAGCTTCAGGTTAGCTGAGATGAACTTCCAGACCAGACACAGTTATGGAGGAAGGGATTTATTATAGCTCACAGATCCAGGGAAAGTTCCATAATGGCAAAAGAAGCTGGCCTGCTTTCATAGGACCAAACACAGAGAGAGCAGCCACAAGCCAAAAGCCACACTGCACAGCATACCTCAGGAACTCCAGCTAGGCACACTTTGCATATCTTTAGATTGAAATCCTAAACCCACCACCACACCTTAATATCCACCCAGTGACATTGCTTCTAGCCAGGTGGCTGCAGATGCAAACAACAAACTAATAAAACACTGAATATATTGGGGGCCATCTATTCAAGCTACCACATTATATATATTGGACAAAAGTTTATTTTAAAATTATGATTTGCAAATATTTTCTCCCAGATTGTGACTTGTCTTTTCATTATCTTCTGGTACCTTTCAAAGATCATAAATTGTGAATATTAAGCACAACTTATCAATCTGCTCATTTATAAAGTGCTTTAGGTGGTGAAGTTAACAATTTATTTCAATAACTTAAGATAATATTTTTTTCTTCTAATGATTTTATGGTTTTATGCTCAACATTTAATCTGTGAAACATTTTAACTTCTGTATATGGTGAGAAATATAGAAAAGTTTCTTTTTCCCCACTTCCTACATCTCTCCTTTTCCTCTTTTCCCCTCCCACCACCTCTTTCCTTGTTCTTTTTCTTTTTCTTTCTGATTATGTCTTGGATATCTAATTTTTATAGTATCTTGTGTTGAAAAAATCCTTACTTGCTTTTGTACCTATGTCAAAATCAATTGTCCACATACATATGTGGTTCTGAACTCTGTATGATGTTCTATTGATCAACTTTTGTTTCTTGATTAAAATGTACTGATTTGTAGATCTTTATAATAAATCTTGAAATCTGATAGTAACTTTAGCTATTATGAGCCCTTTGAAATTCCACAGTAATTTAACAATCAGTTTTTAAAGTTTCTTAAAAAAAAAAAAAAAAAAAAAGAGCCTATTAGGGAGTTTATATGGATTGTGCTCAATCTAGAAATCAGTTTAGGTAAAATATCTTAAAAATATTTAAGTTCTTCTTTCATTTATTTCAGCAATGCTTTATATTTTCAGGGTGTATTTGTTCCACTTCCTCTTTCAGGACTTCCAGCCATATGTATTTTAGACTTTAGGTCATTAAAGCCCTTTCTTCAAATGTCATTTTTGATAGTTTATATTGCTATGTGCTTAAGTTTACTGATCTTTCTCTTACAATCTCATTACCTGTTAATACCAGGCAGTATGTATATGTATGTATGATATATATATGTATATGTATATTTCATTTATTATAAAAGTTTTAATCACTATAAGTTTGACTCAGGTGTCTATTAAAACATATCTATTTAACTTTGTAACACATGGAATACAATAATACTACTTGTTTCAAAATCTTTGCCTGCTCCTTCAAATATCTATATCTGTTTTGAGTTGGTTTCAACTTATGACTTATTTGAAGAAAATTTTCCTTTTTTTGCAGGCCAGGTAAATTTTTATTACATGAGTGACATTTTGACTTTTACTTTCAGTACTGTTTTCTTATTCCTATAATTAAGTTTTAGTTCTGTTTTGGATGCAATTGGATTACTTGAAAATTATCCAGTCACTTTGGTCTTGCTTTAAGGATTTATTGTGTCAGGTTCCAGCAGTGCTCAGAGTGGATGGAGCTAATGATTATACCCCATATGGCCCAGCCAAGAGTGCTTTCTCTCTGAATTACAATGCCTTCTGAATTTTGAAATTTTTCTGACTACCTACCTGGTGATGGAAACAGACACGATTCCCAGCCTCCTTTGGGGATCAGGTACTCTAACTTCTACTATTTCTCAGTGCTTGCAGAGCTCCAGCCTCCAGTAGTTTTTTCACAAACCAGCCCTCTGATGAATATTTCCCTGGTAAGGAGAACACCTCTGCAGATCTTTAGAATTTTCTCCCTTGACAACTATGTCCTTTCAGGTTCTTCAGCCTGTGATTCCTAGTCACCTTTTGCCCCCTGGGCTGTGGACTCAGGAAGGGTTCTGAGTCTTGTCTGACCCTCTTCCTGCCCTAAGGCTGGGAAACTCTAAGACAGTCTCAAAATCATAGCACTCACCTTGTTTCTCATGTTACAGATATCATTGGCCCTCAAGGCCTAATGTACAGTCTCCTAAAAACTAATGTTTTGTGTGCTTATTTCTCAGTTCCAAATCCTGTTACTTCATATCAGTTGAAAGTGGAAGTCTAATATCTAATGTAGGCTATTAACTTCAATAATAAGTCTTCTAGAATATCTGGCTAATTTTCAAATATTTCTGTTATTTTTTGTATTTTCACTTTTCTTATTTTGGCCCATTTAAAAATTTTCTCTTTTACCATTTCAAGTGCTCTCACTTTATGTTCAATATCAAAATCTAATATGTCAATTATTTCACATTGCCAATTTTCCAATATCTTTTTAGTATGTAAGATTAAGACTTCTTTATGATAGTTTCTGTCTTCATTTTGTAATTTAAAAAATTAGTAGGGCTTGGTTTTAAATAAGATTTATAGAAAAAAATTAAAAATAATCCAATATCCTTATCCCCTTCCTCTCCACCTCTGAAGTTTTCCTTACTGCACATTGATGTAATATATTTGTTACACTTAATAATTCATATTGATATATTATTAGTCACGAAGGTCTGTGGCTTACATTGTTTGACTATGTCATGGAGATATATGGAACTTGATAGGTATATAATATTATGTACAATGTTGCAGTAACATACGTAGTAGTTTCACTGCTCTACAACATTCTTTGTATTTCACTCACTTATTCTTTCTACCCTCTGACAATTAATGTTCTTCATTCATTTTCAAGCCTGGTGGAGCAGGCTTATAATCCCAACTACTCAAGAGCCTGTAGCTGGAATACCACAAGTTCAAGGTTTATCTGAACTGCAAGAGTAAAAGGCCAGCCTGTGTAACTGTTGTGTGAAGTTTTTCTGAGGGGACATGAACAAATGTGTACTCATTCTGAATAGGGCAGCAGTGATAGTAACAGTGAAATGATTCTGCCCAAGTGTAGCTTAGTGAACCAATGAGTTTAAGTGGGTTTACTTACAGGAACACGGTGGGAAGTTACTTACAGAGCATAGACAATTTAGGAGCAGCTACACCACCTGAAGGGGCAAAAAATGTCTCTCTCTGAGCAACTGTTAATTGTCAATGAATCATTGTTGAGGAGCATGCCTCATGAGCCCTTCCCTCAGCAACCATTAACTTCCTATAAATCTGGGGTGAAGATAACAAGTCCCTCTCTTGTAACAATTATTAACTGCTTATAAATCCTTAGGGAGGGGTGGGGACTTTGTGAGTCACCCCCTCCCCCTTCCCATGAGAGAAGGTTAATGGACTCAATCCTGTGCAGGTCACCTTTGGGTAATCACAGCTGCTGACAGTTCAAAAGGGCAATAGCCATGTCCTGCCTGGAGGACAGCATTGCACACAACCTTGTGAGACCCTGTCTCTCAGGAGTAAGCACTAACCTAGCATGTGCAAGATCTGAAATTGATTCAATCGCAAATACCATAAAAAAAGAATGCAATTTAGATAAATCCCACCACTTCAAATAGTTTCTCCACTGAGTAATGTTCATTTAGGTTTGGGACATGTCATTTTGTGATTTGACAACTTGTTTCTTTTTATCTCTCACTAATATCCCATTGTGTTGGTATCACACAGTTTATCCATTCCCCACACCCCCCAAAATGAGTGAGAGTTTCTTTTGCTCCACATTGTCCTTAGCATTTGAGGATGTCAGTGTTTGGATTTTTGCCATTCAAATCCATAAATTTGCATTTAATGTTTTAATTTGAACTTCCTTAAAGATGCATGACATTAAAGATGTTTGCATAACTTCCAAATATAACATTTTTATATTTGTATCTGTTCTTTGACATGTATTTATATCTTTTGCCCATTTTTAAATTGCATTGTTTTCTTATTGTTACGTTAACAGTTCTTTGCATAGTTTGAACCAAACCCTAATTTTTAAATGTTTTAATTAATTTTTCCATTTTGAAATTTGCATGCATATCATGCAATTTCTACTTATTTTTTCCAATTACCCTGTCTTATATTTTTCCCCCTCTCCTTAGAACTAGTCTTCCTTTCCACTAATCTTAATTTTATGCCTATTTTATAGTTGATTTTACTTCTTTATTTATGTGACATAGAGAAAGAGGCAGATAGAATGGTCATACCAGGGCCTCCAGCCACTGCAAATTGACTCCAGATACATGCACCACCTTGTGCATCTGGCTTACATGGGTCCTGGGGAATTGAACCTGGGTCCTTAGGCTTCACAGGTGAGCAACATAACTGCTAAGCCATCTCTCCAGCCTGCCTTTTTAAAATTTTGATCCATGGAGGTGAATTAGGATTGCTCAGTCATTGGGAGGTTATTTATCAGAGTATGGGGAAATAGCAAGTGGCTCCACCACTAAAGAACGTGACTCCCCCATCCCCTAACACCTATCAGCTATCATTGGCTACTCTGGGAGGGATGGGATCTTAAGAGCCCTTCCTCCATACATGATAAATTGATGCTTGATCTCTGTGTATGCTGTGAAGTCTAGCTTGAATATATTATAAATATTGACCAGACTGCATTTGTTTCTGTTCTACTTCAAGGAACGCAACAGGTTCCTTGATCACTCGATTTTCTTAGGCTAACAGTATTTATTCCTCTCAGTTATAGTAAAATCAAACTATTAAGGGAGTGTGGTCATTTCAAGTTTTATGGGGGAAATATTCTTCCTATGCTGAGCTGAGGCTGAGCATGATCATCATCCTTGTCACTTCCCTATGACAGCAGACAAGCTCTTGGCTCCACATTTCACTAGAGATGAGATACAGTGAACCCTTCAGGTATAGGCAGATCTCCCTGTGCTGATGCTTTGGCTTGCTGGTGACAGCTGTATTTTCAGAGACTACTTGCTGTGAGGTCTCAAATCTCTGAGTGTGGTACATCTGCAATTTTTTCAGAGCGACTGCTCAGCTCATTTCCTATTTGTTGCAGGAATCCTGTACCTACTCTGGGAGCTCAACTATTAAATTCAGAGTGTTGTGATTTTTGAAATTTTTTAGGGCTGGAGAGGTTGCTTAATGGTTAAGGCACTGGCCTATAAAGCCTAAGGACCCAGGTTAATTCTCGACTACCCACGTAAGCCAGATGCATATGGTGGCACATGTGTCTGGAGTCCATTTGCAGTGGCTAGAGGCCCTGGTGTGCCCATTCTATCTGTATCTGTCTCTCTCTTAAATAAATAAATAATTTAAATTTTTTAAAAATATTTATTTGAGAGAGAGAATGGGTGTGCCAAGGCCTCCAGCCCCTGCAAACAAAATCCAGATGCATGTACCACCTTGTGCTTCAGGCTTATTTGGGTCCTGGGGAATCAAACCTGGATTCTTTAGCTTTGCAGGCAACTGCCCTAGCCACTAAGGCCTAACTTGCATTTTTTTAAACTGTGAAAATATTTGTTAATGTAAATAATCTCAAAAGTTCTAAAAGGATAATCTTCTGACAAAGCTTTGTACTGGAAAGTTTAAAAGCCATTGATGTGTAGGTTACTTACTATCTTTGGGAAACATAAATTGCCAAGGGAAAGAAAATTTAAAACTAAGCAAACATCTTAAAGTGGAATACAATGTGATATGTCGTTACTTCAAAACTGTCAAATTTCTTGAAAATAGAGTGGTATATAGTAACACATATCTGAGCTGGGTATCGTGGCACATGCTTTTAAACCCAGTACTCAGAAGGAGAGGTAGAATGCCCTGAGTTCCAGGTCAGCCTAGGCTGGAGTGAGACCCTACCTCTTAAGAAAAAAAAAAAAAAAGTACTTATCTGAGTTTACAAATCCTACTTTATTGGTTAAATGCTAAAATAATCATTTTAAGTTTTCCAAGGAAGGGGCTCACTGTATCTCAGGCTGACCTGGATCTCACCCTATAGACCCACACTGGCTTCAAACTCACAGCAATCCTACTTCTGTTTCCTGAGTGTTGGGATTAAAAGTTGCGCCACCATCCTGGCTTACAATAATCTTATTTTAAAACTCATTCAGTATGTTTGATGACCTTTCCACATATCAGTAATGTTGTCTATATGCCTTTATTGTAGTGGCTTAAAGTATTTTTAATATAATATTTTGCTAATGTTTAAAGGAACTGCTATGGAATATTATTTGTTAAAAGGATATGTGTGTAATTTGTACTTGTTATAAAATAGTTACATGTGGAAAAAAATTAAGAGTGTTGTTTTCTTCATTTCCACATTTTTGATGTTTTTTTTTTTTTTAGTCTAATTCATTATTTTGCTTTAGAAAAAGACGTCATGGAAGGTTTTAACAGTGTAATGTCAATTTATTTCCTCACAAAGCCAATAGCCTATCCAAATTTAAGTCAGTGGTCTATAAGTAGTAATTAATTGGGTCTTATTCAAGAATGTAATGTTTCTTTTACTATCTCTTAAGAGAGGGATCTTAGTCTGATTTTTTTTTTCACTACCTCCACAATCAACACAGAATAGACACTGGTAAAAGTCAAGTGAATTAAAAATATCTAATATTGGATGCTGAAATATATGAATGATGTAGCTGACCCTTGATATTAACCAAGCTGAATGATGACATAATATGAGCCTCACTTCTAAGCTAAGAGCTTGGATTTTCAGAAGTAATTAAAAATACTGCCGAACATTTCTAGTCTGTGGGAAAGCTGATGTACAAACTACCATACAGGTGTTTCCTGTTGAGACTTTGCGTTCCCATACAAGAACTAAGAGGACAGATGAGAACAAAACTAAGCCCACTTAATTACATTTGCCCAGTGTGCTGGATAGAAAGTCATTGAGCAAAAATAATATGCTTAAATCTCGTTCAAGTTTAGATACAAACCAGTAGCAGTCAGGAAATTCAAAATTAAATCTGATCTCCACCCTTCACTTGCCTCATTGTACCCAAGCAGCACCAAGGTCAAAAATTAATTGGAGACACTGCAAAACACACACAGCTCTGCAGTTTTTCAGCTCAATGAGGTCAAGAGGAAAACTTAGTTAAAACCTTATTAGAGCAGTTTACAGGAGCACATTACTGTGAATATAAAATTAGAGTCTTCCCTTGATGGATGTGTCACCTACTCAAGGTAATTTGCTGGGACTAATTTGAAACTGCAAGTGAACAAAATTTAGCTTCTATTTTTTAGTATTCTTGTCATTTGTCTCAAGAGGTAACACATTATAAATGCCTAGAACAGAAGAGGGCACATTTTAGTCATTACATTTTTAAGTTAATATTTGGATATCATTGAACTAAAGACATTAAAATTGACATCAAAACTACAATTAGTCTTTAAGCATCTTTCTTCTGTGGAACCATAAGTATAAGACATACCTCAAGGATAATATTACTATAAAACAAGAGGCATCTTGTAATGCATGCAATAATACTACAGTGAATACCTTGGGCCATCTTCCTTAAGATGAAAGAAGCCATTATAAATGACTGCCTGATTATTGAAATATATGCAGAGCAATATTCTCTGAATTTTAAACTACCCTGTAAATATATCCATGCTTTCCAGAAATCTCTACAATACCTAACCAACTCATCAATTTCTTTCAATTTTATTTAAAACATGTGAAATGCTATAGTGTAATGTTAATCATGCTGTTTTCTTTAAACTGAGAAAACCATGTATCTTTCTTTTTTCAAGAGAAAGATGAAAAAGGAAACAGCTGTAGAAAATCGAATATAGCCAGGAATTTATTTTGTACCATGTGAAATTATCCAGTGTATATTAACTGGAGAATATGACTTAATTGATACTAAAGCTTCCAGTCGTACTAAGACTGGAACAAATAATCAATATATCAAAGACTCAGCGTGTCTTTTACTTCATTGGTGTGCATGTGTGTATGTATATGTTCTGTGCATGTGTGATGTGTGTGTTCATGTGTGTCCAAGTTCACACATGTGTTAAGATGTGTGCATGAGCAGATATGCATTTGTGTGCAGAAGCCAGAGGTAAACTTCCAGGGTCATCCTTAATCACGCTCCACCTCGTTTGAGACAGGGCACTTCACTAGAGCTCATCAATTTCACTAGATTAGCTAGCCAGTGAGCCCTGAGGATTTCCTGTTTTCTGCCTCCCCAGGACTGGAATTACAGATGCATGCTATCACACCGGGATTTTACATGAGAACTGGGGATCATAAATCAGATCTTTATGTCTGTGTGGCAAGCACTGAGTCAGTCCCTGGACTCGCCATTTCTTTTCTTTTTGTTGCATGTATGTGTGATATTCATGCACATGTATATACTTGCTCCCATGTGTGTAGGAGCACATGTGTGTGTGTAGTGCATGTAGAGACCAAAGGGTGAAGCCAAATTTCTTCCTCAGTTGTTCTCCACCTGATTTATTGGGACAGTTTTCCTTCTTGAACCCAGAGGTGTCCAATTCACCTAATCTGGCTAACCAGCCTGCCTGAGGATCCCTGGTCTCGGCTTCCAGATCACTTGGATTACAGTCGGGAAGCCATGCTCGTCAGACATTCACACAGGTATTGCAGATCTGAACTCAGGTCCTTGTCTTTAAGCACTATACCAACTGTGAACCATTGTTCCTATCTTTCCAGTGCCCAAAGGAGACATTTTCTCAATTATATTTTGTTATTTTATTTTTCAATATGGAACTTCAACTAAAATAAACATTTTGCATTTAAACTAGGTTTTATTTATTCTTAAACATTTTTGCAAGTACAGATTCTTGCAGCTTTCTAAAAGATATGAATAATCATATTTATAATGTATCTTTTAATGTTAGGCTGAACATTTTAAATACATTGTGAAATCAAGTATTGCTTTAAGAGGTACACTTCATGGGAAGATGTTTTATTATTCTACAAGATTAAAAATAATTTTTAATCATTTTCTTGGGATTGACCCACTTCTTTGCTTTTTCATATCAAGGACATGTATTCCATGCCCAGGGCTGTGACGCTTATTCTTTTTCAAAGGATCTTCGAAAAAGGCTCATCATGAGCCTGGGCCATGTTGCTAGGCAGATAGCTCAGCATTTGGCTATCTTAGTTCTTCTAGCGTCTTTTCAGTTCTCTGATTTTTCCCATTAAATTTTTGTCTACTGACTTCTATGCTTCCAAAAATCAGACAAATGCATAAGATAAATGCTCCATACAAATGACTTCTTCTCTCACTACCAGGGAATGACATGAAACAATTCTGCATTCACCATTATCAGGCACAAAGAAAGAGTAAAAGCCCACCCCAACATGACCTGCTGCACAAAATACCTTTTGTTATCAACATAAGTGCTCTTCTGAATCCTCAAACCACCCATTGACAGATTTTCTTTTTCCCACATACATAATTTATAAGTCATCTAATTAATTTTTCATAAGTTAAACAATTGTTAATATTAGTTACTGGCTTCAGGAATGTCAAAAATTAATTTGCCCCCCAAATTCACTTGCAATGCATTTTCTCTCTCTTCACTACTATGCAGAGAAAAGACTAGAATGTTTGCAGCCTTGAATTGAAGAACAGTTTTACAATTAAGGCTCCAACCAGACAAAAGCTTCCACATTGTAAGCAAGTGTTCGCAGACGATTGCTTAAGGGGAAATCCTATACCACATGATATATCACTGACCTTTCTCCTCTGTCCTTGTTACACAGAGATCTGAACCCCTACTCTGGTTCCATTTATAGACCATTTGACAATGACTGATAGTTCTATGTTTTTCATTGCTGCCACTGAATTAAAATGCAGTCTCATTTACATGGAGACTTGGGGAGCACAGAGTAAAGCTGAAAGGAGTAAGGAAAAAAACTGCATAAAGCCTTCATCCAGCAGATATATAAAGTTCATGAGTAACTTTTAAATTCCTACATCTCAACAAAATTCTGAACCATCATAGGCCATAACAAATGGAACTACGTGAAGCATAGATTCAGGCTGTTGTGCCTCTGGATTGAAGAGAGGGAGATTAGATGTCATCCCTGGGAGGCTTCGGAGACTTTTCTTAAATGCACACCAAAGATAGGACTAAATTCCTCAGCTAAGGATCAGATGAGGGGCGAGGGTGAAAAGAAGTCTTGCTCTCAAGAGGTTCAGCAGAAACTCACTCAATCTTAAAATACATGATTCAAAAGGACAAACAGACCTCTCTTCCTGCCTTTTGTCTCTGAAGTCACTAAATTCATTGGCATCCCTTACGTGTGTCTTAAATCTGTTCTCTTTTTCCAAACCAAAACCACTATCCTAGTGTGGCCATCATTTCTTCTTCCCCATGTGCCTTCCAACCAACACCAGTAACCAGACAGCCCACCTCCGCTCGCCTGGCTTCTTACTGGTGTCCTCATCCCACCATGTGGAATGCAGCATGTAAACAGACGTAGGAGGAGATTAGGGGGAAAGAGGGGATGGGGAGGAGTGGAGACAAGGACTGAGCAAATGGGTGGATAAGAATCAACAAAAACAAATTGAACTTGAAAATGCCAGAATAAATAAATGATACCCAAATCTCTGTGGGCCAACTAAAAGTAAATAGATAAATAAAAAGGAAAGAAAGAAAATCATGCTGAAAATCACTTATGGACTTCCTATTTCTCCTAGGATAGAGTATTACATTTTCCACATGACGACAAGGCTCTATGAGCAGGCTCCTACTTACATCCCCCCCTTTGATGCTCTATATTGCCCTGTGGCCCCTCCCCCACTGCACCCTCACTGGGGAAGCTCTCACAGACCTGTGCCTGGACCCTCTGCATAGTCAGCACCTGGCATTTAGCAGTGACATGGCTTTCTCCAGGAAACTCTTTGACCACCTAAGTCTGGGGTATTTGTTTCTGCCACATACATGGTGCTATTATAATGCTTCCTCTACAAAGAGATTGTGAAAGTACTTAAGGTAGGCTTCTCACTAAAATATCTTCTAGGCCACATCCTAAGACATTAGTGACAACAGCAGGTGACCAGGAACTGCAGAGTATATCTACTTTGGAACAAGAACTCAATAAAAGTTTCTCTAACTACTATATGCACATGTTTCTTATCAAAAGTGTGTTATTAAGGCTGCAGAGATGGTTAGCAGTTAAGGCGCTTGCCTGAGAAGCCTAAGGACCCATGTTTGACTCTCCAGATCCCACATAAGCCAGATACACAAAGGTGAGGCAAGTGCAAGGTTGCACATGCCCACTAGGTGGCACAAGCATCCTGAGTTTGATTACAGTGGCTGAGGCCCAAGCACACCAATTCTTTCTCTCCCTCTGTCTCTCTCTAAACTAAAGAAACATATGCCATTAGTGAAAAAATTCATAGCTGAGTATCATCATATTTTTAATGATTCCATTTGTATCTGTTTGCATGTGTAGGTATTTTCATATGTGTGGGTACACGTGTGTGTATATGAGTGTACACATCTGTGCACTTGCACGTGGAGGTCATTGGACAACCTCAAGTATCATCTTCTGTAATGCCATCTATCTCCTTTGACACAGGGTGTCTCATTGGCCTGGAGCTCACAAATTAGGTCAGACCAGTTAACTGGTAAGCAAGCTCTAGGTATCCTCCTGTATCTGCCAAACATGGGTAATGGGGATCGAACTCATGCCCTAATGCTTGTGAGACAAGTAGAAAGCATTTTACTGACTGAGCTATCTCCCTAGCTCAGCATTGACCCATTTAATTTTTCTTGTTGTTGTTGTTTTTTGTTTTTCAAGGTAGGGTTTTGCTCTAGTCCAGAATGACCTGTAATTCACTGTGTAGTCTCAAGGTGGTCTCGAATTCATGCTGATCCTCTTACCTCTGCCTCCTAAGTGCTGGGATTAAAGGCATGTGCTCCCACACTTAAAAACAAATATTTTAACAGTACACATATTCACTGCTTTAAAATAACTACCAGCAAAAATGTTTCCAAGAATTAGCTTGCCCTGCTCACATAAATACTAAACAATACCCAAGAACTTATGTCATCTGAGCTTTTATTCACACTAGTACCTTAAGAATGTAGATACTACGGCTGGAGCGATGGCTTAGTGGTTAAAGCGTCTGCGAAGCCTAAGGATCCAGGTTCGATTCCCCAGGACCCACATAAACCAGATGCACAAGGTGGTCACTTGCAGTGGCGAAAGACCCTGATGCACCCATTCTCTCTCCCTCTCTCTCTCTCTCTCAAATAAATAAAATATTGTTTAAAAGAATGTAGATTCTAAATACTTTTTATATTAATATTAGATATTGTTCATCACTTAACATCTCAGATTAAGTCGTCAAGAAATCCAAATGATTTAGGGAAGGAATGTAAGTGCTACGTGTCACTTAGTCATACTGCCTCCAGGTATGCGTTATTTCACTGCAGAGCTGCAGAGCTGGAACCATGGCTACTTATTAACACAGAGAAGAAAAGATTCTGCTGAGTTTCAAAATAGCCCATTACTGCCTCTTCTCTCCACACACAAATGAACGACGGGGCCATGCCAGCCTCTGCTTGGAAGCAGAGTTCATTCATGTTTACCCTTGCATAGCTTCCAGGGGCCTAGTACAGTGATTGGCATATAATAAGAGTATTAGTTCTGTAACAGTAGGTAACAAATTACCATGAACTTGTTGGCTTCTAGCATCACCCACTCCTTATTTCACAGTCCCACAGGTCATAGGTCCATGAGGGCCTAGCTATACTGTCTGTTTAAGACATTCATAAGACCAAATTCAGGAAGCAGGCAGGCTACCCAGTGCTTTGAAGGCTCTATAGAAGAGTGCTCTTCCACACACAGTGCCAACAGTCCCTGTGCTTAGAGAACTGGCATCGACATTTCCTTGCTGGCATGTATTCCTTGCCATGGAATCCCCATCATCTGCAACAACACCACCACATCAAATCCTTCTTAATCAGGAGCTTTGTTCTGCTACCACCAGAAGAGAGCTCTGCCTTTTAAGTGCTTGTGCTAAGTTGAGCACATTAGTAACTGCCCTATTTTAAGGTCAACGGATTTATAGCCTATTTGTATCTATAAAAATGCCTTTGTCCAAGACACACAACAATCACAGGACCAATACCAGGTTACAGAAGGCATAGGAGCCATGTTAGAATTCTGCTTCTGACAGCAGATTATGGGTTTTTAATCCTCCCACCTCACCCCACCTTACCCCCTTGCTGATCAATGAGAAATTTCAAGTCTGGGGTGTAGGCACTAGAGCCTGTTCTGCCTTCTATGGATTAGCGCAGAATGTGTATCTTCTATGGTGGGGAGGGGCATCTTCCTTTTCAATTTATATTGGTGGGTGTGGGAAAGCCTCTTGGAAATACACTTGCAAAAATTCTTTAAAAGTCTTCAAAACTAATAATTTCCCTCCTACATACTTCTAGGTGACCTCAATCAGAACTGCAGGAATTAATTGATTGATTTGAAAGCAGAGTCAGATAGAAAAGAGAGCGACAGACATAATGAGCATGCCAGGGCCTCCAGCCCCTGCATATGAACTCCAGACACATGTGCCACTTTGTGCATCTGGTTGTACATGGGTACTGGGGAGTTGAACCTGGGCCATTAGGTTTTGCAGGCAGGCATGTTAAGGTGCTTTAGCCCATAGCCCAGAACTGTAGGTTTAAATGCCAATGGATATCTGTCTACTTCTAGCACTACTCTATTTTGCCATCTTGAAACAATCATATATGTATATATGTGTGTGTGTGTGTATGTATGTGTGTGTGTGTGTGTGTGTGTGTATATAAAATCTACAGAGCCTTCATTCCTTGTATTCTACATCCTAAACCTACTCTCAGTCTTTTCCAAGCCAAGAACTGTTCAATACAATACCAGCAAACTAGGGCTGGAGGGATGGCTTAGCGTTTAAGGCGTTTGCCTGCAAAGCCAAAGGACCCAGGTTCAATTCCCCAGGACCCACATTAGCCAGATGCACAAGTTGGCGCATGTATCTGATGTTCATTTACAGTGGCTGGAGGCTCTGGCATACACCCATTCTCTCTCTCTCTCTCTCTCTCTCCCTCTTTCTCTCTGTCAAATAAATAAATAAATAATTTTTTAAAAAAATACCAGAAAATTAATTACTCTGTCCCAAAACATAGAAATCATTTCCAATTCTTCCTTTCTCATCAAAATTCTATCAATAAGTCTTGTCACAGTATTTCTAAAATACATTCCACACACACACACACACACACACACACACACACACACACACAAGAGAGAGGGAGAGTCTACTTCTATGTAATGATCATTGTTCTGGTGGTTATCATGAGCAATTGCTCACACCACACAGAAACCCCCACTGTCAGGTATCATGCACTTTCTGATGAACAACAACACATGACAAAGAAAACAAAAAGAGCCTAAATCCAAGTAAATTCCTACCTTTAACTTTCCATTTTTTAGAAATACAAGGGATGAGAGGAGCACCACATGGTGATGCCATTATGATACAGTTAGAAAAACCCAAATTGATCCACAGTGTGGAAGAAGTTACCCAAATTTTTTAGTAAGTAAATTACAAGGAAAAGACTGAGTGAGACACAGATAACCATCAACCGAATGAAATGTGCACTAATAAGAACCTTGACTCAAAATAAGCCATTAAAAAATAAAAAGACAAAGGAATTGAACAGTGACAGAGATAATTAGTAGAGTTAGGACTTATTATTTGATTTTAGCTATAAGTTTTCATTATTTTCAAAATGTAAATCCTTGTCTATTAGCTATTTGAACTGTATTGAAGGAGGATGGCATATTGACTACAAAACAATCCAAACAAGTTAGTTAGGTGTTGAAGAAACAAACCTGGCAACTGCTTAATAATGATTAAATATGAATGACAGGTATATTGGACTTTATTAATTTTCTCTAAATTTGTGTGCATTTGATATTTTTCTTAACAAGCATTACCTTATTTCAAATGTTCACTTCTTTCCAGTGCCACACTGGTCACTAACTCATTGCCATCATCATCTCTTACCTACAAGACAGGTGAGACCTTCCAGCTGAGCTACTTTAGCTGCTGCTGCCTTTGTCTACCCAGTCTCCTTCAGCCACAGTGGCCTAAAATTGAATTCATACTCTGTCTTCACTTTGTGTTCTTTCGTAAACTCCCCAGATCATCTCATTCAATTGCAATTAACACTAAACTCTGATTTGTTAGGTTCCTCATACCTTGGACCCTGGTGACCTTCTACAGGATGCCCAGACACCTTCAGGATCTTCTATTCCTCAAACAAGCCACGCTATTCCCACTTCATTGTCTCAGCAATCCTGTCTTCCTGAAGATTCTTACCTCAGTCTGTGGGTATTATTATGGTTCCAGAAAAGCTTTGCTCAGTACCACTAAACAAAAGTAGCTACTGTCCCGTTACTTGACTATATGTTTGCTATCATTTTATCATTCATATTTTGTTAACTAGTTTGTTGATCTATTCATTTTATCTACTAAAATATAAGCTAGAAGAGGGCTTCTCTTCTAGTTATCTCCTTTGTACCTATTACTTTCACTCAATAAATATTTATTCAATAACTATTTCATAAGTATAGCATAAATCAATGAATCAATGTGCATAGGAATGGAGTTTCTGTTCCATTTGTGCACATGTAAGGACCTTGCTTCATGAGTACATGCAGGGATATTCGGAGTAGGTTTCAGTGGGTACGTGGAAGATAAAACTAAAGACTTAATCTCTCATCTTATAGTCATGTGATTTTTAGGAATTTACCTCTGCTGACCTCTCTGTACTCTGTGTCAACTAAAGATCTGACCCAGAAGACAAACATTAAATGAAATTTCATCCCTTTATCTCTTCTTTATCAAATGACCATAACTTTTAAATTCTTTTTATTTATATATAACTTTTTTTTTTTTTACTTAGGTTATAATTTTATATCCCCTTTCCCAGTCTCCATTACCCTGAGGGTTCTCCTCAGTAGAGTCCTTGGTATTCATGGTGGGATAATTAGGGGTTCTGTTATTTTCTGGGTAGCAGTCGAATAGATATTCCTCAGGGTATTTCTACCCACCCTATGGCTCTTACCATCTTCCCGCCCGTCTTCTGCAACAATCCCTAAGCCTTGGATATGTTAGCAGATTGTTTTCAGTATTGAGTTCACTATAGCCTCTGGATTTCTGTTAGATTTGTGTTTCAGTTTATCTCTGTTTATTGCTATTTTTCCCTGGAGGAAGTTGTCAGGCTAGCATTGCTGTTTCTCCTGGAACACGGTAAATGTGGTTGTGGTGGCATGCTTCATGGTGAGCAGCCGGCTGCTTTCTTTTTGTTGACTTGGTGGATCCTTTTTTTTTTTTCTTCTCCAGTATTGTCTGTCATCTTGCCTCCTCTGCCCCCTGAAATTCTAGCATGGCTACAAGTCAGCCATCTTGAACAGAAGCTCCAACCATGAGAACTAGTTGGAGGAAGAGTATCCTTGAAGGGTTTATCTTCTTTCTTGTCCTTTGCCCCCTCCCCTCTTTCTCTGCTTCCTGGCTACTACTAGGTAATTAGCTTGTTCCCTTGTCACCATGTTGTGCCTTCCCTCAGGTCCAAGGAACAGAGCCAGGTACCCATGGACTGAAACCTCAGAAACAGAAATAAAATAAATCTTTCATCCTTTAAGTTGAGTTATGTCAGGAATTTTGTCACAGCCATAGGAAACTAACACCACTGTATCCTAGTATCATGGTAACTGGTCCACTTGAAGTTCGGTACACATGTATAGAATGACTGAATGAATGAAGAAATGAATGAATGAATTCCCATACTATGACCTGGCACATCACCAGCCTTCAATAAAGGGTTCTCTTTTATGATGGGCATGGTGATAGTTCTCTTCACATTAACCCAAAGGATCACATGAAGGAGGCATTTAAGCAGCTATCTGAAATTGTCACATGTATGCTTCCAATCTTCTCGCTGCAGGCAGAGAACTGGACTATAGCCCTCCCACCCAGCCCTGGTCCTCACATCTCTGCTTTCCTGTGTCGTTTCCTGAGCCTCTGATTATATCATGGCAATCTCGGCCTGCCTGTTGCTTACTGGTCTACTTCCTGTTTGCTTACTCAGTATTAAGCTACATCCTACTTTGTATTTTTCCCTCAGTCTGGGGATCTAAAAATACTCTTCTCTGATTAGCACCTGGCTTTTTACAGTTTTAAACCCTACCCTGAACTCAAAGGGAGCACAGTATAGCTCCCTGACATCAGTGGAATAGTGGAGTAGGAAAGACAAAATTCCTCAAAAAAGAGCAGCGAGAAATTCTTGCCGGTATCCAATACATTGCGATGATCGTAACATTATACAGATATAGTTAATAAAATCACTGTTTATGCTACCTATTCTGTACATTGACAATTGCATTTCTAAGGTTATTTTCCCCTACTGTATTTTTTTAAAAATTATTTTATTTATTTGAGAGAGAGAGAGAGAGGAACGAGGCACAGAGAATGGGAGCTCTAGGGCTTTCAGCCACTGCAAACAAACTCCAGATGTCTGTGCCACCATGTGCATCTGTCTTACATAGGTCCTGGGGAATTGAACCTGGGTCCTTTGGCTTTGTAGACAAGTGCTTTAACCGCTAAGCCAAACCTCCAGCCCATTTCCTACTGTATTTTGGTTTCAACATTTTATTCCCATTAAAATTATATTAGCCCTCGTGAAATGCCACCCTTTACAGATAAACAAGGTTTATCAAGAACAACTGGTATATTATTTTTGGTTTTAGGATATCAGCACTGTTGCTTAGGTTAGTAGTTACAGCAAATGTGAAGAGTAATTTGTCACTTATAATTTCTCTTGCTTTCATTCATGGAAACTACCATAATATAGATCAGTATGTCTGCCTAAAATTTAGTAATTGATTAGGCTAAATATTTCAGCTCTTAAAAAATGGACAGAAGGGGAAAATCTTTCAATAACAACAAATATTTCTGTAGGTATATATATAAACATATATACTACCAGAGACTTAAATCTAAACCACCTAAAACATGTGACAAATTACATAAAGAATTTTCTCTTGTTACTTTTAGTTTTAGGTTAACTGAAAAGCAATGTTTTTCTTTTCTTTTTTTATTTTTACTTAATGATTTAAGAACCTTTTTTAAAAAAATATTTATTAGAGACAGAAAGAGAGAGAGGGAAGGAGGGAGGGGGGAGCATCTGTAAATGAACTCCAAATGCATAAGCCACCATGTGTGTCTTGCTTACATGTGATCTGGAGAATCGAACCTGGGTCCTTAGGCTTTGCAGGCAAGCAGCTGAACCACAAAGCCATCTTTCCAGCCCTCACTTAATAATCTTTATGCCATCTGTTAGGGTTTTTCTGCCTATGAATACAAGACATTCATTTGGATGTAAGTTATACTCCTACTTAGCACATACTAGCTTCCATCTTAAAACAGCATAGTGATTTAACATTCTTTCCAAGCCCTGTTTTAAAATATGTGTATATAAATATATATAACAACTGCTAAAATAGTTTAATGCTTAACATATACATATCCCATTTGAAATTTATATAAAGCCAAAAGAAACAGCTCTATTCACTTCAATGATTGTTGCATCTTTGATAAGAAAATAAGAAGCCACACTGAATGGTGGGATCTTGTGCCTTAAAAACAGTCCATGTTTTCATCCAAAGTCAAATGAGACACACAGACAGCTGTAGGCTCATCCCATAGAAGAAAAGAGCCTTCCACAGAATCCTGAAGAGGCCTCTGCCTGAGGTCCATGGGGCAGCGGCTGATCTCTGACCCAGGGTGACAGACAGAGCTCTTGTCATCCTGCTAGGCAACAAGTCAAATTAGGCCATTACTCTGTGGACAAGGACTGTAATTACACACCCAAGCCCCAGTGTCTGGCAGGAGAGAGATGACTGTGGCTGGCAGGGGATAAGGAAAAGTCAAAAAGTCAGAGACAAAATGCTTTTTGATGCTTTACTCCTAAGCATGGTTGTATTGTGTGCTCCCCAAAGAGGAGAAAGAATTGAGTTGTACTGGAGACACCCACTTACTCAAAATGCCACAAAGACACCTCACGGACATCCACGGACTTGACATTCTTAAGGCTATGGTGACAAATAAAAGGAAAGACAATTCTAGATCTCACAAGTTTTTCTGTAGGTGTTGCTTTTTTGTCATTATGTCATTTTAATTAACCAAAACATTAAAGAGGAGGTGGGGGAGGGAAAGGAGGGGTAAGGAGAGGGAAGGAGGAGGAAGGGGAGATAGAGTAGGGTGGATGAGGGTGGAGGAGGGAAGAAGGAGGAGGAAGAAGAGAAGGAGGAGGAGAATAATAATAATAATAATAATAATAATAATAATAATAACAAGACTAGGAGGTAGAGAACCTGGCTATAGTTTTCAATATGTTTTCCCAAATGGGCTCCTTTGTTTTCTGTTTATCTCACATCTCATTATTATTCAATGGGATAGGGCACAGTTATTCTGGTCCAATATTTCTAAGGCCTTATTTGAAAATATCCAAGTTGTTTTACACCAGCACACTGAGTAGGCTAAACAGCTTCAAAAAGTCTCCAGAAGTAGATCTGCCCTCACTTGCCTTTGAAATTGTCAACACAATATCTCTGGCACCTTTCCACCTCCCCCATCCAAAGTAGTAGATTTAGCACATAGTTTGCAGTTATTTTTTTCAAGAATGAGAGGACATTTTGTTTACCAAATCTCATCTGCTCAGTCTGCATCTGCTTGAATGGTTCTAATGTTAGTACTCACCTCCTTGGGTGGGGGTCCATGCCATCACGAAATAACGCTGGCTTTAAAAGCATCCTTCCCACATTAAGATGGAATTCTTCATTTTAATTACCCAATCACCTGAACCTTATGCTCTGTATATCAGTCTTTGTACACATTTCACTTGGAAAATATTCTAATATTCAAAGAAAGCTACAATGCTTCTCCCTCCCTCCACCAAACAGATGTGACTTCAATTCATTTAAGCATCTCAAATGGACATACATCCAGACCAAAGTGTTGCATCTGTAAGAGTTCAGCAGGAGTCAGTCTCCAGGTTTGTTTTGTCTTGTTCATGTATATGTAGTGCATGTGTTTGAAATTAAGCATCTTCAGAAAACATTTTAGTTCAAGCATTTATTCTCTAAATATTTATTCCCATATATAGTTCTTTGGGAAGTTTGAGTGTAAAATGCCACCCATAAGCTCATATGTTTATGATTAAGCCTCTTATTCAATCTCTAGCTATTAGATCCATTAGGGAGGGTAAAACCTTGCTTGAGGAGGTGTGTTATTGTGGGTGGACCTTGAAGTTTATACTGAATATTCAACTACCAGATGCTGTGACAAGATAGGATGACCAGCCCCTGGTCTCTCATGCTTTCTGCACTGTGATGACATTTCCACTTGAAGCTGCAAGCTGAAATAAAACATTTTCTTTCCATAAGCTGCCTTTAGTGAGGTGTTTTGTTTTGTCCCAGCAATAAGAAGGTAGCTGCTATAGTTTTTTAATCAAAAATCCTGAGCTTGAGAGATGCTTTAGTGGTGAAGGCACTTGCCTGTGAAACCTATGGAACCAGGTTTGATACCTCAGGACCCACATAAGCCAAATGTACAAGGTGGTGCATGTGTTTGGAGTTCGTTTGCAGTGGCTGGAGGCCCTGGTGTACCAATTCTCTCTATCTGCCATTTATCTCTCTCTCTCAAATAAATAAATAAAGTATATTTTTAAAATCCTAATACTTATTTTATTTATTTTTATTTTTTTGGAGAGAGACACAGAGAGAGACAGACAGAGAGAGGGGGAGAGAGAGACAGATAGAGAATGGGCGCGCCAGCTGTCTCTCAGCTGCTGTGAACAAAATGGAGATGCGTGCACCCCCTTGTGGGCAAGTGCGGCATTGCGCCCTTGTGTCACTGCATCTGGCTAAATGTGGCACCTGGAGATTGGAACCGCTGGAGATTGGAACCAGTGTTGTCAGGCTTAGCATGCAGGTGCTTTAATGGCTAAGCCATCTCTCCAGCCCCCTAATACTTATTTTAGTGATACAAAGGAAGTATATTTAGAAGGTTCTTATTTTCTACTATTTAATTTCTAAAACAAAACTTTTACTACTGTGATGGTTTCATTCAGATGTCCCCCAGAAACTCATGTGTTCTGAATACCTGAACCCAGACTAGAAGCAATTTGGAAGGTTGAGTCTTGCTAGAAGAGGTGTGTTACTAGGGGTGGACCCTGACGTTGATTAGCTTTCCAGTGTTAGTTAGCTTATTCTCCTGCAGCTGTTGTCCCCTGGTATTGGCAAGAGATGATGTACCTCCTCTGTTCCACCATCTTCTCCCTGCTTCATGAAGCTTCCCCTTGAGACCATAAAGTTCCTCCCATCAGATGCTTTTGGTCGGGTGCTTTGTCCCAGCAACGAGAAGGTGACTACTACAACTGCCTCCTACAAAATTAGTTTTCAAGCCTGAAACCTCTTGAAACTCAAGTCGGAGTCTAACATTAATAAATGTGCCAACTGAAAAATGTAATGCATTATTGATTTTAGTGTAATGATTTAATCCCTAATAGACAAAGGCTAAGATACAAGGATATTTGATGTGACAAATTCAGGTAGATGTATACTTATGTTCTGCTAACAAACTTTAAAAGGAAGTTTTAGTATCATGTACTTAAAAAATCTGAGTTCACCCACTAACTTTCAATTAACTTTAATATCATTTCATCCTGAAGACTCATTATTTCTCACACACTAAATGAAATGAGATGTTTGGTAAGGTGGAATTGAAATAAATATTAATATTAATGACAAATTAATAATTATTATGTAATTACCAAAGTTTCTTCAACTTCCAAAATTCTGTCTTTGATTTTTGTGACTTTCATGGGCAAAATGGCTTAAAACTCTTTCAATACAAGCTGGCAGATATCTTTATCCTTATCAGTGATAGACATATCAAATCAATGAAAATGTGTCATTTTCTAACAGTTTATCCAGGTACATAAATTTAGGAAAATCAATGCTAACAATAACAGGATAGAGGAAAAGTAAAAATAGATTTTCTAATTGCAACCTCTATTGCTCTACCATCATAACATTTTTACATTTCAAGAAATAAGTAAGACACAATATGATTTCTTAACCTTGACCTTGTGTCTCTCTCACAATTTCCTTATGACCACTATTTACACTACTAGTTGCAGAAAACCCGTATTTGAGAGCGAGGGATGTGTCTTGGTTGGTAGAGTGCTTGCTTATCATGCATGAAGTCCTGGAATCCATCCATAGTACCACATAAACTGGGTTTGGCAGCATGTACTTGTAATGCTGGCTCTTAGGATGTGGAGGCAGACAGATCAGAAGTTGAAGCTCATCTGTGGCTAAAGAGTGAGAATGAGATCTGGGCTACGTGAGACATGTATCAAAACAAAACAAAAAAAGATCTGTATTTGATTAAGAGTATAGCAAATTCCATGAAGAAATGACTCAAAGTACAGCCAGACCAATTGTTATGACTATATTTTATCCAACTGAAACAAAGAGACCATAACATTGCAGAACCCTTGATTTTGGTTATTGCTGACTGAATTCACTCTGGAAGTTAATGACTTCTCACTGTGGCTCAAAGAAAAGCCAAGGCATTCAGTTCATTTTCTTAGGTGTTGTGATGGTGGTTGGTTATCAAACTGATTGATTTACCAGTGTGGGGGGGAATCTTTGTGAATGTCAATAGGGAGTTTCTTGATTAGGTGAATTGAGGAAGAAAATCCACCCTGCTTGTAGAAGGCTCCATTACATGAGCTGGAATCTCAGACTGAATAAAAAAAAAGAAAGTAACAGAGCACCAGCATTCATCTCTGCTTCCTAACTGTGGACGCCTCCTGCTCTTACCACCATGCCTTCCCCACCATGATGAACTATATCTCCTTGACGCTGCCTCCTTCAAGCTGCTTCTTGTTATGTATTTGATCACAGCAATAGGAAAAGTAATAATACAGCTGCTAAGCAAGCAGACACCATTAGGGACAAACTCCTATACTGATGTACCGTGGGAGTGTGTTCTCATTATTTTCAGATAAAACTATAATTCAAGCTGAGCATTCCACATAGTGTTCCTATATGCCATCTTACACTTTCTTTTTTTTATTATTTTTTAATTATTTTATTTATTTTTTGGAGAGAGACACAGAGAGAGAGAGACAGAGAGGGACAAGGAGACAGAGAATGGGCGCGCCAGCAGTCTCAGCTGCTGAGAACGAAATCCAGATGTGTGCGCCCCCTTGTGGGCAAGTGCAGCATTGCGCCCTTGTGTCACTTTGCATCTGGCTAAACGTGGGACCTGGAGATTGGAACCCTGTTCTTAGGCTTAGCAGGCCTGTGCCTTAACCACTAAGCCATCTCTCCAGCCCCCCATCTTACACTTTCTAATATGTGCCCCAAGACCTTGAACATACATGCCCCAAAATGTGTCTGCTAACTTTCGTTCTTGAACTATGAACTTCATCTAGGCAGATTTAGGAAGGTATTCCTTAACTGAGCATGCTCAGGAGGGGGCCCACCCACAGAAGTACTTTTCTATATGAATGTATTGACAGGAGACAAAAATTGGCTAGGCAGCTTAGCGGTGAGGAACCCCAAAGTGAATAGCTTTCTCTAGGCTAAGTGCAGAAATTGTCTTTGGGCTTGTAGGAGAAAATCTAGTTCATTACGCTTATTACAGGTCAAAAACGTCAGAAGGATCTGGCCCTTCCTTATCTCTGCCCCCTTAGGGAGTCCTTCCATTCCCTTCCTAAAGAATTCCAAAATGCCTGACCCCAGATTCCTGGTATCAGGAGTAAACTGGCCAAATCAGTCACCTATTCATGGGTCTCATTAAAAAAAAAAAAAAAAAAAAAAAAAAAAAAAAAAGACCTGGTCCTTCTCTTGAAGTCACTCCCCATAGAAAAACCCATATCTGAATCTCCAGGTAGGCTTCTCAAATCCCCTCTTGCCTCTAGGCAAGAGCTCTCTCTCTGCCTTCTTCTCTCATGTGGCTTCTCAAACCCCTTCTTGCCTCCCAGGGCAAGAGTTTCATGCTTCCCTTTCGTACATTCTAGGATGAGGCCCCACTTTTCTTCCTTCCTAAAATTTTAAGCTATAATAAAATCTTTCCAAACCTTAGCCTCTGTTCTGTGGATTCCTTTCTTCAACACCATAGGACAAGGACCCTTGCATTACCAAATTATTGGTGTGCTGGTTTATAAGGAATCCCAAAATTCATATATCAGTATCTAGGCTCCTAAATAAAATCCTCCCATTTCCTTTATTCAGGGGGATTGTGACTTTGGAAATAATCCCCATTCTCTCTTTATCTGTTGCAGGTAATTGATTTTTCTCCACTCCTATTCCTTGGCTGTACATTACAGTAACCAAGATGCCTGTACACACAATTTGATCTTCAACAAACTTCAACTGAAGCACCCTGGAAACCTGCAAAGTGGTGAGAGATCATTAAAAGAACAATAGTCTACAGAGTTCTTTGCTTTTTAGCATGCTTATAAATGACTTTAAATTGAGATTTAAATGAAAACACAACTTCTTTCTCTTGCAGAATGTACACAATATCAACACTGTGGAGTTACTCTGGAACAAGTCAACTGTACAGCCATCAAAGTTCTTACTCTTCTGTCATCTGAAAATAAACTTCAGACACAACAGGCAAGAATGAAACACAAAAACAACCATCAATAGCCAGACTTTCTTAACACATTAAAGATTGTGCAGCTGCTATTTGCCTTATCCCAGTAATTAATAATTGCCAAGTATGTACCAAAATGCTTATTGCTTCTTGATGCTGAGATTATCTACCGTGCATCTAAAATGTAAATCAATGGGAAGATGAGAAAACAATACATTAATATAATAATTGGGTGAAGAATAAAATACATATCACCTATACAAAATTGTCATTTACTATCCCATGTTCACTTGATTTTTGAGGTAGGGTCTCACTCTAGCCCAGGCTGACCTGGAATTCACTATGCAGTCTCAGGGTAGCCTTGAATTCATGGCGATCCTCCTACCTCTGCCTCCCATGTGCTAGAATTAAAGGTGTGAACTACCACACCTGGCTGAAACAATTTTTATAGAGCATCTACCCAATTTTTGCACTATGTGCTATGAAAAAATGGTAAAATAAGAGGCCTCTCAGGTTTACAATGTAGTGGCTAAAGATGGGTTTCAGTGGTTAAAGATGCTTGCTTGCAAGTCTGACGGCCCAAGTTCAATTCCTCAGTTCCTCAATTTCTCAATTCAATTCTCTTAAGGCCAACATGAGGTGGCATAAGCATCTGAAACCCCAAAATGCTAACAATAGGAGACAGAGCTGAGAGAATCTAGAAGCTTGAGGACCAGCTAAACTGGTGGATAAGAAGCAGCAAAACCAGCAAGAAGGCCTGGGGAAATGACTTAGCAGTTAAGGCATTTGCTGTGAAGCCTAAGGACCCTAGTTCAATTCTGCAGGACCCACATAAGCCAGATGCACAAGGGGGGAGGCACCTGCATCTGGAGTTCGTTTGCAGTGGCTAGAGGCCCTGGCGCGTGCATTCTCTTTTTCTCTATATCTGCCTCTTCCTCTTTCTCTCTCAGTCTCAAATAAATAAATTAAATCAAATAATTTTTTTAAAAAACAAAGCAAGGAGACTCTGTCTCAAACAAGATGGAAAGAGAGCACAGATACCCTAAGGTTGTCTTCAGACCTCCACACATGTCACAGCACACATGCACCATTACACATACATACATACACACACACACACAATTGAAAAAGTTTACCATCTAGTCAAAATACTTAGTGTCTGGCAAACTTTTCATTTCAACTTTGCTATACATTGGAGAAAAAGACCTAGATGAGATGTTTTGGGGGATAAGACACACTCCTGCCCATGAATGGAAATATTGTAAAGATTCATATAATTTCTGAGGCATTGGGACAGGGACATAGCTAGGACAGGTGTGGGGCTATTCCTAGGAAGTTTTTGGATACAAAAGCTGTTCTCTAGAATTGAAAATCCATTGGCTGAGAGTGACTAAGGTTCCTCTTGGGGAGTTTAGAAGGTATTTCTGACTGAATTCTACTGAAATGCCATATTGTAGGAAAACTTAGAAAGAGGTTTACCAAAAATCAGGGCCATGGGGAATGACTCGCCTTTGCTCACCTTCACCTAACAAAAGATTATGCTCCTCTGATCAATGGGATTTCCCAATAGCTGGATAAGTGCCCTAAGCACCACAGAACCCAAGTTTCACACTGTGCTAAAACGAACTACTGCTACAAACACGTAACAGAGATTCGGTGACATTTTATTAATCCTCAATACCAAATTACGCCTGAAAAGTGTCCTTTTTTTCTCATTCTAGAGAACTTGACAGCTTTTTATTAAGCCTGTCTCTTAAAACTTAAACATTTGCTCTTTCTCCCTGCTGCCTAACAGTGAGAGCTGAGGCTTCTGGGGTGTTTTATTTATTTATATGGCATTTGACTTGATGTCGCTCTAGTAATAATACCTAGTAACTGAAACAGATGAGAATTCAGTATCTTCCTTTTCTTCAGGGCAAGATAAGTGTAAATAGAACTCTAATGGGGGGAAAAAAAGGACAAAGAGCAGGACAATAAATAACAGGGAATAAAAGGGGGAAACAGTTTCCGAGCTCAGTCTTGAAAAGCCACAGGCCAGAACAATGTTCTACTCCTAGCCAAGCAAAGCTTCACAGCTTTAACATCATACAGTAGCGTTTAGCTTCAGGACTCAATTCTTTCCCACTAACCAATCCGCTTCCAAATCTGATGCCACTTTCTTTAGTGTCATGCAATTATAAGGCCCTCCTCACTAGTGCTTTACTCATAAAACGGTGAGTTTTGCTATCCAGTAAGTAAAGTACAGAGACTTAACATTTTTTATTTATTTATTTATCTACGTATTTATTCGCAAGAGTGATAAGAGAAAGAAGAATATGAGCATACCAGGGCCTCCAACTACTGCACATGAATTCCAAATGCATGAGCCACCTTATACAACTGGCTTTACATAGGCTCCACTGCTACCTCAGGATGCAAAATATATTCAGTCTAAATTTGAACATCCCCATAGTCTTTAATAGTCCCAATACTATTTAAAGGTCCAAAGTCTCATCTGAAAGTCAAGACAGTCTTTTGAGAGCCCTATAAAATCAAAACAAAATTTACATATTTCCAACATATAGTGACACAGAATAAACATTCCCATTTCAAAAGAGAGAACTGGGGACATAGCTAGGCGAGAATGAAGCAAAACAAGACTGGAACCCATCACGACACACACCAGATCCTGCAGCTCCATGTCGAGTATCTGGAACTTGTGATGAACTCATCTGCGCTCCAGAAGGCTTGGGTGGCTCCATCCTTCCAGCTCAGCTGTTTATAGCTCTCTCAGGCTCTCTTGAGGGCTGCATTCACTCAGATCCAATGGTCCTGGTATGGCCAATATCTCAGGGTCTCCATCACAACCTACGGTTCACCTTTACAACCTCACACCTCCATGCAAGTACTCCTACCCTCCCTCAGGCTATTTAGCTTCAGCAACCTTCTGAGATAAAGTGAAATACTCCAAGACCCCATCCATCTTGCATTTTTCATGCCTCCCAAACCAGTACCACGTGGGTGATGCTGCCAAGTCTACAGCTGGGGATACAGTTTGGTCCTTCCTTCTAGGCCTTCTCCTTTGAAGAAAACAAACAAAACAATAATTGCCATTGTAGGAACTAGAGCCTTCATTGGGTTTAGTCTTGCCCTCAGGTTATCCTTCCTATAGCCCCAGTGCACAGTAGTAGGCTTCTTTTTGAGTGATAATCTCTTTAACAAGCTTCAAATGTATGAGTCTCTGGGGCACATTTCATATACAAATCACAACATCATGTCACCTGCAATTCCCACCAGGTAATGTATCACCCAGTGCATCTCATTAAGATCTGATTAAGATCATTGTGTATATATGTAATGATATGTGTGATATATAATAATAATCAGGTTTTCAGAGACATGTGTTCCTCAGCTGATTATGCTCTGTGTTTTATAGACACTATTTTGTTTATTTCTGGAGCAAAAGAATGAGCTTCATTTATTTCACAAATAAAGCTATTATTTACATTGATTATAGCCCAGAAGTTTCCCTAACTGGTACTGACAATAGAAAAATGAATGGAATGCTAGGCCAGAACCCAGTCTTGTCTGAATTCTGGCCTATGCTGTCAATCATGCAGTACTCCTCTATGACTGACCTTGAGTTTGCCTTGTGTCCGTGGTGAGACGGTTCTAAAATTTCCTAGAGCTTCATTATAAAATGTCCCAGTAAAACATTAGTAAATCAAAGAAGCAGATGACAGAAGAGGAAAAGTGTTTCTTTAACTATCCCTTTAAAAAAAATCTTTTAAATTCCTACTTGTTGTGTCCTTACTACAGTGTGAATATGTACTGCCCCCCATAGGCTCATATGTTTGAGTACTTGGTCTCTAGCTGGTGGTACTATTTTTGGAAGTTGTGGAATCGTTTTAGACATGGGGCTTAGCTAGAAGATCAGTGGTTTGAGATGGTAACAGTCACACTTCTAGTCACCACAGACAGGTACATAGGAATCTGTATAATTGTTCTTCTTGATCTATCCCTGATTTATTGAACATGCAGATAGATATAGATATAGATGTAGATATAGATGATATATACAGAGAGAGAAAGAGTCCAATTTTTTTAAAATTTATCCTTTCCCTGCAGAACTGAATAAAACAGTGTATTTCTGCTCATTTTGTCAGGTCTTTACGGAATACAAATTATCCTCAAATAATCCTTTCATGATTGTCACAAGTCAGTCATATAAAGCACTACTCCTGGTGATAATTCTGAATTGCTAGTGTTGAAATCCCAGCTCCATGAGCCCTGGTGAATAACTCATCCTTTATGTTTTCTTATACATAAAATAAAAACAGGGCTGGAGAGATTGCTTAGTGGTTAAGGCACTTGCCGGCAAAGCCAAAGGATCCCTGTTCCACTCTCCAGGCCCCGTGTAAGCCAGATGCACAAGGGGGTGCATGCATCTGGAGTTCGTTTGCAGTGGCTGGAGGCCCTGGTACACCCATTCTCTCTCTCTCTCTCTCTCTCTCTCTCTCTCTCTCTCTCTGTTTCTCTCTGCCTCTTTCTCTCTCTCAAATAAATTTAAAACTTTTTTTAAAAAATAAAAAATAAAAACAGCAATCATTATGGTGCTTATGAACAGAAAGCACTCAAAAATCAAATATGGCATTAACCATGGCATAATATGCCTGCTATCCCTCCTGCCCTGAAATTCACCTACTGTACTGGTTGGAACTCTCCCTGTTCTTGTCTGTCACAAAGATGTGACTAGCTGCTACATACTTCTCTGATACAGACAAAGCTCCTCTGATTACCATGACTTCTTCTCCATAATAGATGAAACCTGAACCAAAATAAACCTTTCCTTTTTCTCTTGAGACTTTTGTCATGTGTGTAGTACCAGCAACAAGAAAAGTAACTATTACAAAAGCCAGGACCTAGTTTCTGGTACTGGGTCAAAGAGTGACAATAGATTGCTAGAGTTCCTGAGTTCCATACTTGAAAACCAGATGCTCTGTCTTCCTCAATAAGGTGAGATATGCCGTACAAATTTGAGTTGAGTTGAAGCTCTGAGTGACAATGGGACCAGATTGGGAGCATTTGGGGCAATGTGGCTACAGATTGTATATGACAACTAGATTACTACAGACAAGGGAAGAGATACTTGTAATGTCAGAAACTGGACAATGTCTGATCACTGAAAGGCCTCTGGTGCCATGTTGAAGAAACTGGGGAAGCTGCCTTTGACAAATTATAAACAAGCAAGAGGTGAAAAGAGGAATAAATGGAATCAGAGTGGGCCCTAATGATCACATAGTTTTGGTGCCATTTTGAAGACTTTATATTCTGTGAGTCTTGATTGGCAGTAAATATTTAAGAAGGGGATTTATCAAACATCATCTTTTGTGGTGAGAATTTTTGGAGAAAATGTGATGAGTATGCATTCTAGTATGATGCACACATAATAAGCCTTTAGCTAAGAGATCAGAAGCAATACTATATGAAATATGGATTCACTAAAATAAGCATAATTGGCATAATTCAAAACAGGTAAGAGGAGAAAAGAATCTGTCCCCAAATATTATTCTTTGAGAAGATGTTCCAGACTTTTTCAGATGTAGTAGATGTAACACTGAGATTCTGATTAGTATTTTCTGGAAGGAGCCTGGGAATCATCATTTTGAGCAATGGTTCGAGGACAATAATTGGATGTATTTCTCAGTGTTTGACAGGTCAATTGAGTAGAAAAGACATAGGGAGATTTAAGGAGGTAGCTCAGCATGCAAGGGTGCTTGCTATACAAGCATGAAGCCCTGAAAGGGTCTGAGTTAGAACTTCAGCACTCATGTAAAAAAGTCAGGCATGGCCATGCACTCCTGTGACCCCAGTCCTATGGGGTAGGGAGTCAGAGCTCAGCTCCACGTTCAGTGACAGACTCAGGGAAACAACAAACAAGAGCAAGAGAGGACACCTGAGGTTTTCCAATGACCTCTGCACATGTGTTCATGTGCATACTCTATGAATACACGTACCACACACACACTGCACATGCATATGAACACACACACAAACACACACGAAAAGAAAAATGACATGTAACACTTTCTTGATCCAAGGTGATATTACATTGATACATTACATCTATATCATTCTTAAAATGTATACTCACCATGTATGCACTGATTTTAATACTTTAATCTTCAATTCTATGGAGATCAAGATTATAGTCTCCAACAATAAGTTCCCACTAGTCTTTGGCCAAAAGAGGGGCTAAATCCATCATAATCTCTCTTCATTAACAATGCTTATCCCATTTAACCTATGCTGACTTTATTCTCCATTGGAGAATTTGTTTTTCTTTTTCAGAAGGTAGCAAGACTGGAGATAAACCACCCTTCACACTTCAGCCAAGGCCCAGGTGAAACCACAGAGGAATTGAGGAGATGAGCAAGAGTGCTGCTTCCATGGTGAGCCTGACAATCTGTACCAGGGTGAAGGAGACAGACCCTGAGGTTACTCAACACATACCAAAGCAGAGATCCAGAGGCTCCTGAGAGCTTATCACTGAAGTAGACTTAAAACACACCCACCATGGCTCAAGGAATTTTGTAGAAGAGGGGATAGAAAGAGTGTAAGAGCCACTGCCCCACACACCCCCAAAGATTGACTGTTGGTCTCACAACTCATAACTCACTATCCCATGGGGAATGCCAGCAACTCCACTGAGGAGAGCCCTCAGTGGAATAGGGGAGGGGAGGAGAGAAATGATGGTACCAACACATAATGTATCCATATAAAGTATAATTTCATTTTAAAAAAAGAAAAAGGGCCGGGCATGGTGGCACATGCCTTTAATCCCAGCACTCTGGAGGCAGAGGTAGGAGGATCACTGTGAGTTCAAGGCCAGCCTGAAACTACATAGTGAATTCTAGGTCAGCCTGGACTAGAGTGAGACCTTGCCTCGAAAAAAATAAAATAAAATAATAATAAAAGAAAAATAATTACATGAGGAAAGGTTCATTTTGATTCACTATTCCAGGAGATTTTAATCCATATGGAACAGAAGACATTGTGGAGGGGCTCCTGTCCATGACGGTGGGAGCGGGCAGTGGCTGCTTCTTCACGTGGTGGCAGACAGGAAACAAAAAGTGATGGAAAGGATCTGAGAATCATATATGCTGAGGACCTTCCCCCAGTGAAGAGCTTCTATAGGTTCCATGACCTTCCAAACATGATACCAACTGTGGACTCAATGTTCAAACACATGAACGTGTGGGAGACATTTATCTTTCAAGTCATAACAAAAATAATCTTTAAAAGTCTAGAGTTATAGACTCCACCTTTTTAATGGGTATATTCCACATGCTAATTAGATGCAAATTATGATTTTTTTTTTTTTTTTTTATATATATTAGCCATTAAGCTTTTCATCCAGTCAGATATTTTTGGAAATATTTTAATTGGGATGTTAATACAAACAGACAAAGCAATGTTCATACAAACTTTAATCCTATGAATAGATAGATGGGAAAAATGCAACAGCAAAGATGGCAAGGAAATGAATTATTCCAAACATTTCAGAAGTAGACAATTTCACACTAGTCTGGTTAGACTACATTCAAATTTGTTACTCTAACCTGTAACAAAATAAATTTCAGCACTCAGGAGGCAGAGGTAGGAGAAATGCCATGAGTTTGAAGCCACTCTGAGACTATAGAGTGACTTCCAGGTCAGCCTGAGCTAGATTGAGACCCTAGCTTGAAAAACCCAGTAAATAAATAAATAAATATTTGCATTGTTTTAAATCATTCAATTTCTAGTTATTTGTTATGGCAGCAATGGTAAATAAATATTACTATGGTTCTGTAATTTAGGTTAAAATCAGGGATGAGATTACTACCAGCCTTATTTTTATTGCTTAAAATTGTTTTAGCTATTTGAGGTTTCTTGTGCTTCCAAGTGAATTTTAGGATTTTTTCTATTTCCTTGAAGAAAGCCATTGGAATTTAAATGAAGATTGCATTAAATGCACTCTCTAATTGAACTGGAGCCCCGCTCCATGGGAGGGAATACATACCTGATACTAAAAACCTATGATGGGGGAAGTCATAAGCCCTAGGGTGTAACATCTGCTGGTATTTGGCAAATATATATATTATGCTCACCAAACTGTCTGGTAAGTTCTTCTGTTAATGTTCTTACCCATATACTAATGCTTTTGGTTAGAGAAACTTCTCTTTACAGATGGTGGTGACCTTGGGATGACTCAGAAGGCACCATAGTGTTGAAAAGAAGAGACAGAGGAGTGCTCAACACTGAAACATCTCTATCACACCTGCCAAGGCTCAAGATCCATTGCAGAAGAGGTGGCAGAAAGAATGTAAGAGCCAAAGGAAGGGTAGGACTGCTTACAACATGCTCCTCCAGACACAAAGTAGCCTGGATATCCATGACCTCACAGTGCCTGACACTACCTACACAAGACAACCATAATAGGAGGAAAAGATCATGACATCAAAATAAAAGAGAGACTGATTGAGAGGGAGAAGGGATATGATGGAGAGTTGAGTTGCAAAGGGAAAGGGGAGGAGGGAGTTACCATGGTTTATTGTCTATAATATGGAAGTTGTCAATAAAACAGAATAAAATAATAAAATAAAATAAATATATAAACACTTTTGTTTGGCTGATGATTCTAGTGGCTGGAAGGTACAAGCAGCATGGCACCCATGTCCTGATCAAGGCTTTTGCTGCCTCACATGAAAAGGCAGATGAGGAACCAGCCATGTGGAGATGGTGTGTGTGTTTACAAGATGGCATAATTTACTCTGGAGGCGAATATGAGTGACTATGGCCCAGGAACACATGTTTAGATCACCCCAACTTCCATGTTCCAATGTATTAACTATTTCATGATTTTTCTTATAGTTACAGAACAAAAGAAGGTCATAAACCAAGAGACTTTTCAGCTGCATCCGTGGAAACATCAGGCAGGCAGGTTACAGCAAAGCAGGGAACTCTCTGCATAGGCTTCAGATGCTACCTGATGATCTTATTAACCTGTATGGCAGCTGGGGGGTCTGTTAGTACATTCTCAAAAGGTTTCGCCTAAACACCTGATAGTTGTAGGGGTGTTAGGTCAGGCAAAGAGGTAAGGGAATAAATGTCAATTAAGGGAGCTAAAGATAGGCCACAATAATTTGGCTCTGAATCTGCAACATTCCAGCTCTGCACCGTCATAGACATTCTCTTAGCCTTGCCTCGTAGGAAGTTTGAGGTAAATGCAATGGCTTTTAGGAGCCGTTAGTTCATAAGCGACAGAAGAAAGTCTTCCTCTGTGGTGGACATCAACATTAACTGGGGAAATGTAAACAGACATCACTCTAGATAGGACACAGACAACAGACCAAAATACAAGTACACCAAAATCCATTGAGCTTTATTGGGTTCACTTAGAAGACATGAATGAGGGGTTACTTACAGGACCATGGCCTATTCAAAGGCAGCTGTGTCACCAAAGCATCCACATCGGCATGCAGAGGACTCAAGAAAGCTGCACCCCTGGATCTCAATGCCAGGCTTGCAGACAGTCTTCCCTCCTAGCCTTGTCGACTGCTTCTATAATCTTGGGGAAGGGTACGTGTGAATCTTTTAGGATTCAGGAGCTTCCTCGGACTTTGCAGTTGTTTACTTCTTGAATCTCATGCCTGAGACCCTTGCTCCCTTTAGGAGGGAATGTGTCAATTCAGAGGAAATTTCCATACAGCATTCTGAACTAGCCTGGGTTCTCCTGAGTGTTCATGACCCCTAGTCCAGTGCAGGGCAGCTCGTAGTTATTCGTGACATACACTATCAGCCAACACCTCCATAGGTCCTTCCTTCCCACTCAATGACACCACACTTTAGCATATTGCACACAAAAACAGAAGTTCCAGCAAGCCTAGGTGTAAATGCTGAAAGGCACATGATTGGCAAGTGAGAGAAACAGATTGAAGTAATATCGTAGTTTTGTCTGAAGTGGGTCCTGCTCTTGAGTGCAATGAATGCTAAGTAATCTAATCAGAATTTCTATTATAACTACTACCCTTATTTAATTTAGCCAACATTTAGCTCTGCTTACAGGACCAACTATATTTTTAAAGAAGGAATGACTTCTTTTACTACTGAAAATGTATAAATATATAAGACAATTTGAGAGCCTTCCATTGTTGATGGAAACTATTGGTCAGGCCTTGCTAAAAGCCCAAAGATAAGATTAGTTACTATTTGTCAGATGGTTCCGTTATGCCCCTTCCTGTTCCCTGGTACCTGTTAGCACAACTCTTTTAAAACCCCTGCTGCATATGAGTGGTCACCCCACACTCTTTACAGAAACCCTGGCTCTTACTGGACAGTGACTACAACGTTCCATAACTGTGATTATAAAAGGTGGGAGAGATCTGTCTGGTTTCAACATCTTCGCTAAATTTTCCTTGAAGGTGTAAGCATTCTTAATGTGTTCAATAGTTAGAAAGACATGGGACTACAATAAATTTCTAAAACTTCTGTCAGCTGCTATCTGGCTTCGTACATCAAATGCCTATTTTCTTCTATTGAATAGGGAAAATTCTGGCGGATTTTTCCATGTCAACAGTTTCCCTCAAAACAGTTTGGTTCAGTAAAACTTTAGCACAAAACCTTCCTCTGATAAAATCTACAGATGTATCACTTTGTGATCCCTGTTGAAGAATTTCATAAGATAATATTGCTCTAGGGATTAACTAAGGAGAGAACGTATCCTGGGGGGACTATGGACTGCAAGTCTGTGGTGATTATTCTTGTTTACTATCTGAAGAGTTCAGAAAATGCGTATGTATTTATTTAGTAAGAACAACATATTTTTTTCAAAGTTCTAAACAGTTAAGGCCTAGCCTAGGAAAACAAAATATATCAGGCCCAAGATACAATACCCAAGGGAGTGGATAAATGTCAAGGGTGCATAGCTAATTATTATTTATTTATTTTTGTGGTTGTGCTGTGGGAATCTTCAGGCTCGATTCCTCTGAGTCCTAGAATCATGATGTTCAGGAAGAGATTCCAGCCACACCTACCACCCTAATCCCTAATCTTAGCTCAGGAAACCAGTGAGGCACAAATGGACATGCCAGGATGTTTTCCTAACCCTAAACAAGGACTTAACCAGGAGAGTGTTTTTTTAGAAGGAGGGTGTGGTAGAATGAATGTCCCTCAATAGATTCAAAAGTTTATTAAAGTTTGTAATTTCAATCTGCAGCCACCTGGCTGGAGGAGGTGTCCCTGTTTGTTGATCAGAGAATCCAGCCCTAAGGAGTCCGGTGGGTTTGGAATTGCAGTCTAAAGATATGCAAAGTGCCTGAGCTTGGTCTGGGGTTCTGGAAGTGGGCTTGCTTATGGTGTCATTGATGACTTTTCTCTCTGCTTGGGCCTGTGAGTGGTCCTACTTCTTCTACCATTATGAAACTACCTCTGAATCTGTAAGCTTCAAATAAATTCCTTTCTCCATAACTGTGCTGGTCTGAAGGTTCCTCCCAGCAACCTGAGGCTGACTGCTACAGAGGGGCACTCACTTTGTCCTCTCTCTGATTTAACCCATCTGCCGAGGTGTCCATACATATCCTTGATGGATTCATTGAGATTAAAGTATATAATTCATTTTAATATCAAAATAGAATTCTCAATCCATGAATCATAAAAAGGCATGATAGTACTCAGTGGTGCTCACAAGAGTGAAGGAACTGGCAAGTGTATTAAGAACAAATAGAAGAAAGATATTCACAACAGTGGAAAAAGAGCTTTGTTCTGAGGTAAACATTTTCAAGTTGAAAATATTTTTTTAAAAATACTTAATTCAGGGCTAGAGAGATGGCTTAGTGGTTTAGACCCTTGCCTGCAAAGCCAAAGGACCCAGGATCCAGGACCCATGTAAGCCAGATGTCAAGGAGTGCATGCATCCAGAGTTCTTTGTTTGCAGTGGCTGGAAGCCCTAGAGTGCCCATCCCTCCACCTGCCTATTTCTATGTGTGTGTCTCTCTCTTAAATAAATAAATAAATAAATAAATATTTAAAAAAATATTTAATTCCTATTCCTACAGAACTTTGAACAGAGCATATAAAATCTCCCTTTCAATGAAAGAAGCTACTAAAAGTCTCACTCCTCAAGTCTATAATGCATAAAACAGACCTTTGTACTGGAGAGATGACAGCCACTAAAGGTGCTTGCTTACAAGGCCTGGTGGCCTGGGTTTGATTCTCCAGTACCCACCTAAACCAGGTGCAAAAAGTGGTGCATACACCTACAGTTCCTTTTCAATGGCAAGAGGCAACAGTGTATTCATTCTCTATTTCTTTAATTTTATTTATTTATTTATTTATTTATTTATTTATTTATTTATTTAGAAAGAGGGAGAAAAAGAAAGAGAGAAAGAATGGGTGTGCCAGGGCTTCCAGCCACTGCAAACAAACTCCAGATGCATGAGCCCCCTTGTGCATCTGGCTTACATGGGTCCTGGAGAATCAAACTGAGATCCTTTGGCTTTGCAGGCAGATGCCTTAATCACTAAGCCATCTCTCCAGCCCCCTCCTCTATTTCTACCTTTATCTCCTTTCAAATAAATGTTTTAAAATAAACTAAAATTGAGGTTATACAGACACAGAAAGATAAACAACAAATGTAGTCCCTCATATGAGGTTCCTAACTGGAATGAAATAAGAGGAGTGCAAATGGCAGTTAACAGCAAGAATATGGACATAAAACTAGAGTATGACCAGGAAAGAGAAAAGAGGAAGTGGTAAAAGAGGAAGGGTTTCTGGATGGGTCAGGAAGAGACAGACTGTCAGGGGTGGGAGGGGTTAAGAACCAGTTCCATAGAAACCCTCATTCTGACTGGCGTTTTACAAGAGATAACCACCAATTAAAGGGGAGGGAGGACAGTCTGGACAGAAGGTGGAAAAAGCTTAACCTTACAACCAGGGACTCTGGCTGGTAAATCCAAGGTTCAGAGTTGAGTTACCCCCCACGCCCCCAGTGAGCTGTTGGTCAGGGAGACCCATGAGGTTACCAAAACAATACAGGATATTGCCACAAAACTTGATTATCTGCCTGAGCTAAAAGGTAAGATCCTATTGCTGAAGACAGTGTGAAGCAGGCTTATTATCTGCATGGAACCCCAAAGGAGCCTTGAAGATAAACTATGGGTTGCAGTTGGAGACCCAGTGAAGATGCCAGGACTGAAGGATGGCTGCCAAGGAGAGCCACCAGCACTGGATGAAGTTTTCTGGGACTGTCAGTAGCCTATCTAGAGGGGCAGAATTGGAACTTCAAAGACTCATCCCTGATTAGAATTATCAAACTTGGAGAGTTGTCACTGTTTAGAGTTGTCAGATTTGGAGCTACAGAGTTGGATGTTTGTCCTGTTTTTTTTTTTAATCTTTTATTGGCTCAATGTTTCCTTTTTGCAGTTTGAATGTTTATTCTGTGTCATTATGGTTTTTTTGGCATTGTGGCTCAATTAAAAGAACATCACTGGGACTGATAAAATCTATGGGGGAATTTTACAGTTATATTGAATGTATGGCATGTATAAGGATTAGTTTATGCTGTCAGGGAAGAATATGGAGGTTTGATTAATGTGCCCTCATAAACTTGAGTGTTCTGAATGCTAGGTACCCAGCTGGTGGCAGTGTATTGGGGGCAGTGTATTTTTGGGGGCAGGCTTCTGGGTGTTATAGCCAGCTTCCCCTTGCCAGTGTTTGTCACATTCTACTTTGCTGTTGTCCACCTGATATTGGCCTCTGCTTATGCCATCATTTTCCCCTGCCATCATGGAGCTTCCCCTTGAATCTAAAAGCCAAAATAAGTCCCTTTTCTCCCACAAACTGCTCTTGGTAAGGTGTTTTCTGTGAGCAACACAAAGTTAACTAACTGCAACAAGCAGTGACACAAACAGATTAATCAAAAGGAAATTACTCAAAATAATTTCTCTCATTTTCATTATTGCCTAAAAATTTGATATCTGCTTGAATATGAAGAAGAAATTTAATTTTGGCCAAGTAATTATCAATCTTGTATTGAAGGAAAATTATATGTTTGGGAGAGTGAGATTTTACAGGCCACATGTAATAACAATTATACTTTAATAAAATTTTATTTTTCAAAATATTTGTATTTATTTATTGCAAGCAGAGACAGTGAGGAGACAGAAAGAGATAGCAAATGGGTGCATGAGGGCTGCAAACAGACTCCAGATGCATGTGCCACTTTGTGCATCTGGCATTTCTTGGGTTCTGGGCAACTGAACCCAAGTCATTAGGCTTTATAGGAAAGCGCCTTAACCACTGAATTTTCTGTATATGATCAACTATCTTATACCATCACTGACTTTTCTTATTAAATTATTTTTTTTTCCTTTTTAAAATGTAAATGCATACATGTATACATACATATGGCTTTAAATCAAAATCTCAGTAAATGAAGAATTCAAAAGCTGATTGTATGAGAAAAAAGCAAAGGCAAGAAAACATGTACTTCTAATTCAAAGACCCCAGGAGCTATATGTAAAACAGAGATAGAAGGAAAACATGATTTATAAGTGCTAATGCTGCAGTCACAAAATACTTTAAATATTTCCAAAGGCCATTGTTCATTTGTGTGTGTGTGTGTGTGTGTAATATTTTTCAGAAAAGGCTCCAATGCTGTTGTGTCTTTGATAAAGAAAGAGGAACATATGCTAATGAGAGAAACATCTTAAATGACTTCTCCCTGTCACTTGGGGTCATAAGCCAATGCTGGAATAGTGAAGGAAGAACATAACACAACGTGTCATGTCAAGGAAATGTGGATGGAACCAATGCTTCATCAAATGGGCTAAAAATATCTTCCTGCTAGGAATTCCTTTTTTATCAAACACCACAAGGCCAGTTTCTCATCCTATGAACACCAGCTTATTCTGTGGGAAACAACCTATCCTCTGGATATTTAAAACCTGTATCATGTTTTATCTGGAAATCAGAACAAAAGTGCCACTAAATTAAGAGGAATGTGACATCTTACCTCCTTGAAATAGAGAAAAATAAAAGTTAATAGATTTTGGAGAAAACCAAATAGTTGCATAGGAAAAGCTTATTTTTAACTCTCCTAGAAGAAAGGAAATAGCTTCAAAACAATCAGCAGGAGAAACAAGTCGTATACCTTACCACAGATGATGGGCAGAGTTGGAAAAAATAAAATGGAATTGTATTTGATGAAATAAGGTAAAAACCTGTAGGGCAGGCAAGTAGTTAGCTGCTCAATACTAAGCTATAAGAAATGGAGATTTCTACTCCATCCTCCAAGGCTTGGGAAATGTTGTAAAAGAAGGAGCAGAAACAATGTAAGAGGCACGTGGCACATAGGCATACTTTGGGGTGCTGTCCTCCCAATATGTTCTGACTTGTGCATTCATAACCCCATAATGGTTGCCCCCAACAAAACCTGCACTGTTCTGAGCCCCCAACACATTGATAAGGGAGATGGAAGAGGACAAATGCAAGAAGGCAACAAAACAGCTAAAGGACTACGTAGAAAAAGAAAGGTCCTCTGGGCATGTTGGGAGGAGAGGGGACAAAAAAGGATAAAGGGACAGTTACTTTATTACATATTACATATTAAATCATGTACTAGCGTTCTCACTTAAAAAAAGTAAACTATGGGCTGTAGAGATGGCTTAGCGGTTAAGGCACCCACCTGTGAAGACTGAGAACATCCATTTGATTCTCCAGGTCCCACGTTTAGCCAGACGAAAAGTGACACAAGGACACAATGCTGCAGTTGCCCACAGGGGGGCCCATGCATCTGGAGTTCGTTCACAGCACATGAGAGGCCATTGGTGAGCCCATTCTCCCTCTCTCTCTCTCTCTCTCTCTCTCTCTCTCTGTCTCTCAAAAAATAAAAAATAAATTAATTAACTGGAGACAAAAAAAGTTTCTCTTGATGTAGAATATAAAATGAGACAAAGCATTTTGCGTATGAGAAGATCATCCCTGACATCAACGTACAGCAGATCTGTCACCCTCATGAACTGCTCAGGGATACAGTACTCAGCTTTTTATTGCCCTGACATTTGCAGTCAGTATGAATGGACATTCTGAGTGTAACTGTCAGCTCCTATTGCAAAAGTGGCCGCCTTCCAAATGACGCATAAATCACAGAAAAGCACATTCTTACTTGTTTGAAGGCATTTTGATTCTGAAACAAAGTTTATCATAATCTTCTAGGAGATTTACCAAACTTGGCTTCCCAGTTGAAAAGGATTCTATTATTGACCATTATTTCATTATTCAGAGTCTAGAAATACAATTATTCTTTAGTATGGGACAATATTTCTTTTAAACCAGCAGAAAATGAAGAATAGTAGCAACATGAGTTTCTTGAATAGTACTATATTCCAGGTTCGTTTCTAAGTACTTTCCCATATCAAATCATCACAGCTCATAAAAACTGGATAACTGGAGTAAGTTCTGTGAGTGTTACCATGAAATAATGGAACAGATTAGGAAACTGAAGTATGAACCCAAGATTGCACCAAGTTTTGTATGTGCTACAGTCAATTTCAACACTAGAGAGTCTCACTTAATGTCTGTGCTGATCACAGTCATCCAGGAGGTCTGTCATCTTCCTCATGTCCTAAGATTTTCTTCACTACACTTCTGCCCTCTTCTACCTTGCTGATGAGATCGTGTTTTTACCGAAAAGCAGTGTCTGCTAATTTTATTTTTCCACCAGAATACCTATCCTATGATTTTATTATTTTGTAATACCTTTTCAATTGATATTTTATTTTAAAAGTTACCTTTTCAACCCCAAAATAAAGTTATTCAATGACCTATTGGGATCACAGATTAATATCTGTATTATTTTCAAAGTTTTTTTAAATGTACTTTCTAATTTTTCATTACTTTTTGATTATTAAGAACATATTTTGTATGGATACATCATGTGTTGGTACCGTATTTTCCCTCCTCTCTGCCCCCATTCTGCTGGGGGCCCTCCTCAGTGGGGTTGCTGGTATTCCCCATGGGGTTGTGGGTTATGCATTGTGGGAGAAGCAGTCAGTTATTGGAGGGAGGCAATGCAATGCCTCTGGGCATGATATCCCAACCTGTGACTCTTACAGTCTTTCACCCCCTCTTCTGCAACATCCCCTGAGCTTTGGTGGGTGTGTTTTGCTTTGGTTTGTGTTGAGTATCCTCAGCATCTGTCTCCTTTATGACTTTATTCTCCATTGAAGGTAGTGAGACCTGAGGAGATAAACCACTCCTGACATCTCAGTCAAGGCCCAGGTGAAACTACAGAGGAAGTGGGGAGACAAGCAAGAGTGCTGCTTCCATGGTGAGCTTTCTTTCTTTTTTTTTTTTTTTTTTTTTGGTTTTGCAAGCTTTCTTACTTTTATAACAGAATGTTGAAGATTGTAAGATTAGAATTTTGTATGGAATAATAAGTATATCCAAGTCAATGGCATTTCTTGTTTACCTACATTTATTCCTTTTCCTCTGTTAATTTGAGTTTTAAATGGATTTCGGTTGAGTCTGTGTGATTCACAAAGGAGTCCCCTACATTTTTCCAATTCCCTGAATAAATTAAAAGCTTCTGGACCCAGACAGGAAGGAAAACATGGTGTTTGTGCAACCTCACCTTGTTGATTAAGGGGAGAAAAGCAGATTTTACACTTAAACCAGTAAGTGATTTTGGTTTCTCCCCACATGGAAGGATTTTCTATCAACAATCACCACAGGCAAGTTTCTACTGAAACCACCATGTAAGATGGTTAGAGGATAAAACTGAAATTTTTTTTTAACAACAAGGAATTTAGAAGCATTTTGGAAACTTTCTTAACATTAAATTGTGCATAATGCAGTCATCTAAGCTAAAGCAGAATCCCATAGAAATGATACATGCTGTTATTCCCTTCTGCTACACAGTCAAGAACAATGGAGGAGGCAAGATTATGCTTGTGCAAAATGTCATGAATGTAGAAATATGTGGCAAATATTTCTTATTTTCAATACCTAGACCACTACCCAGCTTTTCTGGTGTTTTTGCCAACTAAAAATATAAGCTCTCAAGGACATCTTGTTTTTGTTTTTATTTGGTCTCCACATACTTACCTACACATTTGTTCATTTAGTAATTCAAGGACTTGGCTAACTGAATAAACACAGTGAGCTAGAAAACTGCAAATTATTGTATTTGGAGGGGAGAAATTGTTCAGGAAATATGTGTGCCAGTATTGGAAAAGTTCCCCCAAATCTACTGAAGCAGATGAGGTCTTTCTTGGGAAATCTTCTGTATAGCTCTATTCACTGAGCAGGATGTCATATCCTCTTGTGCAACACCTAAAAATTTAAGATCTTTTTCCCCAAAGTCTGGTCTTTCTAGGTCACAGTTCTCATCATTGTCCCTAGGATATATTATAGCAGCAGCAGCAGCAGCAGCAGCAGCAGCAGCAGCAGCAGCAGCAGCAGCAGCAGCAGCAAAAAAGGCTAGGCTCTGGTTTCATTCCTGAAAAATCCATGTATGAGCATGGAAGTTTGTTTTGACATCACTTGATGTGTAACAACACATCTCTCTGGAGTGTTCCCGGGGTTCCCCCAAGCCAAATGTGAACTTCTTATGCTCATCATGGTGGGGAGGGCACCAGGAACAGAGCAACTCTCTCTCATGACAGGCAACAGAAACAGAGACGCAGTTGCTCCAGGCCTCTCCCTGTCCCCATTTCATTCCATCCAGCCCTCAGCCTATGCGATGGCGTTGCCCATAGTCAGGACAGGCCTTCTCTTCTTAGCTAATCTTTGGAAACACCCTCACAGACACACCCAGAAGCATGTTTTTCTACTTTCCTAGGCTCTTCTCAGTCTGATCAGTTGATAAACCAAGTAAGCCATTGCAATGGCTTTTTGTTTGAAGTTCTATTGTAGTATTTTAATATTGTAACACTGCAATTTTATTTTATGTTACTAAATTATGTACTCTGAGCAAGGTAATTGGACATAAAATGAATTTGAACAAGACCGATAAACATGCATATACCCCAAGAATGCTTTTGATCTAGAGGGGAAATCAGAAAGGACAGCACAATGAGAAGTGAGAATAAGGCCAGGCAGTACTAGCAGCCGTAATGAGAGTACTGAGTCATCACATGGGATTTATACTTTATCCTTGGCACACTCACTGAAAGATTTTATAGAGTGAAGGGAATTTGGGTTAGATTTTAGGATGATCATGTTGTCTGCAACTGTGCAATGAAGTCAAAGACAATATGAAGAACTCGGACAATTTATTCAAAAGAATTATAGGATTCTATGCCAAATTCGGATGTAGCGTATCCTAGGATTATAGCTGTCCAGTGGAAGTGAATGGTATGCATCGATAGTTCCAAGGAATGATTTGGGCTGGCTTTATAATTTCACAATCAAGGCTGAACCAAACTTAAGCCACAGGAGAAGATAAGATTGTTCACAGGAAACATAAAGTAATAAATTTAACAATAGCCAAGGAAGACTCACTAAAACTCATCTGTGACACATTTGTTCATTTATGACATGTTTTTATGTAACTGTTTTATGTGTTTCTAGGGATAGAAAACAATATAATTTATATAGGAGACTGATCACTAAAAAGAATAAATATTCCAAAAAGATTATGTTGCTGCTATGTGTGAGAATGGAGCCTACTTGTGACTCCAGGTTCAGCATTCCTTTGACTATATCCATTTATCTCTAGTTTACACTAGATATAATATAATCAAAGCTACGGGAAGCTCATAAGTCCACACTTTACAGTCTCCATACTTACATTTGCTCAAATTTCACGACTTCAGCAATGCCAGTGAGCTCCATGACTTCTTAGACCTCATGTGATATGGATACACATTGTAAATTTAACTATATTTTTATTCTGAACAGTTTACTTAAAAAAATCAATGGCATCCTTTATGCTCTAAACAAACAGGACAGAAGTTTGTTTATAGTCTCTCTATAAAACAAAAGAACCCACACTTCCTACAGCAGTCTTGTAAATAAATAATGGAGCTGGTTTGACCTCAGTTCTTAATCCAGTGTGTCTAGATAAATTCCTCCTGGTGAACTACATAGGCTCCCTCCTCTGTGACTACAGCCTAGAGACCAATGGTTCATCTTACATTTATGGCTTCTAATCCTTGTAAATCCCTTAAATCAAGGCCTTGTTGATGATGACATAGTGTACCGGCCTTCTGAGGGAGTTTAAGATAGCGCCAACTTGATGAAACCATTTTGTGAGAAGTTTTATGGTTTTACCGTATTTGCTCCAAGGAATAAATCTTTCTCTAACTATCCTTTATTTTGCTAAAATGTCCCACCTTTTTAAAAAGTATTATTTATTTATTTGCAAAGATTGAGAGAAAATGAGAATGGGTGTACCAGGACCTCTTGACACTACAAATGCTTCATGTTCTACTTGGTGCAACTGGCTTTATGTGGGTACTGGGGAATTGAACCCTGGTTGACAGGCTTTGCAAACAAGTGCTTTTTATAGCTGAACCAATGCCCCAGTCCTATCCAAGTTTTAACTTCCCTCTTATAAAATGATTTTATGCCTTATGCTATGATTTCTTGGGGGTCATGTACCTAATTAGCATGCCAGTGTCTCATTTGTTATTGGAATTAAGCAGACAAATGGCTCAGCCAACTAAGAATGGCCATGCACCACATCCATGGACTCTTGAAGAGCTATCAGTCTGTCAATCTTGTCCACATCCAGGCCAGGTGAGTTTTCCCATGTTGAGTCAAATTAAGCTGTATGCTATGATCTCTTAGTAAGATTTCTGTGAGTCATCTGATAACTTTCCAGCGTTATTCTTCATTTCATAATACTCATATATCATTTAGTATTTCTTTTTGTGTGTGTGTGTTGTCTGTTACTTTTTAAAAATTATTTTTATTTTTATTGACAACTTCTTTAATTGTAGACAATATCCCATGTTATTTCCCTCCCTCCCCCACTTTCCCCTTTGAAACTTTACTCTCCATCATATTCCCTCCCCCTCTCAATCAGTCACTCTTTTCAGTTTGATGTCATTATCTTTTCCTCCTATTATGACGGTCTTATGTAGGTAGTGTCAGGCACTGTGAGGTCATGGATATCCAAGCCATTTTGTGTCTGGAGGAGCACGTTGTAAGGAGTCCTACTCTTCCTTGGGCTCTTAAATTCTTTCCACCCCCTCTTCCACAATGGACCCTGAGCCTTGGAAGGTAGGTTTCAGACATTTCAGTGCTGAGCACTCCTCTGTCACTTCTTCTCAGCACCATGGTGCCTTCTGAATCATCCCAAGGTTGCCACCATCTGAAAAGAGAAGCTTCTCTAACCGAAGGGGAAAGTAGAATTAATATATGGGTATAGACATTAAGAGAAGTGCTTACTGGGCAGTTTGGTGAGCATAGTATATACATTTAGCCAGACACCAGCAGACGTTATACCCCTAGGGCTCATGACTACCCCTGTCGTACGTTTTCAGTATCAGGGATGTGTTCCCTTCCATGGAGCGGGCCTCTAGTCCAATTAGAGAACAGTTGGTTTCCCCCATAACAGACATGCCACTATTGCACCTGTTGGCTCATTTGGCCTGGCTGGCCAAATTTAAAGCTTGTAGTGTCCACTATTGAGTACCGTCACTGGTGTTTTCTCTCTCCCATTGACCTGCATGCAGTGTAGCTTTTTACAACTTTCTGTCAGCTGGTCTCATGGAGGAGGCTTTCAGCTCAGCTCCAGCAGGATTTCTCAGTGAACTTGCCACCCAAGTATGTGGAGTCTTCAGCAATAGGGTCTTACCATCTATTCCTGGTGGGAAACCAAGGGCCTCAGCAATGGCCTATAATGTTTTGGGGGTATCTGTGACCTCCCTGGCCCACAACTCACTGGAAGGTATCATTTAGTATTTCTGTAACACTTTGTAATTCCTTCTATTATAGCTTGTCATCATTACTGTTTATTGAACCATAGACTGTTAACTCTTCTAGAAGAAAGACTGTATTATTTTATGAGCCTAGCATTTAGTATGTACCTGTATAGTATTGTGCACAAAATAATTATGCAGTGAACAAATGCATGAAGAAATGAAAAAAGATACTAATTATTATTATTTACCTAGATTACTTTTGAATCAAAATTATCTAAACTTCACAAAATACCCACACATAAAGGTATGGGTATAAATAAATTAAAACATTTCAATAATATTGATAAACATTTAAAAATGTAAACATCTAAGAATCAACCTAATTAAGTATGTATAAGATTACTACAGAGGTATCTATAAAAATTAGATAACAGAAATCAAAGAAAAATCAAATCATATACTATATTTATAGGTTAGAAGACTCAATTTAGTTATTATTAAACTCATCTGTAAAATCAATGTAATTTAAATCAAAATCCCAATAGTATCGAAATTGACAAGTGAATTCTAAAACTGTTTTTTTTTTTTTTTTTTTGGCAAAAGGCTGACCTGTAATTAACAATAGGGTGGCCTCAAACTGGAATCCTCCTACCTCTGCCTCCAGAGTGCAATTAGAACGCCTGGCTTCTAAAACTGTTTTTAATTAGGGTTGGAGAGATGGCTTAGCAGTTAAGGAGCTTGCCTGCAAAGCCAAAGGATCCAAGCTTAATTCCCCAGTACCCAAGCAAAGCCAGATGCACAAGGTGGCCCATGTGTCTGGAGTTTGTTTGCAGTGGCTTGAGACCCTGGCCAGCAATGGTTAATTCAATAAAGTATATAAAAATTATCTCATAATCTTTGGCACTGGTTAATTCAATAAAGTGATGCCTTGTTTCATGCTTTTTTTTTTTTTTACAAGGATGTAAAAAAATCTCTCTACTAAAATTAATTCACAGTAATCAGAACATGACTAAAGTAATAAGTACACTGAAGATACTTACTAGACATGTATTCAACAGAGATCACTTCATTTCCAGGATAAATGAGAACTCCCACAAATCAGTAGGTAAGTGGCAATGGGATTTTAAAAAGATGACCAAAAGTCAACATACATTTCACAAATGAGGATATCCAAGTGACAAATAAATATTTGAAAAACACTAACTTTTAATGATCATTGAGGAAATGCTCTTTAAATCATAGTGGTGGGCATGCACTCCAGAATGGCTAAAATGAAAAGCACAATGCCATATTAACAAGATCACAAAGAAACTGCAACTCTCAATTGGAAAGCAAATCAGCCTAAACAATTAGGGAAGTCATCCCTGTCTACTGAAGTTGAATGCTAATAACCCAGCATTTATTCCTAAATATATAACCCACACAAATGCTGTTATGGGCTCAATTGTGTCCCCCTAAAATTCCCATGTTGTAGTCTTAATGCCCAACATGACTGTATATTTTCTTGAAGACGGAGCTTCTAAAGAGGAAATTAAGGCTAGATGAAGTAGTGAGGATGTGGCTCTAATTCAATAGAACTGGTAGCATTTTAGAGGAGACCCCAGTAGCATGTACATTGAGGAAACCTGTGTGAAGACTCAATGGCAATGTAGCCATCTGCAAGCTAGGCAGAGAGGGCTGGAGAAATTGAACTTGCTGACCCATGAAGCAGGTATTCGTCCTCCTGAATGCTGTGACAACTAATTTCTGTTGTTTAAGTCACATAGTCTCCACAATGCTGTTATTGCTGTTCCTCGTAGGCTAATGTGAATGCATTCTGATGTTTGGAAAAAATGTATAAGAATTATTCTAATGACACGACTGACAGTAACCCAAACTTGCAAGTACCCCAGATGCCCATTAAATATAAACTATATGAATTGTGGCAACTTAGGCAATAAAATATAAAGAGGGTGAGAAAACTATTACCTTGCAGCTAGATACAACAACATGAATGAAACCTCGTAAGCATAATATTGAGCAAAAGAAATCAACTATGAAAGAATACGTGTAGGATGATTCTACTCATATAAATTCATCCTGAAGCAGGTGTATGTTCTCCAGTATGGATACCACTAGCTCATGTCATTAAAAACCTAAAATTTGTGCCATGACAAAAAGCATTCTGTAGTAAAATTTAAAGTTTTCTTCCCTAATGACTGCCTTGATCCTCTCCTCGCCTCTTTGTTTTCCCAGCACTTGATTTCCTCCGTTCAGGCAGCAAGTGTCTTCCACAGTCAGTATTTTCTCCCATAAAACTCGGATCAGGCTGTGCTTTTTCCAATCACAAAACGCCCTCATGCTCATGCACACTGAAGTTTCCCATGCTGAGTCATCCTGGAAATGTCACAAGCTCATGGCATTTAAAGTTCTCAGAAACTATCTAAAATCCAGTCCTTCAGACACACCCAGATTCTTATGTATAGCAAGAGGGACCCCATGCATTTTCCTTCCTTACTTTTAGCCCATAACTTTTCCATCTAAATCTCTCAAATATTTATATTTTTTCCTGATAATTTTCATTTTCATCTAACCAATATTTTTCCTATGATAAGGTCACGTGAGATATGTTTCTCAGTTCCCAAAAATGAGCCCTGAGATCCATAGCTACTTTATTTATTCATCTAAAGCTAATTATATTCCCAAAGTTTGATATATTTTCACTGATGATCAATAACTATAATTGGCATTTTCACCAGTTTCTAAATATGAATTATTTTAAGGGAAAACAACTTCATTTCATTTTAAAAGGATTATAATTAAAGAGATATAACCCAAACTCTTGGTATATAAACAAATAAATATATGTCACTTTTTCTTTACTATTGTACCTGCCCACTTCCCCAGTTCTCTGGAAGTTCAAATTTCAAACCTCAGATCTGTTATCATCAATAGATACGCTCACCTCTTTGCGACATCCTCAGACAAGGTAATCGTTTCCATCCAAGCATGGTGGCACAGGCCTGTAATCCGAGCTAGTTCAGAGACAGAAGTAGTAGGATCCCATCGTTCAAGGTTGGCCTGAAGATACAGAGTGAGTTCAGGTATCTGGACCACTTCCTGAGACCCTGTCTGAAAATAAAAAGTGAAGAAATGGCTGGTGCTGGAGGTCAGTGGGAGAGTGCTTACCTAGCATGAACTCTAGGATCAATCCCCATTTCTACAAGAATAGAAGAATATAATCATTTCCACATGCTCTTTCCCAGATCGTGTACATCCAACATCCTATTCTCTCTCAAGCACACTACACATTGTTTGGTTACTGTTGATCAAAGAAAAACAAATGTGAATTAACTCTCTCTCTACTTGTACTCAGCCTCTCACTCTTCTTCCTCTCCTTGCTCCTCTACCTCAACCACTTGGTGTTCAAAAAGACAGTTACTTGCCTGGTGTGGTGGTGCACACCTTTAATCCCAGCACTCAGGAGGCAGAGGCAGGAGGATCACTGTGAGTTGGAGGCCAGCTTGAGACTGCATAGTGAATTCCAGCTCAGCCTGGGCTACAGTGAGATGCTACCTCAAAAATACAAAAAAAAAAAAAAAAAAAGAAAAAAAAAAGCAATTATCCAAGACACTAAAAGATCCAGATGTGTTTTAGAAATCTCATACAATTTTTAAAAGACACACACCTTTTCATTTGCTTCAGGATGCATGAGACAAATGGATATCCACACGTGGATAATATGCAGAAAGTAAATGCATCGCAATGTTTTAATGGAAGGAATATTAAAACGTAGCTAGACCAAGAATTATTCAAGCCTGGATAGAGCCCAGTCTAAAATGAACCCTAACTCATGGTTGTGAAATCAAGCTCCTCGAAACATTCTTCCTGTTCCCCGCCTAGTTCCCTATCAAATATCTTATGACTCTCTTTGCTACAAACATGCTGAACAAATTACTTTAGGATTTCTACCAGCAGATATTCACTCCCTTTGTGAATAACTAAGAGCCTACCATGGACTAGACATCATTTTAGGTGCTAAGGCTACAGATTTGAACAAGAGAGATGTTAAGAAACAGTAACACTGGCCCATACATACATAACAAAGCATCTAAAACAGATCCAGCTATCACTAATTAACACGGAAAAGGAATGCTTGAAAAAAAAATATCACCTGCAATTGACTAAAACTAGTGAAATATGTAGGGGCAAATCTAAACAAGGAGACAAAACTGCCAAACTTATAAAAACAACAAAACATTGATGAGAAAGACATCCTCTGTTCAAATACTAAAGTTTTGTTATTGCTAAAACCCAAGTCAATAGACAGATTCAATGCAATCCCTGTCAAAATCATAGACATCTTTTTAAATATAATTAATTAATTAATTAATTAATTAATTTGACAGAGAGTGAAACAGAGAAAGAGCCGGGAATAGTACTGCATGGCTTTATTCCCAGAACTCTGGAAGCAGATGTAGGAAGATCGCTGTGAGTTTGAGGCTGCCATAAGACTTTATAGTGAGCTCCAGGTCAGCCTGAGCTAGAGACCCTACCTTAAAAATCAAAAAGAGAGAGGCAGATAGATAGATGATAGATAGATAGATGATAGATAGATAAATAGATAGATAGATAGATAGATAGATAGATGAGATAGATGAGATAGATAGATAGATAGATAGATAGATAGATAGATAGATAGATAGATAGATAGATGTTCCAAGGCCTGTAGCCATTACAAACAAACTCCAGACTCATGAGCCACCATGTGCATCTGGCTTTACATGAGTACTGAGGAATCAAACTCAGGTTCTTAGGCTTTGCAGGCAAGTTCCTTAACCACTGAGCAATCTCTCCAGCCCCAAAGATACATTTTACATAAGTAGAAAAACAATACTAAACATTATATGGAATTACAAAAAAAAAGGCCCAGACACAAAGCAATCTTGACTAAGAACAAAGGCAGAGACATCATGTTTCCTTATTTCGATACATATAGTAAGGACTAGATTCAAAACAGTATTCTACCACCATAGAAGCAGACACAACAGTGGTGCAGAAGAAAAAACTCAGAATGAAGCCACACATGCAAAGTCAAACCATCTTCCCCAAAGATGGCAAAACACACACTAGAGAAAAGACAGTCTCTACAATAACTTGTATTGCGAAAACAGAATATCGTAACACACAAGAATGAAACTGGGCCCTGTTCTTCCATCACAAACAGAGATTAGTTCAATATAGATGGAAATTTTCATCTAAGGCCTGAAACTGTAACACTAGAAAAATCACAAAGGCATCTTGATAGTGATCTTGGCCATGATTTCTTTGATAGAACAATATAAAAGCTCAGGCAATGAAAGCCAAAGTATATAAGTGGATAGTTTCGAACAAAAATATCTCTGCAGAGAATGACAAGATGACCTGCATGATGGGAGGAGATCTTTGCAAGCCACACAGTCTATGATGGACTAATATGTAAGGAACTCCCAAATCTCAGTCATCATTGACCCAGATGCCACTGTTCACAGTCCCTGCTTCTGGAGAGTAGGCCACATACCCTCGGCTTACCTACACTTCCCGGAAACAGCCTTCTTTTCATGTATGGATGTAACGAAAGTTGCCAATTGATGTCTGCCATCCCTGTTTTTCATTTCCACCTAAATCTCCATGCCAAATAAATGAAAATAACATTTTTGAGAAAATGTGTTTTTCTTTTACCCAGTAAATGCCACCAGGGCACTGGAGTGTTCTGGGATATTTATTTCTTACATTTTGCATCCTCAGTTCTCAGTAGGTCGAGAATTTAAGCTCATTCTTGTGAAACCATCATTATTCTATCAGTATACAGAGAAATGTAATTTTGTCCCCTCACTGATTTTATAAAAATTAACAACAAAGAAAATATTCTTTTTAAAGTTTCCTAATAAGTTAGTGTACCCTTTTCTATCTTTTTACAATGATATTTTTGTTATGCAACCAGAAAATTTACTAATTTGTACAAACCCATTTGAAAATGATTGTTTTTAATTAGTTCCTGAAATTTTTTCAGAATCCTGGAATTTTTTGTGTTTGTATACAATTTAGAAAAGCAAGGAAGACTGTTAGAGAAACATTCCAATCAATTTTTCATAGGTCAAAAAGCCACACATTTGTCAAGCATTGTATCACTTATTTATTTACTGGCCCAAATATGTACAGGCTTCTGGTGTTGATGGAATGCTACTGGTCTCACAGAGACATGTCTGTGCTACTATACTTTGAAGATGTTAAAGTGTTCCAGAACAAATATCCCAAATCAGTGATAACACGAGGCACATTGTACACAGTGAAAGCACTGGTTTGAAACAGATTCAAGCTCTAGAAAGCAAGATGGAAGTTTCCCGTCATAAACACATTATTCCTACTGAATCAAATGAAAACAGTGGAGGCAGGGAAGGCTTTGAAAGCAGCATAAAGGCTCCTCATGACTTTCCTTGTGAACAGGGGCCTCAGATCAGCCTGCAGAGGACATCAGAGAGATTCACGTTACCCCAGTGTGATAAATAATGAAATACAATGCATAATTGTCAGCAAGTTCTTAGAACCATCTCAGACCCAAGCTACCATGCAGAATGCATTACCTCAGGCTCCACAGGGTCACGAGGGAGGTAACCAAGTGTCCGGACGAGTAAATAGACATTATTGTGCCCAACTCCTGTCGTTATAACAACCCTCTAGAAATACTGGAATTTCATTTTCTCAGCTGCTTTCTCTGCTGTGTGGCGAAAGAACAAATGGCCTTTGCAAACAAAAATCCTGGGTGTGCAAATTCAGCTTCTAACTTTACAGTTCTACCACAGACCTGCATACAAAATTAACTTTCATATCATTTTCTTCATTTACCCACGGTGAATATCCCCTAAATATTCCTGTTATGTTAACGTGCTCAATGAGATTAAATCTTTCACAAAGTGATACGATGACACAGAAAAGCTGGTTATGTTGCAAATATATAACTTACAGAGCATCTGGCAGCTCAGTGATTAAAACAAAACTCTTCTCCCTTCAGGAACCAGAGAAATGCCTGTCCACAGTGCCAAGGATGACAGTAACTCTAATGTCCACACTGTGGAAGCTTGATGGAAACTGGCCTTCTATGAGTCCTGCCCATTTGTACAGCTACAAGAGGGATGGGGGACGCAGCAACAAATTAACGTCACTTCCCTAAGTGCTGTCTGACTCTCCAGTGACCAGATCACTGTGCTAACTAATTGCCCTGTATAAGAACATTCCCTGCTTCCCTGAGTCCCCGAGCATGCATTCCCCTCTACTTCCTTCCTAGAATTTGATAGCACTTACTGTTTGTATGTTCTTATTAATTTGCTGACTAGACCATTAAAGATAAATGACACAAGGACAGAAAACATAGCTGCTCTGCTTGACTCTTTTTCCCAAGACCCAGTGATGTCATAAAAAAAATCAGTAACTATCAGTTGAATGAGAGTGAAAGAAGGAACAGACCTGTGAATTCATTTTTGTCATTTTTTTAAGAGCGCCTTTTCTAAAAAAATTTTTAAAAATTACTTACCTAGAAATGTAGACCCATATTCAGTCAATGTGCATTATTCTTAGACAGAAATATGTCCTGGCTTGGGTGCAGTTGACTGGGAATCTCCAAACAACGGATTCATTACTCTCTTCTACAGTCAATGTTGTCACATCTATGACAACTGAATGGTACAGGGTTTTCCCCACAAATGATATTCCTTTTTGATCTAAAAATTATCAACTACGAATTGGGGAAAATACTATCTACCTCATAAGATCTTTGCTTTTGACAAAATGTGATCATTCAAAGTATTGAATGAAGTAAGCATAGAGCTTAAATGTGGGTACTATAATTTACTAGATATAAAAGTGTTTTAATCCCAGAGAAGAGTAGCTCTTCCTATGGAACTCAGGGGGCTAAATATTCTCAATGTCGCTTAGTATAACAAAGTCAGCAAACATAGCTTCTCCTCTATGATATGATTTTCACATTTAAAAATGAAGAGAGAGCTTTATTATTATCCACAAATATGTGAGGGAAAAATTCTAGCTGTATAGTTTCTTTTAAAGTTTTGTTGAATAATAATTGACTTAACATAATATAATAGCACTTCTAAGGGTAATTATTTTTCTGAGTTCAGACACAAATGTTCATAAGTTTAGAGGATGGACTTGAACTGCCAATGGCAAGCCGCCTTTCTGTTTCACATTAATATAAAATTGCAGTTAGAGTCTGGAGAGGTAAAGTGTGTGCCCTGTAAAAATGAGGGCCTGAGGTTGATGCCCAGTACCCACACAGATGCCAGACATGTTGATGTGCACCTGTAATCCCTGTACAGAAGAGGCAGTGATAAAAGGAAGCTAGGGCTCACTGATGAGCCAGGAGAGCCTACTTGGTGAGCTCCAGGCTAAGGAGAGGCCTTGAACTTGAGCAGTGAACTTGAACCACACCAGAGGTTGAACTCTGGCCTCCACATGTGCATACAGGAGTGTGCATGAATATCTACACACACACACACACACACACATATAACTTGTATACCCATATGCATAGCACACACCCATACACATGCAAAAAAAAAAAAAAAGTTATGTGAATGTTGTTGTTGTTACTTTCTTGTTGCTGGGACAAAGCTCCCAACCAAAAAGAGCTGATGGGGACAATTTTGTATTTTGACTTAGAATCTTGAAGGGAAGCTTCATGATGGCAGGGGAAAGCATTGCATGAGCAGAGGGTAGACATCACCTCCTCCAAAGCAGGAGAAAATAGTAGCAAGAGGGAGCCAAGTTCTGCCAAGGGGAAGCTGGCTATACGACTCCTAACATACCACCTCCAGCAAGGTCCCACCTCCCAAATTGCCATCAGCTAGGGATTCAGAACACATAAGTCTATAGGGGACATCTAATATAAGCCACATAGATTCCTTTATGGTTGGAGAATCCCAAGGAGAACACCCAAGTGAGGCAGAAAGGAAGCAAGTCATGTAGCATAACAGGAGAAGTGAGGCCTCCGATGGCTGAGACAGCTTATCTAAAGCATGAACTGGCTCTAATTGTGATCTCAAATGAACATCTACTTACATATCTCTCCAGGAGGAGAAAATATCAAGACAGGATGGAAACCTGAAGGAGAAAAACAAAGTTATCTGTCAATAATACTAAAAACAAGCCTTGTAGAAGAGAATTTTAAAAATACCTTTAGGCTGAAGAGATGACTTAGCAGTTAAGGCACTAAGGACCCAGGTTTGATTCCCCAGTACCCACGTAAAGCCAGATGCACAAAGAGGTGCATGTGTTTGGAGTTTGTTTGCAGTGGCTAGAGGTCCTGGTGTGTCCATTCTATCTTTCTGTCTCTCTGTTTCTTTCTCAAATAAATAAATATTTAAAAATAAAAATATGAATACCTTTAAACATATTATTAACTATTATTTTATTAGAATTCTCTTCTGAGATAGTTTGTACTTTTAGATAGACTTATCACTCATTTAGGAGTAGGAATGAAGTAAGCTTTAAAGTAACAGATAATTAATTCAATTTGCATTGGTTTAATGATAAGGAAATATTTTGTAGCAAGGCGTAGAGTGACAGTTGACTGTAGGAAATAATTTAATGGAGTAAATACTAGCTGACATCCCAGTGATTCTCTTGGTCTTTCATTTAGGATCATAAAAAAAATGTTTACTCAGGATACAAGGTTTAAGAGGGAATGGTGATGGTCCTTCTGATGTTAACATTTGCTGCAGAGTTCCACTCACATCTCATTGGCCAACACTGAGTCACATGACACTCCTAGGTACAAGAGAAAAACAAAAGTATTGCTTAGCTTCTAAAGAAGACATGGAAAAGAGAAACAAGGACTGAGAAGGGGGAGCCTGGGAAAATTTATATTATCTTTCCCCCTTCTTAGCTATGATCGTATGTGTTTTTATTGTCTGATTCCAAAACGGTACTGAAAGATCTTCAGATAGAAAAATTATATTTTTACATGAATTCACACTTCTCTCAATTAATAAATTTTAGTAAATGTTATCATGGATGATTTCAATTTAGGAAACTTTTTGTTTGACTTGTTAAAATTCTCATTAAGATTCTGTTGGAAGCCAGGCATGGTGGTGCACGCCTTTAATCCCAGCACTTGGGAGGCAGAGGTAGGAAGATTACCATGAGTTCTAGGTCAGACTGAAATTACATAATGAATTCAAAGTCAGCCTGGGCTAGAATGAGACCTCATCTCAAAAAACCAAAACAAAACAACAAGAAGAAAGATTCTGTTGGAAAAAAAATACAAAGTAGGATTTTTAAGCCACAATTGTTTAGGAGATAGACAATTTAAAGGATTTCCTAAGAGTCTTGAACAATAAGATGTATCATACAAAAAGATCTTTGCTGTCCCTTTGGGAACTGAAACTATGCTGGGTCATATAATACTATTCTGCTACATATGTAGCTGGCTGCAAATACTCTGCACAAATGTCACTATTTCAACTAGATGCTCTCAGAGGAAAACATAAATATAAGACTGAAATATAATTTTACTGTCACAATACCCCAGCTAGACCTCTGCTTATCTATGTTGAAAGACCATTTGCGTAAAAGAAGTTCCAACTTTTATTTTTAGGAGGCTATGAGAAAAAGCATCCAAAAGAACATTCATGAGACATTTCTTCCACATTTTTATTTAAATTTAGCATTCCAATTTTGCTTGAGAGTTTGGTATCATTTTGAAAAAAGAATCCTTGCTAGAAGTAGTCATATTTTGCCACTATGAAGTATGTTTTTAATATTATTTATTTATTTATCTATTTATCTATTTATTCATGAGAGGCAGTGGGTAGAATGAGCACACCAGGGCCTTTAGTACTGCAGACAAACTCCAGACACATGCACCACCATGGGCATCAGACTTACATAGGAATCGAACCTGGCTTCAAATGCAAGCACCTTAACTACTAAGCCATCTCTCCAGCCCCAAAATATATTATAAATCAACTTAATTTCAGTCAATAGATAGACATTAAAAATAAGTACTTATTGTATTTAAGTGTTTCTATAGACACAGAGGAGGGGAAGTTCACACTATACTGGTGGAGAAATTTAAGCATCTGATGTTGGGATGGTCTGGTTTGTGCAACACAGAAGGATAAGATGTCTTATGGGATGTAGGAACAGCACCATTTCAATGTCAACCCAACTGAACAAGCCAGGGAATTCCTGTGGAACATGGAAGATCACTACAAAAACCATTATAATGAAGACATATCCCTTTACACTTGCTACCACATGTTTTCTTGGTTAGATTTTAAGAATTCATTTTCAATATTTAAATCTTCATATTTCCCCTTCTTGTGTTGTCCTTATGTGTATAATGACTCTAGGCACAGGATTTTCAATTCATGCAGATCAATAATATGACCATTCCTACTTTACACAAAAGGATCTGTTGGAACAGCGGAAAGGGAAATTTTAACCCATGTTTACTCTTCTTATTGTTACTTGGATTGTGCAAGCCTTCAAAACAAATAAAGATGATGTGAGACTCCCAGAGTTTCAAATAATAACAGAATTTCATTGGCTAAGCTTCCAGCCAGTTCTTTTAAGTAGTCCCACCACTTTCCTCTGCCTATACTGCACCATGTTCTCCTCTTGTTAGAGGCTTCATCATTCTATCAACACCAAAATGGTAGAACTCTTGGGGCTTTCTTAATTGCCTCAAAAACTGATTTAAATGAAGCAAAAATGTATTTTAAATACCTAATATTGCTACTTATCCATAATACTTACCTTTCATAAAAACTAATCTCAAGCTATTTCTAATGCTTTTTACAGCTACACCTCAGAGTGAAGTGACAATAAGAAGATAAGACATGAACTAGTGACTTGGGTCTGTGATACTGACAAGCCTAGAGTTCATTACAGAAAAAAATTTATGTAAATATTTTTGTGTTTGTGAACTACATATTTTTCTCAGAGGTGACCATCAGATTATCAGATTTTCTGTCACCAAATTTTAAAAACAGTCAAAGAAGAAAAACTTGAGAATTCTCAGAGAAGGAAACAAAGGGGAAAAATAATTTAATCCTAAGTATGGGTGCTTACTTAATTCTGTCTTACCAAGTTCTTCATTATCTTTCAATACTTCTTTTTCACATTTATATTTTCAGTCCTTTATCTCCTACAGTTAATAAGAAAATTTCCAGGAGGAAAAAACTTAGCAACTCCTCAAGTATGGGTACCAAACTGTATAACTTTCATGTAAAGAAGAAGAATGAATAGAAGAAAAGTCAAATGAGGATACAAGAAGCTATATTATCCATAGTCTTAATTTTCCTATGGTCTCTCAGGTATCCAGAATATCTGTGGATTTTCATAATGCCATCTTCCCCTGAAGCCGGCCCCCTCCTGTCCCATATAATACTCTGCTATCATGGAAATGTTTCAGTCATAGGCAGATGACAAGAGTCTTGAAGAGGTTCATCTGTAGCTATTGTTTTACCTCATCTCTGTGATGAAACCCTTGATCAGAAACAACTTAAAAGTGGAAGGCTTTGGTGCCCATGGTTGGAGGGCATAAAATCTCACATGGTGGTGGAGGACTGGTGTCAGATAGTTCTTGGCTACAGAAAATGGAGGCAACCTGTTCATATTTCACTGGATCAGGAATCAGAGTAACTTGGGCCAGAATTGGGTGGGATAGAACCAATGAGGCTTACTTCCAATGATTCCCCTGGCTTCAACAAGTCCCTACAACTTCCCAAAATGGTACCACAATTGGGAACAACCACTGTAACACATCAGCCTATAAGAGACATTTCCTATCCCATCCATGAAAACACTCTCCCCAGCATCCTGTTAAATTGCTGAGACCCCACAGGATAAAGAAAGATGATGGCATTAGTTCATCAAACCTACTTTAACACATACCTTCCTATTTTCATGAAGTGCTTCCTCCACAGCAATTATTTGGGGCTAATTCCTTGCTCAGAATGCCTTCCTATATGGTTTTATCTCACGGATGTAGAGGATAAATTCTCTGCTGGATGTACATTGAAAGAACCTCAGAAGATTTTTAAATCACCAATGCCGATATTCCAACCTGTTGATTCTGATTTCTTTATAGCAAAACAGTGGGTCTTACTCTAGCACATCCATCAGAGTCTGTTTCTTTTTTTTATTAAGTAGAAACCGTGTATGGCCACATCATGTGTTGCTGTCATAATTTCCCTACTCCCTGCCCCCGTTCCCCTGAGGTCTTTCCTTAGTGGTATAGCTGGCATTCACCATGGAGTTGTAGGTTATGAATTGTGAGAGCAGCAGCCAGTCATTAAGGGATTGGGGCACAATGCCTCTGGATATTCCCTCCTAACCTGTGGCTCTTACATGCTTTCCACCCCCTCCTCCATAAAATTCCCTGAGCCTTGGTGGATGTATTGTAAGTCTACTTTAGTGTTGAGCTCTCAGCAGCTTCTGAATTTCTGTTATAGTTTGTTTTGAGTATCCTCAGGGTTTCTCCATCACCCTGACACAGGTTGTCAGGATCACCTTGGAAGCAGGACTCTTGTTTATCTTGTTAATTCCTCTGTGGTTTCACCTGGGCCCTAGCTGCTGTGCTAGGGGTGGTTCATGTCCTGTCAGGGAGTCAGCTATCTTCTCTTGTCTTGTTATAGATTTTGGTGGTCCTTGGTTCTTGCTGCCTTTCAAAACACAAAAACAAAAACAGATTATCCAATAGAGAATGAGGTCAGCATAAGTTAAATGGGATAAGCATTGTTAATTAAGAGAGATTTTGATGGGTGTCACCTCTCTTTGGGCCAAAGACTAGTGGGAGCTTCTCCTTGGAATCCATGATCTTGGTTTCCACAGGATTCTGACTCAGTTTCCAGTTCCAGGCATGGGTTCCTTTCCAGTGAGAAGATCCCGTAGCCAATCAGAAAGCCACTGGTTACTCACCTAGGCTGTGTGCCACTGTTGCACAGAATCTACTTTAAACAATACAGATCTCTGTTCTCTATGTTCAAGACAACTAATGCAAATAAATCTCTGGTGTGTGAAGCCTCTACGCTATTGTAGTTTCCAAAACTTCTCAGGCAATTCTAGTACACAGTAAGTAGTTGAGACAATTAATTATTTTATATTCATTCTTTATCACTGTTCCCAAATGTTAAACACTATAGTCAGTTACCTCTATATGTCTCTTAGCTTTTATCCTCAAAATGGATATATATTTTAAATTATATGGCTTCCTCCCTAAAATAAATAATGAGGTATGAGAAAATAACAGAAAGCTGCAGCAAAGTGTGGCCCTGGCAGTTCATTACTCACTGGAAAATAAAAATAGATTGTACTTATTGAATAATTGCTATATGTTTTCTGAGATTTTTATGTAATTATAAAATATTTTACAGTTGTATTCTGGGAAAATTAAAGTTTGAAAGCATAAATTGTGTTTTCACTTATTAGCTTTATAGAACCATGATGACAAAGAGGAACTATAGATTCTACACGGTATTGACTTTTATGGTCAAAACAAAAATTGTCAAAGTTATGACCCTATTCCTATAAATAGGAAGATTTCCTTTGGGTTTACCTAGTCATAGCTGGGGCAAAATACCTGGTAAAAATCAGCTTAGGAAAGGAGTGGTTTATTTCAGCACAGAGTTCAAGTCCATCATGGTGGGGAAGACATAGCAGCAAGAGCCTGAAGCTGATCACACTCAGCACAGGGAGGAAGCAGAGAGTGATGAACACTGGCTCTCAGCCAGCTCTTTCTTTTTATATTGTCCAGGGCCCCAGCCAATGGAATGGTGCTAAACCAAGTTAAAGTGGGTCTTCAGCCTTAATTAAGCAATCAAGACAGTCATTCATAGGCATGCCTATAGGCTAATCTAATCTAGGTCATTCCTCACAGGAGATTCTAGACCCTTTCAAGTTGATATTCATTTTAAACTATCGTATCTTCTTACAGTCTAGTGAATAGATATCACATAAGAACATTGTCTTACAGACATCAAAGCACATGTAAAACCTTGCCTTTTCAGTGTATTGCTGTCTTGGCACTGTTAGTGAGCTGGTGATGAATACTTAAGACAGAGTTCTAATGAAATGGACAATGACTCATGATTTCCACAAACAGTATATTCATATACATGCAACTCATTCTTCAGTGACAAAATTTATTTTACAATGATACATTAATATTACACTATTATAATTGAATCCAAATTGACTAAAAAGTATTATTGACCCAAATCACATGCCCAAAGATATTTATGTCCTAACCCCTAATACCAGTTAATTTGTAACCTTATATGGCAAATTGGACTTTGTAGAGACAATTACAGTTAAGGACCCTGAGGAGGTAAATCATTCTGAATTATCTGTGTTGGTCCAATGTAATTATGCAAGTCTCTGAGAATAAACTGAGATGAGAATGTAAGAGAGGTGTGTCTTGAAAAGGATTCATCCAACCTTTGCTGATTTTTAAGACAAGGAATGTGGTCGGCTTCTAGAAACTAGTAAAGTTGAGCAACTAACTTTTCAATACCTTCATTTTAGTCTGAGACTCATGTCAGACTTCTAACCTAAAGTACAATGATAAATTTGTATTATTTTAAGTCACTGAATTTATGGCAATTTTCCCAGGAGCAATCAAACAAAACTCAACTGAGGCAAAGATGTGGGAATATGTTCTTTTTCACTTTCATTCAGCATAGAAAATCCTAGCTAGAGCCATTAAATTAGAAAAAAGGCATCAAAATTTGAACTAAGGAAGTAAATTTATCTATATTTGCAGATGACATTAATTTATACATAAAAATCCATAGTGACTTGACAAAAAAAATATAATGAATGAATTCAGTAAAGTGGCAGGATACAAAATATCAGCATACAAATGCATAAAATCAACATGGAATAATTTGAAAACTGAGTTTTTATGTGCCAACCATGACCCATCTGAAATTAAGCAAATTAAGAAAATAGTACCACTTGTAGATATATAGATCAGTGGATCAGATTAAAGTTCCCAGAAATAAACCCACGCATACAAACCATGCTGCTGTGGGTAGGAAGGGTGCAGCTATCAACTACCGTATGGTTCAAGAATTGCAACTCTAAGGTACCTATCCAAATGAACTGAAATAAGATCCTGAGGAGAGATATGCTCACCCATATTCAACTGAGCATAATTCACAATAGCCAAGCTATGGAAACAATGCAACAGTTTCCCATAGGGCAAAAAAGAGTACATAGTATATACGTACACTGGATGTGATTCATCTTTTTAAAAGAAGGAAATTTGGTTGCTCATGTCAACAGGGGTATAGCTGGAATACTTTATGTTGAATGAAATAAGTTACTCACAAGAGGACAAATGCTACAGGATTCTTCTAATATGAGGTGCCTAAAACAGTCAAAAATATAATAGAGAAGAGAATGGTGGTAACCAAGGGATGGGGACAGGGGGCCATGGACAATTGTTGTCAAATGAGTACAAAGTTGTAACTATGCATGATGAGGAAGCCCCAGAGAATCTCCTGTGCACCCTAGTTCCTATAGTTTAATAATAACACATTATGTACTTTCAAAAATTCCAAGAGGTTATAGCTTGTAGAAAGTACTATTACTACAAACAAACAAAAGAACACAACTTGAGGTGACAAATAAATAAAAGCAAAGTTGGATAGGTGTGGCTAAAGGTATAGGCAGTATGGCCTGCAGATTACCTGTGAAGGGTGCCCTGGGATTCATTACAACAGTCTATCTTCTTTCAGCATATATGTAGAATTCTTCATACAATGAAATTACAATACATTCAAGGCTAGGAAGGGTAACCATATATCATTTACTTTATATCAATTTAAAGGAAAATTAGAAACAACTAATCCCTCCCCCTTTGAACTCTTTTTTGTTTCTTTGTGGTTTTTTTTTTCAATCTGGGGATTTTGCTTATCTATCATTTTTTTTGTTTTGTTTTGCTTTTGAGACAAGTGTCAATTATATAGCTTAGGCTGGTTTCAAACTCTCCATTATCCCGCCTCAGCCTCCCAAGTGCTACAAGATCTCCACCATGCCCACTTCGGAACAGGTTCTTGTGTCTGTCATTTTCCTCTTCCCAGTCCCAGACACCATAGTACAAATATCCAGTACTTGCCCTAGTGCCCCTTACATCAGCATCTCCCCAGATCTACCCCCTGATCATTGCTTATTAGTCTTATACAATTTTAATAAGCATATTCTGTCCCGAGCCATTGGTATGTACTTCCTCTGTTCTATCTTTAAATGTTTCCATCTTTCACTCAAGCTATTTATTTCATTCCTCCCTAACTGAACGAACACTAGGAAGCTCAATCTCCTTATTCATCTAAAGATGCCATGTTCAATTCATGTATGTGGATCATCTTTCTCACTAGGAATTCTAATTCACCAGTCTTTGAAAAATGAATATAGAGGATTTTTATTGTTGGATGTTGAAAAGAAGAATTATAAGACATAGATAAAAATAATTAGTTACAAGAGTTGCCTTTCCCAACCAAGGACTAAGCTGCCTAAAGGATGGTAGGCCAGCTGAATCCATAAGCTTGTACTCTGGGGCCAAAGCCCCTTGTACAGTGCTTTCCATAAAGCCTTGCTTGTATTAATCTCAAAGGAATGCAGCTTGCCTGGGGCAATGGCCTCACCAGCACATCCATGAGAGTCATTGCTGTGGCAAAGTATATAATAACAATCTACACAGGAATACAAGGGCCTCTTGATTAGATAAGCAACATCGGGGAATCATGAGATTAAGAATAAAACTGGCTTTTTACTTTAAAATGCATTTGAATTATATTAGAGAATCTCTATTAATTTTTTTTATTCTAAGATCGTACCTTAATTTTTATTGCATGAAATTAGCTTTTTGTGTGTGTCCTTTTTTTTTTTTTTTTTGAGGTAGGGTCTCACTCTAGCTCAGGCTGACCTAGAATTCACTCTATAGTCTCAGGGTGGCCTCGAACAACTACCTCTGCCTCACAAGTGCTGGGATTAAAGGCATGTGCCACCATGCCTGGCTTGTGTGTGTTCTTTACCACTGCTTTGATTTTTCTTAAGAACTTGGATACCCAAATACACAAAGATCTAGCAAATTTTGTGAAATACTTTGGAATCTATACGAGTATAGAACTTGGAAAAATCTTTTGTTAAATTTTAAACAAGTTTTTCTTTATTTATTTGACAGAGAGAGTCAGGCACAGAGAGAGAGACTGAGTATGAGTATATAAGGGCTTCCTGCCACTGCAAGCAAACTCCAGATGCACACACCACTTTATGCATCTGGCTTGACATAAATTCTAGGGAATTGAAAAGGGCTTTCAGGCTTTGTAAGAATACACCTTTATCCACTGTTCTGTTTCTCTGGGACCATCTTGAAAATCTTTACACAAAGTTGCATTAGAAGCATCTGCAACTGCATGTGAGACTCTCCAGTTGAATAGAAGGATAGTTGTGGACAAAGATATTCAGCTCCTCAATTGAGATCTCAAGTAGACCTTGTGCCATCTACACGAAATGTTGCACAACATCTCCTTTCTTAGAGAAGGGAGATAGGTATAGAAAATAGAGGGTGGATGATCAAGGACCTGAGCGGCACCACCTATTCAGACTTGTGGAGGTTGTTATCCATGTTGGAATGAGACTTTTCAACGCATCTGCTTTGGAGTCTCCGTAGTTCTATATGTAACCAGTTACACTTGCTCTGCCAGAAGGCTCAATAAATTTATTATCTCTCCAAGACTAACTCTGGTATAATTGGCATTTAGCTTGTTGTAGTACCTGGAGGATCAAGAACTTGTGGGCTTCTTCCTAGAAAACAGTTTGTGCAACATTTGGCACCCCAATGGGACAGGTGTTGATTTCTAGTGGCTTTGCTGAACCTTTATTTATTTATTTATTTATTTATTTATTTATTTATTTATTTATTTGACAGAGAACAAGGAAGAGAGAGAGAGAAAGAAAGAGAGAGAGAGAATAGGCATGCCAAGGCCTACAGGCACTGCAAATGAACTTGACACATGCGCCCCTTGTGCATCCAGTTAATGTGGGTCCTGGGGAATCAAATCTGGGTCCTTTGGCTTTGCAGACAAGCACCTTAACTGCTAAGCCATCCCTCCAGCCCTTTGCTGAGCTTTTTGCTAGGTCAAGGGCATGATGAGGTAGGAGGGGCCCTGGCCAATCTAAATGACCAGCATATAAATTGGGTTGTAAGACACTGAAGCAATTAACAAGTGAGAAGAGTGAGGGGCAAGCAAAAGACCTCTCTACATTACTGGAAAGCAAATGTGGCAAGACTGGTGTCAAGCTGGAGTTCACAGGGGAAGAAACTGAAAGAAACAGAAACATTGAACTAGGGAGTCTCTTAAAGCATGAAGAACAGCTATTGAATGCAATGTTAACATGGGGCGGATGAGTAGGCCTAGGCATTCCCAAGAGTGGGCTGTTATCTCCTTAGAGTAAGCTATGTGAAGTTCTCTCTTCCTTTTGACTTGATGTGCTGATGCTTTCTAAACATATCTTAGGGATGGAGAGATGGCTCACCTACGAAAGGCACTTGCTGGAAAACCCAATACCTACATAAAACCAGATGTAAAAAGTTGCTGAAGTGTCTGGAGTTTGTTTGCAGTGGCAGGAGGCTCTGGTGCACTCATTCTCTCTCTACCTCTCAAATGAATAAATATTAGAATAGGTATCCTAATCAAACATATCAGATGAAATTGCAGTTAATTTACTTCTTTCTTTTCCACAAGGATTCATATTTCCTGAGAATACCAAGTCACCTGCAAGTACCCCGAATGCTATATTGTGTACCTGACGCTGACACTTGGCCACCTCCCTTTTGTCTACCAGATGTGTTCTTACTTGGCCTTCAAGACTTTATTTCAGTATCTTATTCCTGACTTCCCCAAGCAAAGAAAACATTATTTGTCATGTCCCCATAGCACCAGCATGTTAGTTGCAATCCAAGTAGCAGTGGAAGTAAAAGAGATTTACCCAAGGACAAAACTAGAAGAAAAAGAGCAAAAGGGATAGTGGGATCAGAGAGGGCCCTCAGACAGTCATGCAGGTCTGGAGAGGAGCCTCAGATAAACATTCAGGTCTAGAGAGGGGCTTGAGGTAGTAACATAGATCTGAAGCCTGTAAAAGGGAAGAGTGAAATCAAAAGGAGTGGTTGGGAGATTCTCAAATTGCAGTGAGAAATCTCAATAATCCACTGGGTAGCTCCATCACCGCTTGCTATAGAAGAGCTTAGCATTGGGCAATGGCCAGGCCCACTCCCCCTGCTGTGTTCAGTCTTCAGTGTAGCTCTCCACAGATTGTATCATCAGCTCAAATACTGTAACAGATCCTGAATTTGTTGCAACTGGAGTACATTGCCTAAATCCCCCCACTCCTTGTCATGAATTTTCTCTTTAAAGTGGAATCCAAGTGACATGTCTGCACACCATAATATTTCAAAGATTGCATAATACTCTTTTATTTTTACCTGTCCTTCCTTCTTTATAACTGCCTTAAAAATAAACAAAATTGGAAAATTCAAGTGATAGGTTAAAACAAAATATATTTGCTGCTATTACTTCTTCTCTTCCTCCTCCTCCTCCTCTTCTGCTTCTTCTTCTTCCTCCTCCTCTTCTTCTTCCTCCTCCTCTTCTTCTTCCTCTTCCTCTTCCTCTCCTTCTCCTTCTCCTTCTCCTTCTCCTTCTCCTTCTCCTTCTCCTTCTCCTTCTCCTTCTTCTTCTTCTTCTTCTTCTTCTTCTTCTTCTTCTTCTTCCTGAGGTAGGGTCTCACTGTAGGCCAGGCTGACCTGGAATCCACCCTGTATTCTCAGGGTGGCCTCGAACTCATGGCAATCCTTCTACCTCTGCCTCTTAAGTGCTGGGATTAAAGACGTGTGCCACCGCACCCAGCTATTTCTTCTTATATTAACTTCAACTCACACTATTTGCCTGTGGTCTCTTTAGCAATATACAGTGAAGTAACAACTGTACACCCTAGCTTTGAACAAAAGAAATTAGAATATTAATATCCACATAATAAAAATATGTAGCTCATGAAGGCAGTGAAAAAATAGCTATTGTAAACCTACATCTTATTCTCACTCTTGGATTAGCTCCTACTTTATTGAGAAAACAGAAGCACTGGCGAGGTATGAGCTCAAGATCCATGTATTGTCTATTGCCCACTAAAAAGGTCCCTTAAAAGACATAAAGCACTGCAGAACAATCCTATAGTGAGTCCCTTTTTATGTGCCAAGCACTGGAATGTGAACTTTCTCCCAATCTCAAATAAAAAGTAAAATATACCCAAGCCAGCTAAGTGGGTATTAAAAGTCAGGCTCTATTTTTAGCACAGGGAAAGAAGCCAAATTTCTTTAACTCCCAAACACAAGCATGTTTTCCCCAAACTAATAACTCCTTTAAAACTCCTACTTGAGAGCTGGAGAGATGGATTAGCACTTAAGATGTTTGCCTGTGAAGCCTAAGACCCAGGCTTGATTCCCCAGTAACCCACATAAGCTAGATGCACAAAGTAGCACCAACGTCTGGAGTTTAAGAGGCTGGAGATCCTGGTGTCTCCCTCTCTCTCCTCTCCTTCTTAAATAAATAAATTTAAATTCAAAAACTAAGCCAATTTGAGCTCACAAGAAATCTAGCTTAACCAAAAGCAAATGGTGTTGCATCTTTTTAGAAGATCTCACGCATCATATCAGAGACTTTGGAAGAACGGGACATGGTGATTCATGTAGGCAAAATCCTTTCAGTATGGCTTGAAATCCAGCAGTGACTGTTTAAGGCTTTAATACTATTATATATTCTCTCACAGTTAGTTCCTCTCCTTTCTAATTGCTATTAAGAAAGTGAAGATCACTAGATATATTTGATTGATATGCTTAGAAATTTTCAGAGTGAAAAATGAATTTAACTTCCCTTTTAAATTTTTGAGGTGGTCACCCAATAGTAAATCACATAATGACCACACTCATATTCTTTGATGAAAGCAGTATAAAGTCAAAGAAATTATCATTAGTTTTGTAATTACTTTACATGTGGTCATTATAATAAGGGTCTGAAGTAAATCCTTGTCTTAAATGAAGATTGTTTCTTTTGTTATACTCTGAGTTGTGTGTGATGAGTGTCTTATTTAGAAAAGTTTACCTAATTATGCTAAAGTTTTTTAAGGATGGACTTGGAGCACATTCTTCATCTTGTATCTCCATTGGACTTGTTTAATTTTTTTTCTCATGTGAATGCTTGCTTTAAAGAACCATTTCTCACCCTTGCAAGTGTGGAAATAAATCATTTGTATAAACTTGAAACTGCCTAGTGTTGATTTTTATGGAAATAGCAGTGGCTGCCCAACAATGGAACTGAGGGTTGGAGGACAAACTGTTATAAATACATCACTAATAACGTCAGTGTATTTCCCTTGTCTTCCACACAACTATCTCTGGGGAAATAAAAGCTCTGCGACATGCTCACTTGAATTCCTGTCATTGTACTCTAAGCATCAGTCTCTGTAAAGTCAGGCTCACAGCCCATAGCTCAGGTTATCATCTACTGTGACATAGGCAGCCACTGTCATAGAACTCAGTCAAAGAAAAGAAAAAAATATATCCTTAGAATAGGGCAGACAAATGATCCATGAACTCAGCAATAAATCAAAGTGACCCAAACAATTGAACGGTACCACAAATCTTAGCTGGAAACCCAGAAATTTCCAAAGGAAACGATATTGAATATAAACTCTTTCCAATGTGTTGATAAACGGATTTGTTTCCAATTTCTAAACCATTGAAAGTGATGACATATCTAGCTTTATAACACGCCAAATGCATCATTTCCTTCCCACTCTCTTTCATATCCCCTCTCACATACACACATATGCTGAGGACAGCAAACTGCAAAATTATATTCTGGAACTTTCATCTGGCTTGTTCTGGGAGATTTCTATTTTTTTAATGTTTTTGTTAATTTTTATTTATTTATTTGAGAGCAGCAGACAATGAGAGAAAAGAGGCAGAGAGAGAGAGAAAGAGAATAGGTGCACCAAGGTCTCCATTCATTGCAAACAAACTCCAGATGAATGTGCCACCTTGTGCATCTGGCTTACATGGGAACTGGGGAATTGAGCCTTGAACCAGGGTCCTTAGGCTGCACAGGAAAGCACTTAACCACTAAGCCATCTCTCCAGGCCTATTTTTTTTTTTAATTGAGGTAACAACTGTTCTGTAGAGAAGCAATCTTGCCATTTCCCTTTAGTGTTTCTGTACTTGCATTCTGTGATGCTTCTATATGTATATTATATCACATTCTGGCATGTATGGGAGTGTTACTTTGTAGTGATTACTGTGTTAGTCAGGAGTCAGGATTTGTGGCAAAGTAAGTCACAGAAAGAATAATGACTTATTTCAACGAGTGGGAAAGCATGACTGCCTTACCCTGATAACTCCAATGTCTGGGTCATAGCTGACTTTGATATTGATTTCTGTTTTCTGTTTTCTCTGGAGTAAATACCTTTTTTTAGCTTTTAGCAAGCTTTGTAATATTGTGTTGAAAGCTAAATAAAACTTGGGAGATAAGAATGAAGGAAATGAGCCTTTAGTGTAAGTTCTTGTATTGTTCTCTTCAGAAGAAGGGCTCTGTATATTTGCTGCAATTAAAGGTACCAGAGGGCTGGATAGATGGCTTAGCGATTAAGGGGCCTGCCTGCTAAGCCTAAGAATGCTCATTCGATTCTCCAAGTTCCACCTTTAGCCAGAAGCAGTGACACAACGGCACAATGCCACACTTGCCCACAAGGGGGCGCACGTGTCTGAAGTTCTTTCATAGAGGCTCAGAGGCTGCTGGTGCACCCATTCTCTCTCTCTCTCTCCCTCTCTCTCTCTCTCTCTCTCTCTCCCTCTCTCTCTATCTCTCAAAAAAAAAGGCACCAGAGACTTCAAATTCCACTTGTCACTTTATTATTTTTGCCTACACATACCTTCTTAGGGAGTTTCTGTATCCTGCACCTTTCTCAGCCATAATCCTCTCTTCTACTGGATCTCAGTTTAGTTAACTGCTGGTGCATGTAGCATATATCAGCCATCACTCTGGATTTGCTGTCCTCTCTCGATTTTGTTATGACACTTTACCCTGCTATCTCACTTCCTTGATGCAGGCAAAGAAAGTTCATTTTTCAGTTTAACAAGAACTTTCTGGTAAATAGGGTAATGACTTCTAAGCTCTCTATAAAAGATTGGAACTAAATCTGAAACCAGTATTACTGCCTGGGAAGTACGTAGGTTTATTATCTTACCTCCCAAAGAATATAAGTCATTGTTTCACTGTCTTCTTTGCATTATAGGTTATTTTAATTTATTGTAAATTATTTTAATTAAAAATATAGCTGTACAAAAACATGAAACACATTCTCAGAGTCAGTTAAGCCATACCTTGCTGAGATGGAAGGTATCACCCACAAGGCAGCAGTTCCATAACCCTTAGTTCTAATCACACACCCATCTTAAAGAATATTGTATTCACAATAACCCCAATCAATTCATGGAGATGTCCAATGGCTATAGTTCTTCCCAGAATTCACATTTAGAAATTTCCCTACCAAAACACAACTAGCTACCAACTCTTTTCCTCCTTTACCACAGGTAGCTGCAACAACAGTATTATGTTGAGTATGGTTCTTATAACCCAGTCTCACAGCCTTGGAGGTGCAATTCATCCTATCTTCAGGGATAGCCCTCCCACCTAACTTACATGGGCTGATCTTCTAATTTCCTGGTTCAAAGAATGGCTTACTATCCACTGAAAAGTGGCCTGGCTAGGTTCACGATGCCTCTTCTGGCTAGAAATATTACCTTCAGCAACCCTCTTCACCTGTTAACTAATGGCATCCCCACAATCTACTCAACCCTGTAAGTCTCTGCCTTTGGACTACATCACTGTTAATTAATGCACTTACCACACCCAACTTTCATCAAAATTTAAATACACCAACTATGTCTTCTCTAGTCAGTTTCTGTTTTTCTTAATATATAGTTTATGTTCTGTTTTATAGAGCACAAAAATGTCAGTCTGGGGACTAGAGAGATGGCTTAGTGGTTAAGCGCTTGCCTGTGAAGCCTAAGGACCCTGATTCAAGGCTCATATTCTCCAGGACCCACCTAAGCCAGATGCACAAGGTGGCACATGCATCTGGAGTTTGTTTGCACTGGCTGGAGGCCCTTGTGTGCCAATTCTCTTTCTCTCTCTTTCTCTCTTTCTGCCTCTTTCTTTCTCTGTCATTCTCAAATAAATAAATAAAAAAAAACAATTTTTTTTAAATGTCAGTCTGATGATATATGGTACTGCAACTATGAGCATGTAAAGTTCTCTGAATCATACAATTCAGTTAACAGTCAAAGCAACATATTTGATGGATGCATTCAGGAAATGGATTCTAATGATAATCAGGTGCTTACATTAGATTGGTTCAATATTCAAGGACAATTATCTTCTTTTTCCCCTTACAAGAGTATTGCAGAAACTGAGACTCATTGGTTATCATTTTATCCAGTAATATAGCCTCTAAATTTTCCGTAAGATAAGTGCTTTTGCATGTGAAGTTAAACTTTGAAATTTTAAAAATTTCACTTGATAATTTTCTATTCAGGCCATTTAATTGAGTGTGAAAGAAGATCATCTCACAAACATCATTGTTTAGATTCTGTTAAGTGATCATTTAGCTTGAATTTGACCACCTACCAAGTTAAGGTTTCAGTTTTGTGGATATTCTACCATTTCTCGTGTCTTCCTCAAATTTGATTCAATGTAAAAGAAATAAAATATAGTATAGAAAGTTAGCAAAATGGTGGTAGCTATCTTTTCAGGTTGGAACAGTCTAGAAAAATCTGTTTGCTTACTTTTAAAACAAAGCACAAAGAATGTGTTATCTGAACTCAAAATAGTGTGTATATTTCTGATCCCTGAAGTCAGGAAACCAATGAAACTGACAATGCCCATGAAGAGAAACTAAGATAATGGAGGGAAAATTGAGGCTTCCATGAGAGAAAGCCAAAAATAATTCAATGAGGAATGATAAAGGCTAAGAGAATACGTGATAACATGTAAAGAACCTTGCATTTTTGAATGCAGAAAATATAGTTATTTTAAAACAATAAAACTCAGAAATGTCTCTTAAATCTCTTAAATTTTGAATTCAAAAATCACTATTTAAGCACCACTTATCAAAGAGTTATACTAGTAAAATCACAACAACAAATTACATTAATTAAAGTCTACATTAAAAATTAAAGAAGATCCAGAAAAGTTTCAGGAAGGTATCAAACAATTTCCACAGAGAAGAGAGATGAGATACATGGACATGGATCTGCTATCATGGAGGTTGCTCCTAATATTTAAGAACTTTTAATATGATTGGTCTGAACAATAGTCAAGATCTAAATAGATATTTAACCTGATAAGAATCATCAAAACTTATAGGTTCAAGTCCAGGTGTATATCAAAGATAATTCTGGTTGGTCACTATTCTTTTGTTGGTTTGTTTGTGTTTTGTTTTTCAAAGTAGGATCTCACTCTAGCCCAGGCTGACCGGGAATTCACTGTGTAGTCTCAGGGTGGCCTTGAACTCACAGCGATTCTCTTACCTCTCTGCCTCCCAAGTGCTGGGGTTGAAGGTGTGCACCACCATGCAAATCCACACAGCAAAATTCACTCTAACAGACTAGTTTGGCAGATTTTCAGATAAGCTAAATCAAGAATGCCTTTTTAGGAGGAAGTGGTGGTATCTGACCAGAATATAAGAATCACAACATGGAACCATAACTTAATGATTTCAAGTTTAGATTCATTGCCTTAAGAGGCAGAGCAACCATTTCCATCAAAGAAAGAACATTTATAGCAGCAGCAATAAAAATTTGTAATATATTAAAAGATATTTGTATAGACATAATATTCCATGAACTAATATTATTAGTTAACATAATGACCATAAGCTGAATTTAAAATAGTTGAATCTTATAATTAAAAGTTTGTATAATTTATAAAACAGGATTGCTTAATAATAATGTATCTGAAAATGTTTCCATTCTTAATCTTCTTGTATTGACATAAATTAGCATCTTTTTTTTTTAAAAAAAAAAAAAAATTATTTATTTGAGAGAGACAGAGAGAAAGCGAGAGAGAGAGAGAGAGAGAGAGAGAGAGAGTAGTAAAAATGGGTATACCAGGGCTTCTAGGCACTGCAAACTAGTTTCAGAGGCATGGGCCCCTTTGTACATCTGATTTATGTGGAAACTGGGGAATTGAACCTGTGTCATCAGGTTTTGCAGACAAGTGCTTTTGAGCACTTAGCCATCTCTCCAGCCCAGTCAGTATTGTCTTTTTAAAAATATTTTATTTTTATTTATTTATTTATTTGACAGAGAAAGAGGGAAAGAGAGAGAGAGAGAGAGAGAGAGAGAAAATGGGTGTGCCAGGGCCTCTAGAAACTGCAAACAAACTCCAGACGCATGTGCCCCCTTGTGCATCTGGCTAAAGTGGGTCCTAGGGAATCGAACCTGGGTCTTTTGGCTTTGCAGGCAAATACCTTAACCACTAAGCCATCCCTCCAGCCCTCACTTTCTCCTGTTTATTCAGGCTTGAACCCCAGGTCATGGAATAGTACTGTCCACAATTACGTTAGAGTAAGTCCTCCCACTTTCACCTAATCTCGATACTCTCTCACAGGCATGTCCAGAGATTGATCTCTCAGGTGATTTCAGGTCCTGTCAAGTTCACAATTAAGATTAACTATCACACTTACCAACATTTAAGTGTTTATCTAGATATAAAATATGGGTAAATATAGTCATTTCAAAAATTGGAAGTAGTATTAATTATTTATGATGGCACAGAATGGCCTTAACCTATTAGGACCATTATGATAAATGATTTAGTTTTCTACCTTAACAATCTATACAATGCAATCTAATCAAAGAAATGGGGGCATATGGTGAAAATATGTTTGACACATCTAAGAAATATAAACCATCTAGTTGCTGACTTGAAGCTTCTGCATTCACATTTCTTTGACTTTTTCAAACTGTCCTCCTGTCTTGGGCAAGGTACGGAACCTCTCTTCCCCTGAAATGTCTTGACTATAAGTAGTTGTCTTTTTATTTTTAATATACTCTATCGTTTTTAAAATTTGTTTTATTAGAGAGACAGAGCAACTAAAGAGGCCGAGAGAGAAGTAAAGAGGGAGAGAAAGAGAAAGAGAAAGAATGGGAGTGTCAGGGCCTCTAGCTGCTGCAAACGCATGCACCACCTTGTACATCTGGCTTATGTGGGTCCTGGGGAATAGAACCTGGCTCCTTTGGCTTTGCAGGCAAGTGCCTTAATCACTAAGCCATATCTCCAGCCCAAAGTAGTGGTCTTTCACAGGTGTTGTGAGAACTAAATGAGATAATACAGGGCACCAGTAACATGGCTTGGCTCACGAAATGATACATCAGTGGAGTGACATAAAAATCCAGTCAGATTTCAGACATAAAACTCACTCTCCTTCTATTTTTATATCTCTTTTCATTGCTACCAGTGACACTGGAACATAATACAAAGGTTGCCATATACTTCTTTACTTAGAATGGCATTGTATGTGACTGTGTTCATATGCTCAGCATCCCTTTGCTTTGTTGGTTGAAAATAAATGCTGTTTGGGGATTTATTATGTGCAAAATGGATTTAAGAAGGTATAAAACAATTACAACTGTCCTACCAACATCTCTATTGTGTCCGTTAAATCTCTTTTTTTTTTGAAAATTATTTATTTATTTATTTATTTATTTATTTATTTATTTATTTATTTATTGGGAGAGAGAGAGAGATAGAGAGGGGGCAGGGGAGAAAATGGGTGCACCAGGGCCTCTAGCCACTGGAAACAAATTCCAGACACATGTGTCACCTTGTGCATCTGGCATACATGGGTACTGGGGAATTGAATCTGGGTCCTTGGGCTTTGCAGGCAAACACATTAACCTCTAAGCCATCTCTCCAGACTGGCAGCATCGTTACAGCTTAATCCATGTTTCTTTCCAGTTTATCCACCCCACTTCTGGTTTGTGTGCTCCCATTCCATCAGAACATGGATCTTGCATAAGAATTTTAAATTCAGCATGCTAACATAACATAAACAATATCTAGGAAAGAGAATTGCTGATTTTTGTTGAGTGTGTACTCACGCTTTATAAATCTTTTAACATCATTATCACATTTAATTTTCACAGAAATGCTTTAAAATAGACATCCTACAATGTATACAATGTACCAACCAGTTTTTATTCATGCCTTCATTAAATCTTCCCCCGCAAATTGTGACGTCATTATTTTAACACACATACAAATAACAGTACCAAAACATCAAATTTGGATAAACTGTTGAGCATCAAGTTACAAGTGATAAATTCAGGTTGTCAACTCCATTTTCTGATCACAACAGCAAATATTCAAAAATTAAATTTTGAAGTGCAAGCTATCTGTGATATCCATAGGTGTTTTGAAATAAAGATGAGTTGCTAGTATTTTAAGATAGTCACAGAAATAAATAGTTCCAAAAAAGGATACATGAAGAGATGGCAAAATAGACTGTGTCATCTCCACTTCTTAAATATACATGGATGCCGCAACCCAGGGAAATGTTCATGTTTCAGTTCTTGGCAAACCATAAAAGCAGGCTCTTTAATGTGATATGTCCTTTACATGGTCTTGACAGATTTACTGCTCCTGGATGTCCTCCAAAAGTCATTACACTTCTTGATTTATTCATTTATTTTTGTCTTAAATAGAGTGAAATTGCACTCAAAATTTATATAATTAAAATATCCAAGTTGAGCTCTGTCTAAAAAGGGATCAAACAATAAAAAAACTGCTTTGGTGAATAGAAATTATTGGAAATAGTCACTTATTATTTTTGGTTTGCATTATAGTTGTCTTTTCTAACAACTGTGTCAATGAAAGTTAGGCAAAGGAGGTTTGAGTGGACCCAGTTATGCCTTACCTATGTAAGCCTAACTAAAACACTTGATTGACAATATGATATTGCAGGGCTGCAGAGACAGATCAGCAGTTAAGCCACTTGCCTGCAAAGCCTAACAACCTGGGTTCAATTCCCCAGTACCCATGTAAAGCCCAATGCACGAAGTGGCACATGCATTTGCAGTTCATTTGCAGTAGCTAGAGGCCCTGGTGTGCTCATTCTCTTTCTCCCTCTCTCTCTCTTTTACTTTCCCTCCCTCTCTCTTTCTCTCTCTCTCATTCTCACACTGCTTTCAAATAAATAACTTAAAAAAAGAAAATGACACAATGTGGGATTGGAATCAGATGGGCTTGGTCTCAGGGCCCAAGTCTATCTGCATTCTACTTGTGTTCAGAAAACAGGTGGAGATTTACTTTCTGTGCTATACAAAGTCTCATTTTTCTTCAATGCTGTGAAAATAATATCTACTTCACATGGGTTTTATAAAACTGTAATAGAATAAAAACATAAACCAGAAACTTAAAACTGACCATCACTGAGATTACACTCAACAGAATGAAACTATTTCTACTATTATTATTTTTTAATAAATTAACTATTAAACAATCCATAGAGGTCCATGTTTCTCATACCTTTTCCATGTGTCTCTATATATAATTGTTCTGATAAGTGGAATCTAGGGAGAGAAACTGGAAAGACTTGGAAAAAAGATGAAACTATCTTATTCTGGAGACTTGGAACACCTTTGGTCCCCCATCTTGGCCTCCTTCCCCTGTGTGTGCTCTCCAGTTTCCCCCTTGTGGGGCAGACAGTGTCTGAAGTATAGTACCCTTCTCTTCTTGACATTCCTGGGTCTGTGTCTACCCTGCTCTCAACTCTTTCCTCATTTTTTTCTTATAATTCAATCTATATACATAGTTGTATTAAAGCTAAGTTTTGACATTACTTTGACTTATCTTTGTGTAAAAGAAACAGAATTTAATCTTCCAAGATACAATTGCATAAAAATTGGTTTGTGAGTGGATATACCTCACTGCAAAGAATTGTCATTGCATTTAAGTAGAGATGACTATTAAGAAGCAGGGACATATTTAATATGGCATGAGAATTAATTTGCTTCAAGTGGTCATAACTAGTCATCCTATATTTGTAGGGTAGAGAAAATCCAGATGGCCTTTTTTTTTTTTTTTTTTTTTTTTTTTTACTTTTTTTCTTCAAATCTTTGGAGATGGAAAGAAATAGAAAATACTGAGAAACAATAAAGGTTTGAGAATCAGATACTTAGAAATACAAACAAATGTCATCAATATCTCAAACTGTTCAAGTATGAAAACAAACTGCCCATATTAGCTCAGTTGGAAGGGAGCTTAATGTTAAATTGCTCCAATACTTGGGAATTAACTCCTCTCTCTCTCTCTCTCTCTCTCTCTCTCTCTCTAAGGTAAGATTCCAAGCATGTTTTGGAGTGGATTAACAAGCCATCATGCCAAATGACAGCAAAAGATAAGTTCATGATGAAGCCATAATTAAAAAGCTAGAAATTAGGGCTGGAGAGATTGGCTTAGTGGTTAAGGCACTAAGGACCCAGGTTCAATTCCCCAGGATCCACGTAGCCAGATACACAAGGAGGTGCATGTGTCGAGTTCATTTGCAGTGGTAGGATGCCCTTCCATACCCATTTTCTCTCTCTACTTGCCTCTCTCTCCCCACCTCAAATAAATATATAAAATATTTTTTAAATCCTCAGAATTAGTGACCAGCTTCCACATATTAATTGGATATTTGTGTCATTAGTGCTTCCTTTACGAGGTCATGTACTGTGCTATTTTGTGTTTACTTCAATCAGTGACTTTCCGTCTTTTGTAAGATGACGATTTGTTAAATTTTGTATCTAAAAATGTCTAAACTCCTTGTATTGATTACAAAACCTATATAGTGTGTGTTGATAATTCAAAACTGAATTCTCAGATGATAAGGAAAATTCATGTTTTAAAACAAGTACAACCCTTTCTAATAATTGTTCTTGACAGTGAAATTTTCAGCAGCACTCTGGTAGAGAGATCTTCTATATATAATTCATACCCTAACTGCAGAAAGTCAGGAGTCTGTCCCCTCCTTTGATCCTAAACATAGCCATCCACTCTTGTAGGTGGACTCTGATGATAGGTACCAAATTGAAATCAGACATGGTGCTCCATCATAGGCTAAGGAAAAAAATACAGATAAAACCTTCAAATACTCAAGAAAACAACAATGGTCCCAAAATGTGAGGAAAATTGCCACCATATAAATTGGTTCTCTTGAAGATGGGTTGAATTTTTTTCTCAGTAGCAGCTCATAATGAACAAACAGTCAAAGGGAGCTCAGTACTCTGCCTTAGATAAAACAACCTCTAACCAAACATGTACCAAAATCTCCATCCTATCAAAAGCAAAATACTTGTGGCACCTTGGAAATGAGTAAAAGCTAAACGATGTGGAAGTCTCCAAGGTTCTAATCAAGACGGAAGCGTCCTGATGCCAAAGGTCAACAGATGCAGCAAAGGATGGCTTAACAGACCTGAACTGCTCATTTCTGAGGTGCCCAGACTGTGCCCACCTCATTGTATTATTCCTACTGTGCTTGTGATAGTTCTTATATCATCACCAGATCCATGAATAAGACAGGGAGGTAGGGAGGAATGGCCTGAGAGGAGTTGTATCTGTGATAATTCAAAACCTTCATGACTACTTATGCACTCACTTTAACCTCTGAGATATCAATTTGGTTATAATGTTTTCTTTATTTTGCTAATTGGGCAAAATACCTAGAACCAGGTATAAGCTTCATGAAGGCTGTTTACCCAGATTTAAAAAAAAAAAAAAAGACTCCTCAAATGCCACTATGGATACTCTAATCTAGAGTAGAGAAAGAAGAATATTAAACAGGCAAAGCAGTCTGGAATAAGGAACAGATTCATGGGTATAGATTGCACAAACTCTCAGAGGTTATCTTGATACATGAATGAGCAAATGAATGCACTAGAATTGTTTGGGATTTGACAATAATTTTGTAAGGTGTCTAAGTATCAAGGAAAAGAAATATTACTTGGGGTAAAGTACAAATAAAACATGTAGAAACCCATTATTCCTCTGATATGAGATGCATTTTTTAAAGTTAGGAACCAAGCATCCATATTCTATCTCTGTATTTCAACCTGTTACTACTAACCACAAAAGAGAAACTCAGAAACTGAACAATAAAACCCAAAGGTATTAAGTAGACTTATAACACATCCACCACAGCTCAGGGAATTTTGCAGAAGAGGGGATAGAAAGATCGGAAGAGCAATAGGTTGAGAGGGATTATCCAGAGACATTGCTCTTCCCCACAATGACTGACTACTGTTATCACAACTCATAACTCACAGTCCCATGGTGAATACCAGCAATCTCACTGAGGAGGGTCCTCAGTGGAATGGGGGCAGGAAGGAGGGAAATGATGATACCATCACATTATGTGTTCATACAAAGTATATACTTGATTTAAAATAAAGAAATAAAGTTATTTTTTAAAACCTCAAAAATCACAGAGTAACTTGATAATTTATTCCTGCATAGAAGAGCCAGTTTGTAATTAGGGCATTTTTTTTCTTAATTAGGGTAAAGCAATATTTTTTGCTATTTGCTGGGGGGTAATTGGTATATTATTGCTGTAGTTTATCAAATGTTTCTTCCCTTCACCCCCATCAGGATCACTGACTATTAACATAGTCATGTGATCCTATTGAGAAGTTTTTCCAAAGTGCCTTGGTTTTTGATGCATCTAATAAGCACTGAACTGTAAATAGGTGAATTTGTTTGAATAAAGCCACATTATTTCTTAATGAGAAAAAAATTAATATGTAATAATTTTTCATTGTTTAATTTTGACTTTAGTTTACATTTTACTTTAAACAATATAATGTATACTAAAATGTTAAATATTTGGATTTGGGGAGTGTGTATATATACACATGTATATGAATATATATATGTATGTATATATTTATAACAAATATTTATATGTGGCCATGTAAGAAGCAAAATATTTTACAGAAAGGAATAGCTTTTTTTTACATCTAAGTAAAAATCAATTCAATTTTCTAAACAGCAGTCTATGACAATGTTTCTAAGTCTCTCAATTATGATATTAGTATTTATAATGTTAATCTATTTCTTAAATTTTTATGATGTGACAGTAATTTTGTTTAAACATCCATAGTCTGAGACCACACACAATGACATAAAGTTTCCAGGACACTAGTAATTTTAAAATGCCTTTTTTATCCTTTGTGGGCAGTTATATGTATGTGTATACATGTAAATAAAATGCAATTCTGAAATCTATCTAATATTTACCAACTAATTGCATTAGTTATTTATTCCGGTATGAAAATACCACAAAATTTGACATCTTACATTACCATTTATTAAATCTAAGGTCAAGATGAGGAGTGGTCTAGCTGGTTAATTCTAATCCAAAATTTTCCATCAGGATATAATCAAGCTGATGATTGGAGACTTAAAACATGAAGCTGTACTCAGTCTTGAGAGTTCAATCCAAAATTCATGTTCATCATTAACCAGTTCACTGCTGGTTATTAGCTAGAGGTGTCAGTCACTCAGCAGGAACAGCATCTGTACTGGGAACAACCCGGATAGGGCAGGTAAATTTCCTCAAATCATGACTACTGTGAGGGGAGGAAGAAAGAAAACAAAAGAAAGAAGGTACTATGTACCTAACTTGGTAAAACTTCTGCCATTTTTCTTTAGACATATATGTAGTGAAGTAAGATAGACAATTTGAGAGAAATGTGCAGAGTAAGAGAAAGAGAGTGACTATGTAGAGTCTCTTTAAAGGTAGCTAATTAGTGAAGTTCTTATTTGTGCTTTTCAGACCAGACATAAGCTAGTGTGATTGTAATGCTATGCAATATTATGGAAAGATCCCCCCACTGAAAGTAATTTGGCCAAGAGAGAGTTCTTGAGATACTCCACTCTTTCAACACTATGAAAAACAAATTAGTGCTGGTGCTAAAGAGATTGCTCAGTACTTAAAGATGCTTCCTTGCAAAGTTTAACATCCCAGGTTCAATTCCCCAGTACCCATACAAATCCAGAGAAATTCACAAAGTGACACATGTATCTCAAGTTCATTGGCAGTGGCAGGAAGCCCAGGCATACACATTCCCACCCTCTCATTCCTTCTCTTTATCTCTCTTTCTCTTTGTCTCTCTCATTCCTTGCAAATAAATAAATTAAAAAAAAAAATAGCACTACAGTTAGGCCTCAGAAAGGCCATAAAGAAAACTCAATGTCAACAGAGCTCTTTTCCATCTCACTTGGCTATTTGGCTTCATTCTAATTACACATTGACACCCAACCATTTGACAGAAATCATCAATATTTCCTATAAAAGTTGCTTCCAAGGTCTACTTTAAAAAACAAACAAATAGGCACAAACAACAATAAAAGACAGCTTTAAAGAAGGGATTTATAGATCAGTATGTCAAGTGCCCTCCAATCAGATAGAGCAAGTAGGCCTGGATCACATTGTACAAATGTGCTCTCTCTCTCAGGTTAAACAGAGGAGTCCAGCCATATCTGTTTAAGATAATTCTTGGAGAGGAGGAAATCTCCAAGTATGAAGACCTTTTTCAAGAGTATCAATAATAAACAAGTTGATTAGAAGTTGAGACAAGTTGATTTTATTTGATTCCATTTTTGTCATGTTCATACATGTGTATAATTATTTTGATATATTTTTCCTAATTACCTTCTCTTATCCCTGTCCTCCTCCCACCTTCTTCCTCATTAATCTCCATTGCAATTTCATCCATTTTTTAACCCATTGAGATAAATTAGGGTTGTTTGCATGATCATGGGTGGAAGGTTATTTCCTGTGAAATGGTCAACTTACCAGTGGCTATACCACTGAAGAACATGACATCCCTCTCCCAGCAACCATTAACTACCATTAGCTAGCCTGAGAGGTCTGGGGTCTCATGTATCCATCTCCCATCAATGGTGAAGTAGTGACTTTTTCTTTAAATAGCTTGCAATGACATTCTTCCACAATCCAAGAAAAAGCAGATTTGAGAGAACAATTTTAAATATAAGCCCTAATAAAATAGCCACTTCATCAATGTCCTTAGACTATTTGAAGTTTTTTTTTTTATTTTAGTTTCAGCTAGATGTCAAATTAAAAAAATATAGAGAAATCTGGCTTTATGTGATGGCTTTAGGAAAACAAACTGAAATTCTCTTCTTCAACATTAACATGACATTGAACAGCAAGTATTCAGATGCTGCCTTTCAAGAACAGCATCTGGAGACTGAATTCCTGTTTTTTTCTTTGGCTTGCAAAAATCACATTTTGTTGCTAAATATAGGACTTTGTACAATAGACATTTAGAGTTGGATCTTTACCTTATAAGGTAAAAGTAGGTGTGGGACTGTCATAAAATAGATAGTGCTACAAATTCCACTGGCACCGATAACAAGACCCAGCTGTGCATTTTAGACTCCTCAAAGATCAAATTATAGGCACTGCATGCATGTAGCCAAGTCTCACAATTTCTGAGAACATTTCAGAGTTGCTAACAGTTCTATTTTGGCATGTAACAAATATCTCCACAAGTGTTGAATTTTTTAAAAAATGTTTTTTATGTACTTTTAGAGTGCATGTGTGGGGAGGTGCCTGTTTATATGTGTGCGAGTGCACATCTGTATAACTGTGTGCAGAGGCCAGAGGACAACCTCAGGTGACTACCTCATTGAGCTGGAACTCACTAACTGGGCTAGACTGGAGAGTCCCAGGGATCAGCCTATCTCCAGCTCCCAAACACTGGAATTACAAACACGTGACACCATGCCCGGATTTTTTCTTAAGTAGGTTCTAGGGATCAAACTCAGATCCTCATGTTTTCAAGGCTAGCCAGCACTTTACCAACAGCTGTCTCCCCACACAGTAGTTCAGAAAGGATGAAGGTTTCTGAAAGATATTTTCAGATCTGCACTAATGTAGGTGGCTCCTCTGCACCACTGTGGACCTTTCTACCTGAAGCTACTTCTCCATCCCAACACTGTTATCTTACCAAAATGTCCAAAGCATAAAGAAATCATGTTCATTCATAGTACAATATCATAGATGTTTAATAATAAATGGAAAATTAAAATTCAAAGTGGTATTCTGAAGTAAAATTTAAGAGTGATGCTACTACTATGAACCAGGCATTTACAGATCCCTCACTGGGAGGTGGCTTAGTTAGTGAGAACTTACTTGATGCATAAAATAAACAAGTTATCAAACTGTACTTGATGCAAAAATCTGTTGTCCGCTAAATTGTTTCTTTAAGTGATTTCAGTTTTCTTGGCTTGTTTTCAAGTTGTTGTTACTGAACTGTTCAGGACAGCGTTGAAAATGCCTTCTTTACCAGGAAACCAAGCACAGAGGCTATCAGTCCCATCCATTTTCTGGTCATCAATATAGTTGGTCATCAAATGAAGACAGTCCAGCACAACCAGCAATGCCATTGACTCACAGAATTAGCTAGGGGTGGGGCTATGAAATCACCAAACTTATTGGAAGCACATCCTTGCTAGAGAGACTCCTTCCTAAAAAATAACAGTGTCACCATATCTGGCTCTCTGGGGACAAGAAAATACACCAATAAAAATGATGTCTGCAAAAATGATTGCAGGCATAGTAGACACCAGAAATCTCAGAAGTTAGAGAGGCTGAAGCAGGAGGAATTTAAACCTTCCCCAGCACTGTATCAAGTTCAAAGTCTACCTGGTTTACATGAGACCCTGTTGCATAAAAACAAACACAAATAGCATCATAAGAATCTAGACAACAACTCTATCTGAGATACTATAGTTAATATTTTTCAAGCACAGAATTTACATCTTACAGTCTCCTCTTTACACAGATAACATATGCTGGTGAAATGATTCACATAAGGCTTTGTAGATAGGTAAATAGTAAATGGCCAAGATTTGCAATTGCTGTAGCCCACAGTTTTTGCTTGTTCCCAGAGCTCTATCCTGACTGAACAACTGGATGCTTTCCTATCTAATCCAGAGGCTCTAAGGGAAGTGTGTCATCAGGAAGGAGACAGAATATTTGCCAACCACGGACAAAATGAGTAGTTGAGAACTTGACTAATACCTTGTAAAAACAACGACAACAAAAAGATATTTCATTGCTCTACGGTAAAAAGATTTAGTCCAAAATTTAAAAAAAAGTAATAGCAACCATTAACTAAGGAAGAAAAATATCTATTAGAATGTAACTCTGAGAAAATACAGGCCATCTAAAGACGACAGAGGCTACATGATAAGATCATGTTAAAGTCAACATAATATTGCCAAAAAGTCAGAGTGTTCCCATATAACATATAAACAAAAAGTTTTGTGAGTAGACATTATATAACTAATTACCTGAACTTCTTCATTCTACATCAGATTCGTGTTTGTTGGGTAAGGCAGGTTCCTGTCTGTTTTGGTCCTTTTACTCATAGGCTATTAGCGTTTTTGATGATCAAAATAATCTTGCCTTTGAGTTGGAAATATATTTCTTCATGCCAAACAAATAAGACCTTCGCACGATTATTTCTGCTGTCAGTCACTTCCAGAAATCTGTTGTAACAAACAGCATAATGACAAGTACAGGAAATGAGTCAGTCATCTTTTGAACTTTGTGAATGTCTTCACCTAAGATTTAAAGCTCACACATGGTTGGACATGACAGTTGTTCAGCTGCAAATGCCTGCTCCAGAACGACTATTGTTGCTTTGAGTCCTACTTCCTCTTCTGTGAAAGGTGTAGATGTCATGTCAATTTATTAAGTATAGAAATTAATTTAAGTTGCAGGTTGGAAAATTGTTTTTCTTTGTTATTGTTAAACGGGGCATTAGAAATGCCTTGTGAAACACTTAGGAAGTTCTTAGGTTATTTGATGAAAATATTGTTAAGACAACAGTATTTTGCCTTTTGCTTCTTACCCCTGAAGCAAATTCATCTTTGCCCTCTGGTAAAGGTAAGAATAGCATTGCGCTCAGCCAAGGTCTTTTCTTGACTAGAAGAACCTGTGTTATGTCTGGAATGCCCAAGGAAAAGACCAGTTTTGTTTTTTAAGCAAATCCACTTGCATTTATATATTTCTGATTAAATAACTTAAATGTGTTGTCTATTAGAGCTAATTTTAAACCAAACACGTTGTTGATGCTTCTGCTGACATTTTCAGGAAAGACATTCCTCTGGAAAACAAAGGCTCCTTAAAATATCATGTGTTCCAGCTAATTTTATACCAAAAAAAAAAAAAAACATTTGTGAAAAAAAAGAAAAACTATATATAAAAATTTGGCAATAATACTGAAGCCACCTTGTGGTAAATAAAAGGGATGAAATGTTCCCTCAGAATAGATGGTCAGATTATGTGTACCTGACACAAGACCGTGTTTGACAATACAGTTTTGAAAATATGAGAAGATTAAACACACACATATATAGTAAAAGTAACATTTAGCCCCCTGAGTTTTTATTAGAAGATTAATAGCTTAAGTATGTTTATGCATATATCTGAATGCATATATTAATACACCTGAATAACAATAATGCTGTTTGTGGTGGTGTGAATGTGAATGTATGTCACTCATAGCTGCAAGTATTTTTGATTAAGGTTAAGCTTCCTGCTTAAGACTCCTGCAGATTGCTGGAGGAGGTGTCAGTGTGGGTGCTCCAGCCCTAAGGTTTATTTGGGTTGATCTTGATGCTAGCCCAAAGATGTGTAGACAGCATTTTGAGCTCTGGCAGTTTGTGTTTGCTGGTGTTGCAGTTGTTCTTGTCTCTTTGGATCTATGGAAGTAAGCGGCTTCTTCCACCATCTATAAACTTGAAATGAATCCCTACCTCCCATAAACTATTTCTGGTTGGATATTCATCCTAGTAACGTGAAACTGAGCACTACGCATATTTCACCACAAGACAGTAACTATTTATTATGAATATTTCAATCATTATTTAAGAACTACTAATTTTCTAAAATAAATATTCCTGTTTAATTTGGTGATCACAAAATCTATCTTCTAACCTTCAACATGAAAGATGAATTTATACTTTTTCATATTTGCTTAAGGCCATAAATATGTATTGAAATTAAAACTGTGACAATATAAAGATGTTGAAGTTCATTCTGTGGATAAATTTTATCTAAAGCATACCAGGAATAACTAGTAACCCACTTTTTGAAATAGTTTTTAATTAGCAAAATGTCATAAAACATTTGTATTAAGTTTCTGATTGTCAAACTCACATAAGTTCCAGGTCTACTCTCTCATCAAATTCTCAATTAGATTTGTCTTGAGCATTTCTCCTTGTCTACCTGTATTCCTTGACACAGACTTCTTCAAATGATGGGATGGGTCTCCCCTAGCTCTTGGGCAATTCCTTGTCTGAAAAGCCTTCAAGGACAAGGCAAAATAAAACTCAGTAGCCCAGCCATCAACCTTCATCACCTTTCGATTCTGAACTGAGTTTGATTTCCTCATTAGAGGGTTCTGTGCTCCCAGTGTTCCAGCAATCTCACACCTCCATAAGCAGTAGTGGAGAACTCAGTGATTATGAACACCCTTCCTGCTGAAGACTGATGGATTATAGATAGACAAGTTGATAGAATCTTAGCATATAGACATATCTACATATCCGGGTGAATGGGTATATTTCAGTATGTGAGCCATATGAAGTAATACATTATTAATCTGCTGAATTTAGTCACTCTACAAAGTGTTTATGCTCCAAAACAACATGTTATATATAACTATATAATATCATCTGTCAATTAAAAACTATTAATGAATAGCTATGCCAAAGTACCAAAAGAGCCTATTGGTTTAAATCTCATTCTGCTGACCCTAGGCACATCCCGTTCTACTTCCAGAAAAAAAAAAAAAAAAGGAATGCAATTTCCTAGTCTTATAGACCTAGGAGGACAAAAGTCAGAAGCTGGGAGTGGTGGCGCACGCCTTTAATCCCAGCACTCTAGAGGCAGAAGAGGTAAGAGGATCGCTGTCAATTCGAGGCTACCCCAAGACTACATAGTGAATTCCAGGTCAGCCTGGGCTACAGAAAGACCCTACCTTGACAAAAAAAGAAAGAAAGAAAAAGAAAAGAAAAGAAAGAAAGGAAAGGAAATGAAATGAAAAGAAAGGAAGGAAAGGAAAGGAAAGGAAAGGAAAGGAAAGGAAAGGAAAGGAAAGGAAAGGAAAGGAAAGGAAAGGAAAGGACAAAGAAATCAAGAGAGTCAGACTCCAGAAAACACCCTTATAAATTTCCCCAACTTTAGGATTGAAACTCAAAATTATTACCTTTTAAGACATAACATGATATTTACCATGGTAACAATAAGGCAATGAGCTCCCCAGTCTGACACTGCAATCCAGTGTCAAGTGATCTACCAATAACAGCATGCATACAGACAATATTGCTTTCCAGCCTAAAGGCAGTTTGTCAACAATCCAACAAAGGATATTGGCATACCAGTCTTGCCCAAAGATTCCTACTCCCCAATCCCAGCCTGCAGTTTTCTGCTTGCCAGCCCTAGCCCACTATCTCCCAGCAGCTGGAGATTGACTTCTTTCTTTGTATTTTATTTATTTGCTTACAAAGAGAGAGAATGGGAGTGCCAGGACCTCTAGCCGCTGCAAACAAACTCCAGTTGAATGCACCACTTTGTGCATCTGGCTTTATGTGGGAACTGGGAAATCAAATCCAGATCATTAGCACCTTAACTGTTGAGCCATCTCTCCAGCCCTAGCCTTGATTTCTTTTTTTTTTTTTTTTTAATTTTGTTTATTTTTATTTGAGAGCAACAGACAGAGAGAGAAAGAGGTAGTAAAGAGAGAGAGAGAGGGAGGGAGAGAATGGATAAACCAGGGCCTCCAACCACTGCAAATGAACTCCAGATTCATGCACAAACTTGTGCATCTGGCTTACATGGGTACTGGGGAATCGAGCCTTGAACCGGGGTCCTTAGGCTTCCCAAGCAAGCACTTAACCACTAAGCCATCTCTCCAGTCCTTGCCTTGACCACTTGATTGGAGACAAACTGTAGCACAGGGCTGATCGTGAACAATCACCACCACCCATTGTGCTGCAACTATATGCCCACCTTCCTTGGGCACCACCCTTCAGCCATACAGTAGCTTTGAGAGTTCTAAGTTATCTCCTTTCAATATATCTAACAGGATGACCTAGTCAATCCCAATGCCCCAGAATACTGTGGTAATCCCCTCTCTGCACAGCTAGACCTAGTGATGTGCTTTGAATAGAACATGGAAAATGTGGAGTGATTGCTATTCTCCCATTCTTGTTTTTCACGTGTGTGTGTGTGTGTGTGTGTGTGTGTGTGTGTGTGTGTAGAGTGAGTGCATTTGTGTGAACACACGTGTGTGTATGGGTGCACACCTGAGGTTGATGTCAGGTATATTTCTCAATTAGTCTCCACGTTGTTATTGAGACAAATCCAGAGCTCATTCATTCAACTAGTTTAGCCAACTAGCTTGCCCTGGGAGCCTCTGTCTGTCTTTGCCCCCACAAGCACTGTGATTAAGACAGTCTGCCATGTTGGCAGGCAGGACATGTATATGGTTGCCAGGGATCCGAATTCAGTTCCTCATACTTACAAGGCCAGCACTTTACCTACTGAACCATGCCCCAGCCTCTGCTCTCCCATGAGTTTGCTTGCTCAGAAGTACTCTGGGTGCTGGATGTGAGCTGTCCTATAGCAAAGTTCACATACCGGAAACTGGTGTCTGAATTGAAAATAACATGGTAGCAGCCATGTGAGGAGCCCAGTAAAATCCTGCTTCATTCAAGCCTCAAGAGGACTGTAGTTCCAGGAAGTATCAGACTGTAGTCTTATGAGCACTATCCAGCAAAGAAGCCCCTGGATGCTTGATCGGTGGAATATGGGCTTATTATTTAAGATTGCCCAATTTGGTCTGCCTGATATTGACTATCACCAGATACTCTCCTGCAGTCTCCCTCCTGTATGGCTTAGGTTTCTTGCCAACCTCTCTGGAGTCTCCCCTTCAATATCATTTTCTTTTCATCTAAACGACCTCTTCTACAGTCTGTCTCTATATGGAATCCAGCTTTCTTGGTCATCTCCAACCCTGACAATTATCTTTGCCTTCCTAATTAAAAGAAAATCTTGCTTTAAAAAGCATACAAACAAACAAACAAACAAAAAAAAAAAAAAAAAGCAGTGGCTTAGTGGTCAAGGAGCTTGCTGCAAAGCCAAAGGACCTGGGTTCAATTCCTCAATACTCACGTAAAATCAGATGCATACTGGGGCACATGTGTCTGAAGGTTGTTTGCAGTGGTTAGAGGCCCTGTTACACTCATTCTCTGTCCCTCTCTCATATGTATAGGTGGCTGGAGAGATGGCTTAGTGGTTAAGACACTTGCCTGCAAAGTCAAAGGACATTGGTTCAATTCCCCAGGACCCACATCAAATGCACAAGGTGGCACATGCATCTGGAGTTCATTTGCAGTGTCTGGAGGCCCTGGTGTGCCTTTTCTTTCTTTCTTTCTTTCTTTCTTTCTTTCTTTCTTTCTTTCTTTCTTTCTTTCTCTCTCTCTCTCTCTTTCTTTCTTTCTTTCTCTGTCTCTCTCTCTCTCTCTCTTCCTCTGCCTTGTTCTCTCTCATAAATAAATAAATAAAATATTTGTTTATATATTCTCTCTGCCTATATATAATCTGCCTTGTTCTCTCTCCAACAAAATAAAAAGTTAAAAAATGAAACAAGCATGGTGGCCTTTAATCCCAGCACTCAGGAGGCAGAGGTAGAAGGATCACTGGGAGTTTGAGGCCATCCTGTGACTACATAGTGAATTCCAGGCTAGCCTGGGCTAGATGGACCCCCTCCCTTGAAAAATCCATAAAAGAAAACTTACAAACAAATAAATAAATAAATAGCATTAGCACATTCGTTCCTGAGTACAGAATTTCAGAAGCCAAAGAGGAAGGTGGGCATAGTGAGGAAAAAGAAAGATGGTGGAAATGAACAAATGGCTTAAAGATCCTCCACACTGCACTGCCGCTATCCCTTCACATTACAGCTCGACCATTATTTACATATTTATTTATTCATACATTCACTTATTTATGTATTCTTCATTTGTTAATGTGAGCTCTAGAATAAAGGATCAACAAGGACTCATAATATAGCAGTTTACATTAGAAGTAAAGTGATTCATTTATTTACTTTTGTATCATTTTATCAAAGAAATAAGGATAGGGAAATAAATCATGGATTTCAATCTTAATATAGTTAGAGGAATTTCCCAATTTTACTAGTCATATTTTTCTACTCTTGGTATTATAAACGACTTACTTTTTGCAAGATGGTTTGGTTTAAGTATAAACAATGCATATTAGTTACTTTTCTTATAGCTGTTGCAAATTACCTGACAAAAGCAAATTAAAGATGGAAGGGCATATTTTGATACATGGTTTGAGGGATGCAGTTCTTCACAGAAGTGGAGCAGGACAGGCTGGGGACATTACATTCATTATATTTGTATAGAAGAAGCAGAGAAAAAGGAATACTTGTGCTCAGCTCTCTTTCTTTCTTTCTTTCTTTCTTTCTTTCTTTCTTTCTTTCTTTTTTTTTCCTTTTTATCCAGTCTGGTGCCTCAGCCCATAAAATGGGATTACTCACATTCTCTAAATTAAACCACTCTGGAAATGTTCTCAAAGACAAGTCATTCTAAATCCAGTTGAATTGACAATGAGTATTTGTACAGTATAGTTACACTGTGTCAATAAAAAAAATAATTATGCCATAATTTTTCTCTGTTGGTATATATTCATTGTACATGCTACTAGACTGCATAAGGATAGACTCATATAACTGTACTTCAAGCATACCTCTCACCCATACTTCCTCTTGTCATCTTGCTTTTTTCCCCCTGGACAGTTTCATTTCTAGTTTCATGTCAGATATACAATATGATTTTATGTTCCTATATAAAATCTAAGAATCACAAATTAGAGAAAATATGTCTTTCTGAGAGTGACTTAATTTGCTTAATATGCTTATCTCTATTCGCATCCATGTTCCTGCAAATGACATAATATTCCTCTTCTTTATGGCTAAAAACATTCATGTGTATGATATTTTCTTTGTCATTCTTCTGTTAATGGACAAGGTGGTAGTTTGAATGGATGTCTTTCAATAGGTTCAGAAGTTTTATTCAAGCTTGTAACTTGCTGTCACTGTGGGTAAATGCTACAGTTCAGCCCTAAGGTATGGGGGCTGATCTGGAATTCCAGTCTAAAGATATGCAGAGTGCTTGAGCTCTGGCTGAAGTTCCTGGAGTGTGCTTGCTTAAGGTTCTGATGGTTGTATTTCTCTCTGCATGGACATGTGAAAGGGGGCCAACTTCTTCCATCATTATGGAACTTGCCCTGGATCTGTAAACTTCAAATAAACCCTTCCTCCTCTAAACTGTGTCTGGTTTAGAAGTTCATCCCAGCAACAGGAAGCAGATTATGACAGACAACCTAGGTTGGTTCCAAGACTTAGCATATTGTGCATAGTGTGCAATGTAAAGCCTCACCAGTAAAATAGAACAAGGAAAGAACAAAATATCAAGGCTTGAAAAGAGGACAGCCAGCGATGACAAAGGTAAATTAATAAGAAAGCACACACGTAACATAAGAGATCTACAGAGACCAATGTAAAGACCAAATCTATGAATCATGGAAAGAGAGAAAACAGTCATGATGCAGGCATAAACATTTTTTTTCAAGGGCTGGAGAGATGGCTTGGTGGTAAAGGTGCCTGCTTGCCAAGCCTAAAAATGCCAGTTCCAATCTCCAGGTCCCACTTTTAGCAGGATGCAAAAAAAAAAAAAAAAAAAAGAAAGAAAGAAAGAAAGAAAGAAAGAAAGAAAGAAAGAAAGAAAGAAAGAAAGGAAGGAAGGAAGAAAGAAAGAAAGAAAAAGTGACGCAAGGGCAAGGGCGCAATGCCGCACTTGCTCACAGGGGCGAATGCATCTGGAGTTCATTCATAGCAGCTGAGAGGCTGATGGCGCACCTTTCTCTGTCTCTCTATCTCTCTAGCTCTCTCTCTATTTCTCTCAAATAAAAAAAAAATTCAATAAAATCATAGGAGAAAATTCCCCAAATCTAGGGAAAGAGATACCCATCTAGGTATAGGAGGTCTTTTAGACAAAACCAGAAAATAATCTTCCCATGCCATGCTATAATTAAAATACTAAATATGCATAGCAAAGAATATATTGGGAGCTTCCAGAGCAAAACACCAAGTCCCATATAAAGGCAGATCTATCCAAGTATAGCTGATTTCTCCACAGAGACTTTAAAATCCAGGAGAGCTTCAAACAAGGTCTGAAAGACAATAACAGCCAATCCAGATTACTATATCCAGCAAAACTATCTGTGATAAAAAGACAAGCATTCCATGAGATAAAACCGAAGGAATTTATTACCACTATGCCAGCACTACAGAAGAAACTTGAAGGAATCCTTGAGACCTCCATAATGGTTTAATGCATTAATTGTAAAATGATACAATCACTATGCCTAGCAGTAGAGCAGTTTTTCAAATAACCCAGAAATTCCATTTCTAGATATCTTTTCAAACCATCAAAAGCAGCATCTTGAGTTTATTTCTCCTCTGATGAAGTATCTAAATGTCAAATTCACAGAATCAAAAAGTAAGATGGTGATATCTAGGGGCTAGGAAGAAGGACAAATAATTAATTGGCCTTTAATGGGTAACTGAGTTTTAGATTTGCAAGATGAAACAAGCATGGGGACTTTTGGTATACAGCCATATAGGTGCAGTTCACACTATTGCATGACATACTTCAGAATGGTTATCATCATAAAATTTATGTATTTTACCACAATATTAAGTATATAAGCTGTGCATGTACTCAAATGCTTAACCACCCTCTGCATTCCCTATTGTTGTATGCTGCCTCACTCTCCACAAGCTATTTGGCACCTTCCACCTCAGCAGTTTCTCTCTAATGCTTGCTTTGTATCCCCTGGCTATCCTCATGGGAAGTAATTCCCTTGGATATTTCTGCTGGGATTATGTAAGTTATTTAATTTGAATAAAGCCATTGCAGAATCATTATCGCCCTGTGCAATAAGACCGCTCTTTTTCCTACTTAGCTCCAAAGACAAAAGGCAACTTCCTGTGCTTGCAACTTGAAGGGGAGATCAAAACTATCTTATGATGTTGAAAGCCCCAGGCATCTCTCATCTTGCTGAAGATGTGTCATTTCTGAGATCACATTGTTTACTCAATTCATGGTAAATAAAACTTGCAGGAAAATCATTGCTTTGCTTTAAATTTGGGTGCAATAATTCTATTCTCCTACAACTAAATGTCATGACTAGCATGTATAGTCATAGATGTTTGAGGAGAACTGTTTTGACACATAGTCAAGCTGATCTCAAACTCCTAATTTTCCTACCTCAGCCTTCTGAGTGCTCAGATTATAAGCATGCACCACAACAAGTGGATGACACCAGGTTTTGACTGAAAAGATTTACAGTATGAGAGCTTAAGAATTAGCAGAAATGAGATTTAAATGTTTGGTTGAATAAATACAATGGTTAAAAGAAAGAAAAAAAAAGCCCTGCAGTGGAAACTCTTTCTTGGTGTCTCCTAGGATACTCTATTCTATAAAAAGAAAAATCCAGAATTCTCCTTCATTCATTGCTGGATAGCAAAAGTACTTCTTTATAACCTCCTTTCACTATTTCACGCCTCTCTGGACCCTTCATTCAGATACCAAAAGAATAGAAACAAAGAAGGTGAAAATTGCAGAAGAAACATATAAACTCATGAGAAATGACAGAACATTTAAAATCACACACTCAAAAGAGTGCTTTACATATGATTAAATTGTCTTGACCTAAAATTGTGAGAGCTTTCTCTCTGATTAAATGACTGAAAATAGGGTTCATGAATATTGTGTGCATTGACAACGAGAGCACAGGTCTGCCCCAATTGGAATTCCCAATGTATTGTTAAAGATGTGTCAAACAGTTCAATGAACAGTTTGAAGTTTACAGACCAAGTTATATGTATTTTTCTCTTATTGAGATTTGTGTAAAAATTCATCAAAGAAGGAAATAAAAAATTACTTAAATACCAGGAGAACAAATCATTATCCATAGCACCTGAAGTATGTCTCTTCACCGATATTCAAGGAAGGCTATATGGCCTTCCTGAGTCTATTATTGCCTCTAAGCAGGAAAGAATTAATTATGTGTTGCTTCTTACTATTATTAAGCCCACCAAGTCAGCATTATATTAGAGGCATGGATTATATAAGTAGGCCATGTGAAAATTTCAAATCTTAGATTCTCTGGTTTTTAAACATACCTCTGATATACAAACCACATTTCAATATAGAAGCTGATAACATATATCAAATAAGTTGACAAACCAGAAATAAATCTTAGTAAATGTTTTATATATGTGTATCTATGTTTTTAATGTTTATTTATTTATTTATTTGCAAGGAGTGGGAGAATAGGTGCCCCAGGACCTCTTGTCACTGCAAAGGAATTCCAGATGCATATGTTACTTGTGAAAGCAAGCATTTTTAACCACTGAGCCATCTCTTCAGCCCTTAATGAATGTTTTAATAGAAATAGTATCAAAATCCAAAATATTCAAATTTTGTTGCTTTTTAAAAATAAATGCAGTTGAAAAGAGCCTCTTCCACTGGGCACAGTGGTGCATTAGTGTCATCTTTAGCTTCAAGAGATAGAGGCAGGGGGCTGGATAAATGGCTTAATGGTTAAGTCTCTTGCCTGCAAAGCCAGAGGACCCAGGATTGATTCCCCAGGACCCACATAAGCCAAATGCACAAGATGGCCCATGTTTCTGGAGTTCGTTTGAAGCAGCTGGAGGCCCTGGTGTGCCCATTCTCCTCCTACCCCAGCCCCACCACCTCTTTCTTTCTCTGTCTCTCAAATAAATAGATATAAATAACAATATTTTTAAAAATCTTTTAGGGCTAGAGTGATGGCTTTGCTGTTAAGGCACTTGCCTGTGAAGCCTGAAGACCCTGTTGGACTCTCCATGTCCCATGTAAGCCAGATGAACAAAGTGACACAAGTGTGCAAGTTCGCAGTGCACACAAGTTGGTACATGTGTCTGGAGTTCAATTGCAGTGGCTGGAGGCCCTGGAATGCCAATGCTCCCCATTAAAAAAAAAGGCCAATCTTTTGGGTTGGCCTCAAAAAAACTCTTTTTAAAAAAGAGAGAGTGGGCTGAAGAGATGGCTTAGCAGTTAAGGTACTTGCCTGTGAAGCCTAAAGGCCCATGTTCAACTCTCCAGATACCACATAAGCCAGATGCACAAAGGTGAGGCAAGCACAAGGTCACACATGCCCACTAGGTGGTGCAAGCGTCTGGAGATCAATTTCAGTGGCTGAGTCCCTGGCATGCCAGTTCTCACTCCTCTCTCTCTCTCTCTCTCTCTCTGTCCCTCTCCTTTCTGTTACTCTGTCTCTGGAAAAAAAAAAAGAAAGGTTTTTCTAAAAAGAGAGAGAGATAAAAGCAGGAAGACTGTCCCAAGTTCAAGGCCACCCTGGTCTACATAGTCAGTGCCAATCCAGCCAGAAGTATATAGTAAGACCTTGTCCCTCTAAAAATGGCCTATTGGTAAGTATAGGTATGCATTACTTCTCAAAATTTTTCAAACTGTGTACTTAACTCTTGTTTATTTGGCTGATTTATTATTATTGTCATGATTGTATGGGGGCATGCATTCTACAGCACATGTGGTGCCAGACAAGCTGGCCTGTGAGCTTCAGGATTCTCCTGACATTGTTTGTCATTTCTATAAGTGTGCTGGGATTACAGACACATAAGCCATTTTATGTCCAGCTTTCCATGAGTGCTGAGGATTTGAACTTCAGCCTTAAAAGCAAGAACCTTTAGCCACTAAGCTATCTCTCCAGCCCCTAACATACTACAGTTTTAAAAAAATCCTTTGCCAGGCATGGTGGTGTACACCTTTAATCCCAGCACTGGAGAAGCAGAGGTAGGAGGATCTCTGTGAGTTCAAGGCCACCCTGAGACTACATAGTGAATTCCATGTCAGCCTGGGCTAGAGCAAGACCCTACCTCAGAAAACCAGAAAAAGAAAAAAAAAAACACTTTGCACAAAGCTCACATAGCTATAGTCTCTCAATCCAAAAATGTGAAAGATAGAAATGTTCACGCTGCTTGTTACTGGTTTGTGCCGTCATGTTAAATCCTTCTTTTGCTCTTACTTCAACCACCATTTGATCACCAGATCTGGTCTTCAGGGAATGTGTGAAGAAGCATTTGAACCAACTCTTTCTGCTTTTTTCACATATGCTGTCCCTCAGCACTCATGATTTAGAGAGTTCAAAATATATTTCAAAGTACACATTCATATCAAGAGGATTATATGAAAGTATTCACTTTTTTTGTGGCTAAAAGCACTTTTTTTTCTTCTTTTTTCTCTTACCAGGGGAAAGGGTTTGCCCCAAGTAAGCTCCCTGTGGCAAGCCTCTTTGAAGAATGAGTTCTGAAATGCATTCAGCCTTGACATTGGCACTTTCTAGTTACAGCTGTTAAAAGAGATATTGGAACATTGGCCACTGCTGACTTTCTGAATTTGAGAGATGATCTTAGCATAGTGAAATCTTGACAGATTTCACAGAACATTTTGTGTGCCTTCATGAAAGCAACTTTGCATATATTTTTCACACTTATATAGCCTTCCTGAGTAAATACTGCACAAAATACAAAACTCAGTTCAGCCCCAAAAGTATGCAAAAGAAAATGATCCTTAAACTTTGGTACAACATTTTGTTCATATATGCAAATAAGATCTACACAGTGCTGGTAAAGTTAATCAGAAAGAGGTTTCAGATCTGTGTCTGTGTCAGGACTGCCCAAGGCACAAGCAAAGATATTGAGAAAGATAAAGCTACTTGGACAAGATCTGTCTTCCAAGTGGCCTCCAACACTCACATACTCTCTCTTTTAAAAAAAAAATACTATTTTTATTTATTTGAGAGAAAGAGAGGCAGAGAGGGAGGAAGGGAGGGAAGGGAGGGAATGGCACACCAGATTCTCTAACCACCACAAACAAGTTCCAGATGCATGTGCCACCTTGTGCAGCTGGCTTTATGTGGGTCCTGGGGAATCTAATCTGGGTCCTTTGGCTTTGCAGGGAAAGCCCCTTTACTACTATCTCTCTAGCCCACATGCCCTCTTTTATACCAAGGTCAGTTTAACTCACTGTTCTCTGTAAATTTTACTCATTCACTCATTTAAAAATAATTCCCAAATTGGGTATTGTGGCATGTTTGTGCAGTCAAAGGATGGCTTCAGGTGTAAGTCCTTGCCTTCTGTCTTATTGGAGACAGGATCACTTCTGATCGCTCTGTTCACCAGGCTAGCTAGGCTAAGAGCTTCTGGCTGGTCCTCTTGTCTCCATCATCCAGCTCAATTGAGGCACGCTGGTATTACAGACACTAGGCGTGCAGCATCTGACCTTTACATTGGTTCTGAGGATGTGAAATTAGGACTTATGCTTCTATAGAAAGCAGTTTATCCATTGAGCCATCATCCCAAACTGAAGATGTATTATTTTTTTTAAAGCTGGAGAGAGAGATGGCTTAGTGGTTAAGATGCTTGCCTGTGAAGCCTAAGGACCCAGGTTTAATTCCCCAGTACCTATGTAAAGCTAGATGCACAAGGTGGCACATGTGTCTGGAGTTCATGTGCAATGGCTAGAGGCTTGGTGTGCCCATTCTCATTCTCTTTTTCTCTCTTTCTCTCTCTCTATCTCAAATAAATAAAATAAAATAACATGTATTTTTAAATTTTATTTTTTGCACATTTGTATGTGTGTGCACAAGCACGTGTGCATGGATTTGCTGGAGTCTCCTACCTCTGCCAAAGTATACCAGATGCTTGTACCACTTTTCTGTACCTGGCTTACATGGACAGCTTGGGAATTGAACTGGAGCTGATAGCTTTGCAAGCAAATGCCTTGAGCTGCTAAGACATCTTCCCAACCCTTAAAATGTATTTCTTGAGCTCAGTTTGTGATGGGTGTTTTGATGGGATAGAAAGAACATTGAATTCAGTCCCTGAGCTGAAGAAACTAATTCACATGAAATTAGCAGTGCCTCACTAAGCTTCTCCAAGGCCAAGTGCCAAGTCCAAAAGTGTTGTGACAACAGGAAAGAGGTGGGCTTCAGTGGGTGCTGGAAGACACATCCATGAGGCATGGAACACAAATGGAAGTGCTGAGAGAAGAGGGGTAGAAAAGGAGAGAAACTTCCTTTAGGGAGGCTTATGCATGAAAAGGAAGAAAATTTAAGGTGGGTGGGGGCCACCCTTGGTGGAGCAAGCAGAGTAAAACAATCTATACTCCATATACACGCATAGCATTCCTCCACTGAGAAGCAATCTAACGTTGTCGACCTGTTTTTACAGAGACAGGGAGAACTGCTTTCAAAATAGCCAGATTTGGAATTAGCACTCACACCCAGACCATAGTTCTCATTCCTTAAGTCTTACTGCTTCATCATGCTCTTAACTATATTTCACACTCAAAATCCACCTCTTAAAATAGAAAGTGAGGGGCTGGATAGATGGCTTAGTGGTTAAAGAGTTTGCCTGCAAAGCCCTAACGAACCCAAGTTCAACTCCCCACGACCCATAAAAGCCATATGCACAAGGGGGTGCATGCGTCTGGAGTTCCTTTGCAGTGGCTGGAGGCCCTGATGTGCCCATTTTCTATCTGCCTTTTTCTCCTTCTCTCTCTCTCTCAAATAAGTAAATGAGAAAATAAAAAATACTTTTCAAAAAATAAATGAAATAAAATAGAAAGTGATTTTCCACTTCCCTTTTCTCAGAAAGTATTTGATGAGAGCCCCAAAGCCTAGATTTGAGCCCTGGCTACACCATCAAGCAGCCCAGGTACGGGGAGGCTGATGTTGGGAAGAGTTTCTTCTGTGCTTTAAGCCTCATATCGAATGCAGGATTTTGATATCAGAGCTACACCTCAAGCACCTCACAGCCTGAAATGTCTGAATTTTACACAATTGGGGGTAAAACTATGAGGTTTTGCTTCTATGTCATATGAGCGGAGCTCAAGAACCCATAGTAAGGAGCTGTATCACTCTGCTTGACTGAATTTGCAACTCTGCTCTCTAGTTACTATTTTCATGTTTCCTGTTATCAAGTGCCTGATAGGCATGGTAGAACGAGCCCTGTGGTGGACTGAGGATGACACTTCAAGGCATAGGAAGAGGAAGAAGAGCTCTGTTACACAAAATGAAGAAAATGGGGGGTGTTTAGAGGCCCTAAGGAAGGATCCTGCTCTTTCTGGTTGGAGCCTGTGTTAATTTGAAACTACAGAGCAAAACAAAAACATTGCAAAAGCAGCGCCCTCAAACCGAGCAAGATCTTTCTTACAGGTCCCTAAGGGACATGTATGTAAAAGAAGTCACCACGGCTTTCAAAGTCCCCATCCCTTTGCTTCACTCAGAGGCTCCTTCTAGCCTCCAGTCCCCAAAGCGTCCTGGGTTGCGTTGGGCTCTAAGTTCCAGGACAAATAAACAGCCTCATGGGACTGCCCGCGCCCCTCGGGCGGGCAGCTGGGGCTGATACTGTCCAGGCATCGCCCAAGGGGAAAGGTTGTGGCACGGTCGCCCAGCGCGGGAGGAGCCCAGCCTATGATTGATGTTGGGGAAGGGACCGATGAATGCAAGTACTTGTCTGAGGACAGAAGCGACCCCGAGCGAGCTGCGGAGGCTCCGCTGTCTGGCATTCTCTCAGCGTGTCGTCAGAGCCACAGTGGCAGGCCAGCGGCAGCAGGAGTGCTCGGAGGAGCTCAGCTGCGGCCCGCAGAGCTGCAAGCCCCGCGCTCACCCCGAGGGAAGCTCTGCGTCCTGGGTAGGAGGTTCCCAGCTGAACACTGGCGCCTCACGCGTTCAGCCCACCAGGTAAACCCTTCTGGCTTGGACTTGATTTCAAATCAGTGACTGACCGATCTCTGCTCTGGGGTTTCCGCGTGGCTGAGTAGTTGAGGATTTTAAAACAGTAAAACTTATGTGCATGCCAACCAATTAAAATGAGATTGGGTTGTAAGGCCCGAGAAGGTTGCAAGTGACCTGGAAAGAACAAGTCAATGCCGATTTAAGCTAAGAAGGCTAGCTTCTAGGTGCACGGATTCCCCAGTCCCCGCGCTTAGCTAAAACGCAGCTGCTCCCTCCAGGCACGCAAAAAGTGTTCAGACCTTAACTGGGACATCCTGCCTTCCTTCCTTGGCACACCCCTTCCAGAAGGCTCCGCCCCCACGGCGAGTGACCTAGCCCCCGGGCTAGGCGTAGGGGAAGAAAACCACAGCGATCCCGGTCAGGAAAAGAAACGGGACGCGCGAGGGCGAGTGGCGCGTGCCAAAGTTTCCCCTTGGCGCGCAAACTTAAGTTACTGCTGCGCGCGGGCAGTGTCGACGCGGCGGGGCTCTGCGTTGGCATCTGCAGAGGTGTGGCTGCGGGGTAGTTGACGAAAGTGTCCTGTCTTCATTCCCCGCTCCCCCATCGCGGTCTGCAGACTGAAAACAGCCAAGCCAAGCGGTCACCGGAGCAAGCAAGAACATGCAGCTGCCCGCCAGCCTGTGCCGACGCGCCTTGGTGGCGCTGATGCTTGCTTTGGGCGTGATGGGGGTCTGGGGAGAAGAAAGAGTATTCCCTCCTGTCCAAGCCACTCCATCGCTTCTGGGGACCGAAGAGATGATGACACAACCCACTAAGACTGCTTGGCCGAGAAGTTCTAACTCCAGTCTGCCACGCTCGTTAGCACCTGCGGAGGGACCCAAAGGGGGAAAGATGGCTGAAGCCCCGCCGCGACCCTTCGCCCCTCCCCCGTGCCAAGGACGCACTGAAATGAAGGAGACTTTCAAATACATCAACACGGTTGTGTCCTGCCTGGTGTTCGTGCTGGGCATCATTGGGAACTCCACGCTGCTGAGAATCATCTACAAAAACAAGTGCATGCGGAATGGTCCCAATATTTTGATCGCCAGCTTGGCTCTGGGAGACCTACTGCACATCATTATTGACATCCCCATCAATGTCTACAAGGTAAGGGCACTTCTGCGAGGCTGTGGGAGGGGCCAGGCGGGAAAGCCCGAGGGAGCTCCCTGGAGAAGAGGAATCTCCTAAAAGTGAGAGATTCTCGAACCAAATTTCCTTCTGGGCTTTAGTAGCCCTCTGTCAAGCTTTGGATAGGTGTGACCTCCTGACCCGCAACACAACGGTCCTTAAGAGATATGTGAGAAACTAAAATTTTGGAGTCCCACTACCAGCCTACTGAATGTGCCTCTCAGGTGTGTTGTTTTTAATTTGTAATTCTGTAATTAAAAAAAAAAAAAAAAACTCCTTCTATGTGATAAACTGTAAAACTTGAGAACCATCAGTCTTGAAGTCTAGCTTTCTGGGTACATCCTCTCAAAAATGTGGTCCATGGACTGGCAGTATGGGCATCACCTGAGAGTTTGTTAGGAATGCAAGGCTAGCCCAGACTTAATGAATTCAAATCCGCATTTGAAGATGCCCAGGTCATTCATAAGCTGTTAACTTTGGAAAGCATTGTTTTGAGGTCCTGCGAAGTTGGGGAGCTCCAGTGGGTTATTAAGAAACACATGACTTGAAAGAAGAGGTTCAGGCCTGTAGGTAAAACACAGTTCCTTGAGGCAAGTGGCCTTAGCTACTCTTCATGGGATGCCTGTGCTAGTCTAAGCCCCGAGTTAGATGAGCTCCTTTCTTTATTCCAGCACTCCACAAAGAGGTAGTAAGTAGTTCAATGATTTTACACATGACTAAGAGGATGGTGAGGGTTCCTCAGTGAGTCAGAGGGGGAGACCAGGCTCAAATTTGTCAGGTTTCCAAGTGCAAGTCCTAAGATCGAACATCTTGGATTATTTCATGGTCAAGACCAGGGAGCACTCAACATCAGTAATAAGCTCAGTAGTAAATATTACTGTGTGGGTTCCACAGCTATCAGAAAAACCAAGCTCAAAGAACCAGGCAGGGCCCAAACACCCACACCGTGTGACTCTGGACATGTGCCAGCACCTGTAGGTCTCATTTTCCTCCATCCCACAATACAGCTGCTAGCGCCCACCTACTGGGCATTTGGGGTGTGCAGAAAAACTGAGTGAAAGAGCTGGAAACGTTTAGAATTGTGGAAATACTCAAATCGGTTTTCCCATCAGCAGCAGTAATAGAAAGTCCCACATAAAAGCAACAGAAATGTAAAGGAATGAGAATACACTTGATGAACTTGCCAGAGGCTAGCCCTGGCCTTGACAAGGGGAAGAAATGGTGTGGAGAGATGTGACAGGTCATAGGGGATGCCTCAATCTCAGTGGTTACTGTAAGGCAGCCCTTCATGGATCGCTGGAAATCCTAATTCCAGAAGCCACATTTTAAAGGAATTCCAGACATTTCTGAGGCTTAAAGATGGAGCACAGATTAGGATCCAGGCCCCAGGGGAAGTACTGTCAGAAATAAATAGAAGAAATCCAAAAATCCAGAACAGCAATTGGTTGTGACAAACTCTGAGGGTTAGTCGGGAGACTTACGAGATGAAAATGAGCCCCTTTGGTGTCCTCCAAAGCTCAAACAGGATCAGAAGTGACCCATTTACTTCTTAAGGAGCCACAGATTAACCTTTCTACATGGCATTTGTTAGATGCATTTCAATTCAATTCAGTAAAACTCAAGGTAAAGACTTTCCACAACGAGGTGTGAAATTTTTAAAAAGAAGTAAAACAAGATTTCTCATCAAAGGGAGATTATAGTCTGGTTGTTTTTTTTGTTTTTTTTTTTTGTTGTTGTTTTTTTTTTTCTAGGTGTGCACAGAAGTTTGTGCAAGTTCTGTTTAGGGAGGTATTGGTCAATTCCACACATCTGACCCAGCTAGAAATCTCCCTATGTCAGCCAGCAACTGAAGGCCAATATGGAAGGTAGATGGAGAACACTGTCCTTCCTTGTCTGACTTCCAGACCAAGTGTAAAGCAGCCCTCCCAGGACTTTCTACCTTCTGTCTGGTCAAATCAGTTTTGTTGGTAAATGAGACTATCCAACTGAGCATTCAGAGTTCCTTTCCAGTTCCTCTATTATTTCCGTAGGAAGTTACGACCTTCCCCTGAAGCTATCCAGTCTATTAAAGTTGTGTATTTACTTATGAAATAAACTGATGAGTCATTATGAATTTAACTACTTAATCATCTCTATTGGTCAGAAAGGGTCCCAGATATAAAAGCAGGTCCCACTGCTATGATTTCAACATGGAATCCGACCTTGTTACCTTTGGTTTAGCTTGAGGCCCAATAACAATGCCACCATTTATCAGATTCGAGGTACTTGGTTTATTTCATTAAGTGACTGGGATGATCTGACAGAAGAGGTATTGTTATCATCGCTGATTTAGATCTAGGGAAATTAAACATTAGAGAGTTTAAGAAGTGACTTGCCCAATGTCATGCCATGAGTAATGATGACACTGAACTTGAACCCAAGCCATCTGGCCTAGAACCCGTGCTTCTCCCCATCCCACTGCCTTGAGTGTTTTCAGTCATAGCATGGCCTTGGCCTTCTCCAGCCTGAGCATTGCCAAGACCCCAGAGGTGTGCATTGGTGGGCTTATTTGTTTGTAAGATAGTTGCAAAGCATTTTCAGGATCATCTAAGGTTTGCTCCTTCAGTCTTTAGATGATCTGTAGATTGTAAGATCAATAATATCTGTGATATTATTCTAAAGATCCTATTGTCCAAAATGCCTAAGCCAGGACTAATTAAAAGTCATTTTACCCCTCTCAGTAATTGTGACACTATAGTAAGTTTTGTTTCTATTTTATTCTCTTCTATTCTACCCTATCCTATCCTGACCTACTCAGTTACCATACAGAGATTAAGGTATCTTTCATTCTGGCATTTAAAAAAAAAATTCAGTTGCTTCTTGTTCCTCTCTCCTTACCTTAGTAATCCTCTATCCATCATTTCTTCTCCCCTTCTGTTTACACGTCATGTGTGTGCTTTCTCCTTCCTTCTCTCCTCTTCCTATTCCTTTCTTTATACTCACTCTTGGTTAACATTTTGTCCTTATAGTCTCTACCCTTTGATAGACTTTGCCCCCTATGTATACAAATTTGGATATGTTATAAATTAGGAGCCACATATGAGAGATGCTTAGATGAAATGACCCAAGCTATAGTAGGGTTTTTTTTTTTTTCTTAAATCTGCATTTGGAATTTTTGAGCATCAGGTATTATAAGTCATAAAAATACTTAAGCCAAGCTGGGCATGGTGGTGTATACCTTTAATCCCAGCACTTGAGAGACAGAGGTAGGTAAAGTCACATGAATCTGTGGATACATAAGCAGATAGATAAATAGCACTTGACACTGGGCCTGGCACACAGTGAGAAAATAATAAATGATATTAGAATGTGTGTGCCTATATATTTCAACGAGAACAGAAATTGATATTTTGAGTGTACTGTATCAAGTTTTCTCATCACAAACATGTATATAAATACCACACACATGTACAACTACATCTAAAGGGTAAATGTCTAAAACTAGAATTTCTGAATCAAAGGGTACAGATTGCAGTTTGGGTACATATTACCACAATATGCTCCAAAGTTATTGTTGTACTCTTGTTTTTTAAAAATATCTTATTTATTTACTTGTTTATTGGAGAGTGAGTGAGAGAAAGAGAGAGAGAGAATGAGCACACCAGGGACTCCAGCCACTGCAAACAAACTCCAGACACATGCACCACCACGTGCAGCTGGCTTACATGGGTCCTGGAGAATCGAACCTGATCCTTTGGCTTCACAGGCAAGCACCTTAACCTCTAAGCCACCTCTCCAGCCTTTACTCGTGATCAATACTTCAAATAACACCTCCATATAAATGCACATGTATCAATATCTATCCCTAATATGCTTGTGAGTCACCATGCTCAATATTACATGTGCATATATACACTTGAACCAAAAACCAGTGTTTGAATATCTGGTATTGGGCTAAATTGCTCTTTGCTCACACCTGTCTACTATGCACTTCTTAAATTCACTAAAATCAGCGAAGGCAAGTAGTTTGTTGCATATGAGCATCTATTATCTGACTACTGTGTTGTAATAATACAGATGTCAAAGCTGTGTAACAAGGAAAAATGAGAGTATTTCTGGATACAATGGCTTTGTTGTTGTTGTTGGTTGGCTGGTTTGGTTTAATAGTGTTATTTAAAAACATTCATTTGGTTGACTGGGAGAAATTTTAACTTTTTTGGCAAACAATAAGCATTTAAATTAGTTCTATATGTTATTCAAAAACATAACTCTCCTTGTACTATATTTACATGGATAATTGAGTCCATGTAATTCTCAAATATAGCTTCCTTCATGGGTAAGAAAGTTGAAGAAAAATCAGTCCACATGTAAACTGAAGTGGCAGACTGGATTTCTGTATTAACTAGTGTGATAAGGATCCAAATGTAATCAGGTGCACAGGGGTGGGTGATGAAAACTGAAAATCGGCCATTGGAGTGCTTTTGCAAATGAGATTTTGTAAGTTACCAAGGAGGCTGCTCAGAGTCCTGAGGCCAAATTGCTGATCTTTAACATTTAACTAGTTTAGGTGGAGAATGCTGGCATGTCCAAATGTGCTTCACTGAACCCACAGAGCAATTTTGAATGAGGTGACCTTGGCAAGTAATCAGACATTTTCTGTTTATGATGCCATCAAGTTATATTTCTGACAAATTCTGCATTCCCACTATCCTGCCTAGACTACTTGTGGTATGGAACAATTTTGTATATAACTAACTAATTTCACATTTAAAAGTAAAATTTGAGAGAATGCCATTAAATTTAACTTTGTGTTTTTAAAAATATTTTATTTTATTCATTTATTTATGAGAGAGAGAGAGAGAATGGTCACACAAGAGAGCCCCCAGCCACTGCAAACAAACTCCATATGCATGCACCACCATGTGCATCTGGCTTACATGGGTACTAGAGAATCGAACCTGGGTCCTTTGGCTTCACAGGCAAATGCCTCCATCACTAAGCCATTTCTCCAGCCCAACTTCTGAAGTTTTAAATTTTCCTATCAACAAACTAAAGTATGTACATAAACAGCAATAGAATTAAGGACATTAGTAAGAGAAAAAATAATTTCTCCCAACTTAACAATAGTCTTCTAATTACCAATCAAGCCACTGAAATGTTTCAATATTTTAGTGACATTTAAAGATATTTTAGTGGCAGAACTATTTTTGTCACTAGTCAAAATGAAATTTCTTTTCCGTTGAGACTCATTTATTTAAAGTAAAGAATAAGAGGAAGAATTAAGGAGCATCAAATAAACACATGTCGATTGTTGTCTTTGAAAAAATGCTAATAAAAATATGGCTATTAAGCCGGGTGTGGTGGCGCATGCCTTTAATCCCAGCACTTGGGAGGCAGAGGTAGGAGGATCACCGTGAGTTTGAGGCCACCTTGAGACTACATAGTGAATTCCAGGTCAGCCTGGACTAGAGTGAGACCCTACCTCGAAAAACAAATATGTAATATATATATATATATATATATATATATATATATATATATATGGCTATTATCTCTGAGTGATTTGAAATCAATTAACAAATAGTCCTATGCAAATTTAACATAGTGCCTACACCAGCCAGTAACAGAGCAATGCTTGTAAACAAATAATGTCACCCATCAGTCATAAGATCGATGCCTTTTTCCACTCATGCATTTATAATATTCAACTGAAAATGAAGTGGAAAGCAAGTAACCCAGACACTGAAGGCTTCATGTCTCAGAGGACTGTCTTGTGTGTTGGTTGCAGATTTCTGTAACAGAACAGTTAGCAAACACTGGCTCTGGGCACGGAAACTTTTCCCAGGTTGACTCTGTGGCATTTGCAGTATTTTCCTTCAGTCTGACACTTGGCCACTTCATAAATCGAGGCCTCTAAAAGTCAGGTAATATGTCTTTCAGCAGTGTAAGGCTTATCTCTCAAAGGTATCCCTTTTTTTTTTCTTTGCTCATTTAAAGTGAGTTGTTCAAGATTGAAGATATTTTCATGGTTGTACAAACAGATAACATGGGCAAGACCCTGTTGTCCCTGGTCCAGGGAGCCATGTTCCTCATTTCACTAAGAAAAACCATATAAGGTTATCTTTTGTGGCTAATATGCTATAGTTGATTATTTTTAGAGAAACATGTCAAATGCTAATAAATGATTAAGTGCTTTAAAGTATGTTGACAGAGAAACTCGGAGCTGAAATAAGATTTTAGATGTAATTTATGATGTGAAAAAGTCTCAGAGCTTTGCAAAGTCAAGGAAGGTTGATTATGTTTGGGGGATAGCTCAATGTGCTATATGGGCATACCTGGGCCAAATCACAGCTAATTTTAGACTTCTTTTCAACCTTTTATGTAGAGTTATTTCTCTGTCCTATAGACTTGCTAGCAGAAACACAAAAGAACAAGAAAAAATTGATTAAAACATGGTGGTAGAATGTGATGAGGTGAGTGTGTAGTAGGAGGACAGATAAAGATAATTTTTGAGCCAGAATTGTATTGGCTAAGTTGACTCCTAGGCAGTTTTCTCCCCTTGGTGCTCCTTCCTCCTGCAGTGTACTTCCCCCTTCATGTCCACAGTGGTTTCCACAAAGAAGGAAAGCTGAGTTCAGGATGTTTACTCTGTGTACGACCTCTTCCCTGTCTCTGTGTTTTAAAGGCCTTCGAGATTCCATAGATTTCAGAGGTTGTCTGGCAGTAGCCAATCAGTGTCCCACAAGTCATTCCACAGATAGAACTGGGTTTGAGTGCAGCACAAAGTGTCAAGTTTTGTTGAGTTCATTTGGTCACAGAGTTTGATTCTGAGCTTTGAGGCCGTAGAGTTTGTTCCAGGTGTCATAGGAGCCTCTGAGCTAAAGAAATGAACCTAATGGTCTTATTATGTCTCTTAGTTATATCTGTTCAAATTATGTAATGTGTCAAAGAAGTATAAACACAAACTATGAATTTTTTTGGAAGTTCAGATAATAAGAGGGTAGTAATCAACTTTTTTTTTAATGAAATGCCAGGATTCAAACCTAGGATTTTGCACATGCCAGGCAAGCATTTGACCACTGAACCATTCCCTGATCTCAGGGATGTGTTTCTTTACTGGTCTGTTACAGACTTAAGATAAATTACATTGTGATACTAATAATGGATTAGGCTTCAGGTAAACTTTAATGTCTCCTAAGAAATATTTTTTGATATGTTATATCTTTTCCTCTCTTAGAGATTTTATGACAAGAACTTTAATTTAGCATCAATAAGCCAATATTATACTCCAGTTATAGGAACCTTTCTGTAGTGGAATACTCTATTTTGTGAATGTGCATAAGATTCCCAGATCTCTGCTATACACAACTTCAGGGTGAGGGGACTTTACATATTGTGATTCCCTTACATGGTGTCCTTAGGGGACAAGCTGACATTATTTGTAACTCACGTATTTCTAAACCATAGGCTAATGTTTAAGTGACTGAGTGCATTTTGATGGATGCAGAGTAGAATTTGTAATTTTATGTTTGTCCCTAATGGCATGGGTACTATATCTGTTAAAAATAAAAAGTAAAAAAAAAAAAAAAAAAAAATCTTACCTAACCAGAAACTGTGCTTAAACTCTATGTGTGAATGAAAAGACTTCTGACATGGAAATCCTTGAAAGAAAAAGGGTGCCCTATCTTCTTAAAACACTAGTTTAAACCCAGAAAGACTTATCTTCTACAGGAAACTGAGATAAGAACAGAATACATCCTCTTCCAAAGTTGGGAAATGCAACCATTCCATCACGTCCTTCTTTAGATGTTTATACTGTAAATGTATCTTTGTAATGCCAGTCATTTGAAAGAGATGTTCACAACTCATGAGATGGAAAAGACTGGTTGTCTTCCTTTCATGAATGGCTCATACACCCTCTAAAATGACCATCTCTTGCAACAACTGCATGTACCCCCACCCAATCTCAGGTCCTTTCAGCAACCACCACTCCTTACATGATCAAGTTAGACAGTGAGAAATAGGAGGATCTGTTTTCTTCCACTCATTTCCTTAACAAGTATGAGTGATGGGGAAGAAGCATAGGAGAGGTGATTTTTGTCTCCCATCTTGCATGGTCACCATGCTTGCAAGGTCAGAATCCCAACAAGAGCACAGCTGCCCGTTAAGCCTTCACCCCAGAGGTCTAGGTGCTGTGTAAAGAAGATCTGACAAACTGTACTAAAAACTACAAGGGCCACGGGCTGGAGAGATGGCTTAGCAGTTAAGGCGCCTGCCTCCTAAACCTAAGAACGCAGGTTCCAATCTCCAGGTCCCACATTTAGACAGATGCAAAGTGACGCAAGGGCACAATGCCACACTTGACCACAAGGGGGCACACGCATCTGGATTTCGTTCACAGCAGCTGAGAGGCTGCTGGCACACCCATCTCTATCTGTCTTCCTCTGTCTCTCTCTCTCTGTGTCCCCCCCCCCCAAAAAAAAAAAAAACTATAAGGGGCAAATGCATGGACATCTCATTCCTTAAGGAATACATTTAGAATATGAGTCTGACAAGTTCATGACAAGGTGTTTCATTGAGCTGTCTTACGATCAAATGCATTCATTCCATTCACTCATTTTTTTAAATTCAGGCATTTTATGGGGATCACTGTATGCCAAGCACTGGGCTAGAAATTGTATATGCTATAAAATATTCTTAGATAAGTAACAGTAAAAGCTCAGTGTATACTCTTAACTTGAAAATGTAAAAAAAAAAAAAAAAAAAAAAAAAAAAAAAGGTATGTATAGTTAATGAGGCAAGAAAAAATTTACTAGGGCAAGATGATTAACTTTAGCATTTCCTGACTTTGTGGAGCCTGGTTCCTTTTGGTTTGAGCAGGGTATTAGCAGGGTATTAGCCCCCATTTCATTTCTCAGGAATGTAGTTTTTAATTAAAAAGTAGAAATGAAATCTCCCAGTTGGACAGCATTTGAATTTTTACAATACTCTTAAAGAATATTTGTTTCCCATTCATGTGATTGATCCTTTTAGAACAAGATTAAAAACTATTCAATATAAAAGTTTTTTAAACTCTAATTTTTAATATTTTATTTATTTGAGAGAGTGAGAGAAAGAGGGAGAGAGAGAGAGAATGTGCACTAGGGCCTGTAGCCACTGTAAGCAAACTCTAGATGCATGCATCATCTTATGCATCTGGCTTTACATGGGTACTGGGGAATTGAACTCTGGTCCTTAGGCTTTACAGTTAAACACCTTAACCATTGAGCAAGCCCTCCACCCCTAAAACAGTTTTCTTAAGTAATATTAAGCTAACTTACTTGGATTCTCTTGCCTTTCTTCCTTTCATACAAAATAAAGTTATAAAACTGTGACCAGTCTTAGATGCCTTCTAGTCAACACAGGCATACTTTCTTCTCCTCCTCCTCCTCCTCCTCCTCCTCCTCCTCCTCCTCTTCTTCTTCTTCTTCTTCTTCTCTTCTCTCTCTCTCTCTCTCTCTTAAATTTTGTGTTTGTTTCTTTGTATCATGTGAAAGAAATGTACTATGGAAGCAGTAAAAGCCTTGGGGAGGAAAAGGCCAAGACTGACATTAAGGAAATATATATATAAATGTAGGTTTCTTGAGGTAGGGTCTCACTCTAGTCCAGGCTGACCTGGAATTCACTATGTAGTCTCAGGGTGGCCTTGAACTCACTGCAATCCTCCTATCTCTGCCTCCTGAGTACTAGGATTAAATGTGTGCACCACCATGCCTTGCTTAAGGTATCAGTTTTGTGTAACAAACATCACAACATCATACCAGTTGGATCTCTCTCTGTAACAAAAGCTAGTGAGTAAGATGGGACAAAAGAATGTGAAAACCAGTGTCAGTTTCAGGAGGATTTGCCACCTGGCCATGCTGGTAACTGTAAGATGATATATAGTCAACCTTAATTTGTAAAAGGACCTATAGGCTTAATTTATGTAGAAAGGACACAATGACATAACTGAACTCTAATTAATATCCTTTTTGTAGCCAGACACTTTCATGTTTTGTTGCGGGGGTGGGGAGGGGTGCTAGGGCTTGAATTTTCCAGGGCTTCACAAGCACTAAGCATACACACAACCAATGAATAGTAACCCCAGCCTAAGACTGACTTTTTTAGATTGTATATTTGATTTGTCTTCAGTATTTAAATTGTTCCCATAGTTATTCTCATTCATGGGGATAAAATGTAAAGGAACATAAAATAGGACATAAGAACTACATTCTTGCTGAGTTTAACATGGCTTCATTGTGCACTAAAGTGGATCTGTTTCTGCTGACTAATGAAAGAATGAATTTCCAAGTATTATTAGAAAGTGCTAAGAATATTCTATGAACAGACTTTCAAGACAGCACCTTGGTTGACAATGACTTTCTGACAAAACTTCACAGATTGTCCATAATTGGGACTTTCATACTAAGTAAGAAGTTGGTGTCTCTGTGTCTTCAATAAGCTCTGAGCATTAATTTGCCCAAAGATGGTCCCACTAGACATGGGGTGATGACAGAGTTGAGCATCAGAACTGGGCAAGGATTTTGTCACAGGACATTGGGCTTTGCTGGGTCTCCACAAAGTCTTCTTCCCAGACAGTGGCGGAGGCTGAGCTTTGCAGAGGAGGAAGAACACTGTGAGGCCTTCCACAGTTCTTCTTTCTGCAGAATCAGAGAGGCAGCAGTGCATACTCTTCCCCTCATCTTCTCGGGCCTCTCAGAACCAGAGCATCCAGTTTGGAGCTGAGAGCGTGAGATGCCAAAAGCCAATGAATGGCAACGCTTTCCTTTAAGCAGTCTCTTTCCCTTCTGAATTGCACACTGGACAGTTGTAATCTCTCAGTTATGATTAGGTCCCCTACTATCTCTATGTTGAACTTGAACAGCAGTGTTACAATTTTTAGTTTATGTTTCCCTGTCGTCTATGATAGCTTGGGTCAGAGGTTGAGTTGCAGGCCTCCCAGTGGTATGAAAAGCAATAATCCAGTTTTTAGGCTGAGCCAAAAACAATACCAACCTCAAAACAGAACTTGGATTCAGGGCAGAGCTCATTTTTATTGGCCAGCCTCTGGGTTCCCCTTTGATGGCCTGAACACTCACTCATCTTGATTCTTCTAATAGCTGTACCTACATGACCGCAATATTAACATATTTGGAAATAATTTGAGACAGAATACAGTTGTCTGAAAACATCCAAATATTTGGACATTATTTGAATAAAAGAGCTAGGCATATTAGTAAGCTTCTTCACAGAAATCGAGCTGGTAAAATAAATAAATGAGTGAGTGGATAAATGGTAGGTAATGGGGGATAGATGGATGGATGGCTAGATAGGTGGGTGGATGGATGGATGGACGGATGGATGGATGGTGGATGGATGGATGGATGGATGGATGGAATGAGGAGTTGACTGAAAGTATTATGAAGCTGAATGGTCCCATATCTGCCATATGCAAGGCAGAATGACAATGGTATGATTCATCCTAAGCTCAATGTCCCGAGAACCAGAAGAATCAATGGTGTAAATGTCTGTTCAAGAGTCACAGGACAGAGAAGATGGCTCAGTGGGTAAGAGTGCTTGTGATATAAGTATGAGGACCTGAATTTCATCCCAGACACTCATGTAAAGAGGCAGGTGGGGATGCACATGCAGTAACCCTAGCACTGAGGGAGATGAAGACAGGAGGATGTCTAGGGCTGGTTGGTCAACCAACGTAGCTGAAAAACAATGCAATCCCCATGTTCATTGAGAGGTTATGACTCAGGAACGTAAGATGGAAGAGCAATAGAAGACATCTGATGTTCTCCATATGCATGTGTTTGGGGTAGGCACATCTATACACACATGTATATAAACAACACAGACACACACACACACTGCCAAAGAAGAGGAGAGAGAAGCCCAGCTCAAGCAAGCAGACTGGAAACAAAAACAAAAACAAAAGTGAATTTCTCCTTGGAAAGGAGGTTCTATTCACACCCTTAGTAGACTGGATGATGTCCACCCCATTGGTGAAAGTAATCGACTGAGTCCATGGATTCAGCTGTCAGTGTGAGGGCTGAGGATATAACTCAGTGGTGGAATGCCTGCCTCATATGCCTGAGGCCTTTCCCTCAATCCCCATCACCACAAATGCTAACTTACACTCAGAAATATTAATCTACCCCAACTCCCAGAGGCTAAAGATAGCCATCACATTAAGTGATTAAGAGAAAATCTTAAGCTGTTTGTGGATATTTCATGATTATTTGGCACATAGCTATGAATTTAAAAGCTGATTTATTTAATGCTAAACAAGCTTAAAAAAAAACCATAAAGCTAGCTTTCTCAAAATACTATTTGGCAGTTATTGTAGATTAAAAGCATAGACTCCAGAGTCAGATGATCTGGGTTAAGGTGTGGATGTATTACTTCAGAGAGTGACCAAAAGCAAGCATAGTGGTTATCCAATGAGGAACAAAGAACACTGCAATTCCATGTGTTAAACACTAAAACCATCTGTTATCTCACTCTGTATCTATGGGCAGAAAGTCAGGAGCAGTTTCGCTGTGTGGTTCTGGTGTGGGAGACTTCTGCGGAAGTGTTCACGGGAATTGGCTGGCACTGCACTGGTCTGAAGGTTCTGAACTTTCTCTCACACAACCTGAAAAGTGCAGCTCCTTGTTTTCAAAAAGCCTCATATCTAGCCAGGCATGGTGTTGCACACCTTTAATCCCAGCACTCGGGAGGCAGAGGTAGGAGGATCACCAAGTGTTCAAGGCCACCCTGAAACTATATAGTAAATTCCAGGTCAGCCTGAACTACAGTAAGACCTTACCTCAAAAATAAAAAAATAAATAAATTAAATTAAATTTTTTTAAAAAGCCTCGTATCTTTGCCATGTTGGTCTGCATGAAAGTGAATAAATGCCCTCAGCACATAGCAGCTGGCCTTTCTCAGAGGGAGTGATCCAAGGCAGAACAAGAAGGAAGCTATATGCCTTAAAACTTGTCACAGACATCATCGCATTTGCCACATTTGATTCATTAGAAACAAATCAACAAGTCCAACCTACATTCAAGGGAAGGTTTCATTTATTTATTTAAGAGAAAGAGAGAGAGAGAGAGCATGTCAGGGCCTCCAGCCACTGCAAAGGAACTCCACACATGTGTGCCACCTTGTGAATCTGGCTTTATGTGGGTACAGGGGTATTGAACTTTGGTCCTTAGGCTTTACAGACAAGTGCCTTAACCACTGAGCCATCTCTCCAGCCCAAGCTTCATCTTTTGATGGGAAAAGAATCAAAAGATAGGCTGTGGCACATGCCTTTAATCCCAGCACTCAGGAGGCAGAGGTAGCAGGATTGCTATGATTTCAAAGTCACCCTGAAACTACAAAGTGAATTCCAGGTAAACCTAGGCTAGAGTGAGACCCTATCTCAAAAAAGAGGAGCTTTTTGGGCTGAAGAGCTGGCTTAGCAGTTAAGGGATTTTTAAAGCCTAATGACCCACATTCCATTCCCCATTACCCATGTAAAGCCAAATGCATGAGGTGACACATTCATCTGGAGTTCTTTTGCAGTAGCTAGAGTCCCTAGCATGTCCATTTTCTCTCTCTTTCACTTTCTCTCTCTTTCTCCTTGCTATCTCTTTCTGCTCACAAATAAGTGAATATAAATTCTTAAAAAGAAAACCAAAGAGCTAAAAGATATGTGAATATATTTAAAACCAACACACCAAGTTAACAAACCACTAAGTACCTCAGCTTTCTCCACTTTAAAATGGGGACAACAGTAATATTACATCCCAGGATTACTTTGGAAAGTCAGTAAGTATAAAACGTTCAGTGTAGTATCTGCCTTACTATAGACGGCAGATGAATGCTGGTCTTGTTTGCTTTATTGATTCTCCTAAGGACAATGAGAATGATTAGACAAAATATTTCCTGAACAATTTATACCAAACTGGGTCTACCAGAGTCTGTGCAAACAGTTAGGACCTTTTTGTTGGGGATTGACTAATAGTTCTTTTAAAACAAATTGAATTTGTAGTTGGTTCAGAATCAAGTTACACACACTCTGTCTACATAAATGGCCTCAAGATAAAATTCTGAGTGTACTAAATAGTCATATCGTATGTGTGAAACCCATCAGCAAGTGCTACTGGCTATCTCTACCTTCAAGATGTACATAATCTGGGCTGGAGGGATGGCTTAGCAGTTAAGACGTTTGCCTGCAAAGCCAAAGGACCCAGGTTTGATTCCCCAGGACCCACGTTATTCAGATGCACAAGGTGGCACATGCATCTGGAGTTCGTTTGCAGTGGCTGGAGGCCCTGGCACACCCATTCTCTCACTCTCTCCCCCTCCCTCTTTCTCTCTGTCAAATAAATAAATAAACATGATCTCCTGCTCTCCCAAACCCCAATGTGTCAGCAAAACCCCAAAATCAGATTTTTGTGCCAGATGTTCAGCAAGCAACACACTGATGCTTAGAGGGAAGATGCTTTTTTGCACTCAGCAAAAAAGGCACAATACAAGGCTTCAAGTTCACATGTCCTCAGCAAGTATGGCTATCAGTTATGTGAGAGCAAATGGTATAACTAGGGGAGTCTAAGGTGGGAAACTGGTGGTTTCACAAGGTTTAATAAAAATCAAAGTTTTCAGACTTCTTGACACCAATAGACCACTGGTGTGTGACCTCATTCTTTAGCAATAAAGATAACTCAGTAATCAATTACAACTGGTAGTCACAGGAATTGGCACAAGACATGTGAGTCCAGGCTCTGGTCTGCCTGGCATATTTCATCCTTAACTGGAAAAGGAGACTGGTCCAAACCTCTTACAAGAGAAAACATTTTACTAATTTCATCATGGGAGCTCACTTACAAATCCTTGGTGTGTATTATGTCGTGGCAATAAGGACTAGCCATCTGGCTACAGCACACCAAGAAGGAAGGAAATTACTTTATCTGAAATTTGAAATATTTATGAGTATCTTGGGTGAATTCAAGGCTCTTTAAAACTATAGCTTGAGATCTTTTAGCAACTGTTTTATTGAAAGCATTCTAAAGCAGAATTAATGGTAACATAAATCATAAATAAAATTAGTAAAATTTACATTCCTCATGTAAGGCACCACAGAAAAACAAAATATGGACTGACATCCCTCGGGTGTCCAGGAAACAATTCTGAGCACCAGTCATCTATTCCTAGATGCCTACTTGACTGTCTTCAAGTCTCCTCTGAGCTTCAAGTTCAACAGAAATACTGATATAACCACAGTGGGAAGTTTCTTCACGACAAGAATCCTTCCTCCTCTGCCAGCAGATACTCTAGAGCCATCCAGTTACTGTGCCCTGCTTTAGCTAAGGTTCCCACTCCTTATCACAGCTGCCACTCCAGCGATGGCCGCTAAAGGAAAGAGAGGACAGATTTCTAATACACCTAATCTACACCAGGGCAAGAAGGTTCTACTGTACAAAATCCATCTCGTGCTATCAGGGTGAATGATTAAGACTCTCTCCTAGTTCCATTCATTCACTCTGTTCATTTACAGTACTAAGAGAAAACCCAAGACCGTTCCTGCTACACAAGTGCTGTACCACTGTGCTCCGTTCCCAGCCTCCTGAGAACGGTTTTAGAGAACTGGTCCAATGCTTAGTTTCTTGGGACTAGTAGATAGAAAAAGATGTAGACAGATAAACCAGTAAAGAGCTTTCCCTTATTTTCTAGCTATCCAGACATGTTCATGTCCATAGGATTCCTTCAAAAGCCCCCAGAAACAAGTTTCCTACTGGAATACAAAGATGCCATGAAAGATTGTCTAACTTGAGCTCTGAGCCTTGAGATAAGACTTCACAGATTAGATGGAGATTTATACTGATGAATATTGATGCTGAGTATACCAAATATTGAGCTCTTCATAGGTCAAACAAAGGGAAAAGGTGCATTTATTTTCTCAATCAAGGTAGTTGTAGGAGACAGGAACCCCATAATTCCAGTCTTCCCTTATATAGAGTTTAGATTAATTATTATTCATAAATGATAACCTAATCAACCTTTCAACTGTAGTAAAGACCAAGGACATATATGAGCTCAGGGTTGATGGCAAAATTCCAGCTTCCCTTTGGGAGGGGTTAAAAAATAAGAGCTAGTGGCATGTGAATTTTTAGGTGTTTATATTTGCTCCTTGTCGTATTGCTTGGGAAGGCCTTTTTTCCCTTTCATATCCCAAAATAAAATTAGGAATCGTGGAAAAGTTAGTTACAAGTAAAACCAAGGAATTGGTATGGACATGAACCAAGAGTGGATTTGGATGACATGTCTTAGCAATCAGTCAATTGCCCGCCTGAGCTAGGGAGATCCACATGATAGAATTACCATAATATATAAATTCAAACATTGAAAATAAGGCTGGAGAGATGGCTTAGTAGTTCAGGTGCCTGCCTGCCAAGCCTAAGAATGCCCGCAATTCTCCAGGTCTTACGTTTAGCCAGATGCAAAAATGACACAAGCGCGCAATGCTGCACTTGCCCAAAAAGGGGTGCATGCATCTGGAATTCGTTCACAGAGGCTGAGAGGCCTCTGGCGCATGCACTCCCTCTCTCTCTCTGCCTCTTCTTCTCTGTCTCTGTCTCTCTCTCTCTCTCTCTCTCTCTCTCTCTCAAATAATAAAAAAAGAGGAGAGATGGCTTGGTGGTTAAGGTGCCTGCCTGCCAAGCCTAAGAACGCAGGTTCCAATCTCCGGTCCCACATTTAGCCAGACATAAAAAGTGACACAAGGGCACAATGCTGCTCTTATCCACAAGGGAGGCACGCATCTGGAGTTCATTCACAGTGGCTGAGAGGCTGCTGGCACGCCCATTCTCTCTATCTCTTTAGCTCTCTATCTCTCTCAAATAAAAAAAAAGTTGAAAATAAAATGATGTAAACAGAAATCATACTGACTAGTTTCTAGAATACTGCCAAAAGAGTAGCTAAGGAAAAACAATTGTGTGAGTAACGATGCCCCTGAAATCACACATTGTCTTCACTATTTGTCTATAGAAGCAGTGTTTTTAAAGAGAAGGTTTCAGTCTGTGATCACATCACTTGTCCACTGATCTTTGGCTGAGGTAGGGTGAGTTTGACTTGAGTGTGATATACACAAGGTTCAATGGCTGATAGCTTCCCAGACAAATGGGTAACGAGTAGACCATTATTGGCTGTGCCCAACTAGAAGACCCTAAGGTCTGTGTTCTTTCTAGGACTTGAGGACTTTGTTCAAGCCTTAAACTGGTGAGGAAGGATATTTGAGAATAATCTGTTGGAAGCAAAGTCATGAATAGAACTTGAGACTTCATTTAAGGAGTTTAAAAAGCCAGTGATTGAGCTCTCCCTTCCTAGAGTCAGGTCTCCCTCTGATGGGGGTGGCTGGAATGGCCTCCCATTCATTAATTCAGGTGGGCAGAATTGGCACCTGCTCTCAGCTGTAAACTTTACCAGGAGCAAAACAATAAGCTGTAATTATCTTGTCCCACGTCAAGTTGGCTTGTTGGAAGATTCTTGAAATGGTTCTTTTTAAAGGTATGACTCATCTTTACTATCTTTCTAATAGATTGTGTGCTTGCAATGTATAATATAATGAGTAGAAGGGTGGGTGGTCATAATCAGTGTGTATAATCATAATCATATACAATGTATACTCATGTGGAAATATCAGTATGGATTTGTCCAGTTAATTTGTATGATGAATTTATACTATTAATATGTAACAAGAATGTAAATATTTAAGAAATAGGGGGAAAGAAAGAATAAAGGAAGGGAGGAAGGAAGGAAGGATGAAAGAAAGGAAACAAACTCTTCTAATTCTGCCTTTTTGGTTGGTAGAGTTCTTATCTTGTTTTTCCAACTTTTTTAACTTCTTCAGTATAGGGCAGTCTTTAATCCCGTGTCCTTCTTTCTTGTGGTAAAGGCATTGTTTTGTTTTCTTGCCTAGAAGGGGTCAGTTGTGTATCTTGGCTTTGTCTCTTGTTTTATTAAGACCCATTTGATGTTATTCAGCTATTAGCATAAAATCCATGAAAACCTGAATATCAGTCCAAAGGAATTATGGGTAGAAAAATAAATGAGACTCCTGCTCAAACAAGAATGGGTAGTAGAGGGACGGAATGGGACATCTAACATTCTGTTCTAGCCACTGCAGGCAGGCACCCTCTACCTCTCTCCCTCTGGCTCCCTCCCCTGAACAGCAGGCAAGTGTATGGGGAACCACAGAGGCACATACATGCACATACACCACATCACAGATACACACACACATTAATACACACACCACATTACATACATACATACAAAATAAATGAATGAAAAATGAAGGCAAGCAAATTTTCTGTGTGTGACGATCATCTTAATATAAAGGATTAGGTAAATCTGGAGTAGGCAAAGAGAAATACATTCAAATGATTCTAGTTGTTCCTCCAATAAGGAGCTATAGCAGATATTGCTCTGCCTGGGCATTAGTGGTACCCTGGCCAAATCAGGTATGTGTATGGATACAAAGAGATAAATTCTAAGCATTTCCTGCCTCCCCTTTCTGAGTGATTCTTTCCTGCTGTACACTCCATAAGGGGGCACAGCAGCTCTTGCCACTAGTTGAGGAATTGCATTGGCAAATTGAAAGCATTTAAAGTTGTTTGCTTATCCTTCTCCCATTTTATGTCGGGGTGGATGGGCTTGGGGCTTTAGGTTTCTGAGCCATGACTTTGCATTTTCACTGACCAATTCCTTTTGCATGATGGATTACCTCCAATTTGCCTTCTAACTTTAAAAGTAATTCTTTTTTCTTAAGATTTATTTATTTGTTTATTTATTTATTTATTAGAGATAGAGAGAGGGGGAGAGAGAAAGAGATAGCGAGAGAGAGAAAGAGTGAGAATGGGCACACCAGGGCCTCTAGCCACTGCAAACGAACTCCAGACACATGCACCCCCTTGTGCATCTGGCTTATGTGGGTCCTGGAGAATCAAACTGGGGTCCTTAGGCTTCGCAGGCATGCATCTTAACTGCTAAGTCATCTTTCCAGCCTTAAAAAGCAATTCTTATTGTCAAATAGTGTCATGATTTAGGGTCCTGCTTCTGGGCCAATAAAGTACATTGTGTCCATGCACCATTATAGAAAAGATTATTTTCTTGCTTTTCATAAGTGAAATCAGATCAAATGATAACTGGAGGGATAACCCAGAGCCAAACTGGAGCTGCCCATGACACAGAGATGGACAAAGCATACCATATAAGCAACTGATTGCTGAAAGAGTAAGAACAAAAATTTAACCATTCCTTAGAGTTCCTCAAAACCAGGGACCCTCCATCTAGATGCTTTATATGATTCCTAAGAAAGCAAGTACAAATGGGAAGAAAGAGAATTTGTGGCCCTAGTGCTGAGGCAGCTCACATGCTGGATCAACTCAGAAGTGCGCTGAAGCTTAGCAGTTTCCCTGCACCAAAAGGTTTTGTGCCTTCCCTTATAGAAGAAAATAGTGAGAAGTCCCCAAGACAAAAGTAGAAGCTTCAGAGATTCCTCAGGTATCAAAATTTGGTGTCAGGTTTGGTCCACCATGGTCACAAAACTCTTGGCTGGCTTTTACTTTTTGGTGACCAAACTAAATCAGATTCAAGTGCTTGATAAGGAGTAAAAGCCAAACCTAAAATAAAGAAAATGATGTTAGAGAAATTTAACCCTGAAGGACAAGGCATCAGATCCACCTCCCCCAAGCAAACATGCCTGTGTGCTATTTAAGGGAAAAAGATATCAGCTGTGAACTGGTAGTTTCCCAAGCTTTGGTAAAAATCAAAATTTTTCAGACTTACCAACAACACTGGACATCTGGTAGACTATTAAGCAATGTACTGTTTTAAAAATCATGCTGGCAGATCACCCTGTAACCTCCTTAGTTCCTTTTTCTCCAAAAATGTTGACTAGGTTATCAATAGTCACCGATAGTTATAAAAATTGGAAGAGTGAATGTATGTTCAAAGTCCAGTCAGCTTGACCAGACAAAAAAAAAAGGAATGTGACCTCTTTGTTTTGTTTTATTTTTGTTTTAATGAGGAAGGGAGAATGGGCCAAGCCTCTTGCAAGAGAAAAAAAAATGTTACTAATTTCACTATGAGGGCTTGGTTAAAAGGGCAGAACATGATCCAGTCCTCACATTAGTTCTCACCAATGGTCCTTTTTTGGCCACATTCTAAGCAGCTAATGTGACCTTTGAAAGATAACAGCATGCCATTTTCCTATTCCTTCCTAACTCTGTAATGGATGACCTCAAAACAGCACTCAAACTCCCGGAACTTGATTTCTTGTTCATTTACGCTGGTCACTCAGTTCCAGCTTTTAAGCCTCTTCTGATAGCACCAGTTCACCAGGCATCGTGTTGACCATAGAACCTTTGCATTTACTCTTTTCTCTAATTAGCACGTTCTTGGCATGGTTTACTTTATTGTTTTCCTCAAGTCTCTCCTTAAATGTTATCTCTGCACAGATGTTATCAAGAAAACACCTGCAATCCCATCAAGACTCTGGATATAGCTCCTTCCCTTTGACCCCATAACAAGTATTAGGGTGTTTTTGCCTTAGTCTAAGCTCCATGAGGACGGGAAGTTTACTTTCTTCACTGATAAGGACTCTATACTCAGTATAGTCTTGCTCGCATACTGAATACTCAACAAACGTTGACTTTCTTTCTGCCCCCTCTTGCTCACAATTCCTTGAGCCATATTGGGTACATTTTAAGTCTACTTCAGTCATGGGCTCTTAGGAGCCTCTGGATCTCTGGTTTGGTAGGTGTTGGGTGTCCTCAGTATCTCTCTCCATCACCCTTTGCTAATATCAGATTCACCAAGAAAGCGGCACGTTTGCTCATTTCCCCAATTTCTCTGTGGTTTCAGCTGGGACCATGGTGGAGTGCACTGGGTTGTTTATCTCCTCTTCAGAAAAGGGGCAAGGAGGAAGGAAAGGATAGTACCAACATGTGTTGTTTACATACTAAATATGTCCATATCTAATTTAAAAAAAAAAAAGGTTAAAAAAAAAAAAAAAAAAAGAGGTAGGAGGACTGCCATGAGTTCAAGCCACCCTGAAACTACAGAGTGAATTCCAGGTCAGGTTGGCCAAGAGTGAAACCCTACCTAAATAATAACAATAATAATAATAATTCTTTATTTCATGTGGATTTTCTATTTACTTAATTTTGTATTCTATTCACATAACAATATCTTATACCTGTAATGTTGGTATGAAAAACACTGGCATGTGAAAAAAATCTGAATTAGTGAGGAGCTTTTTATAAATTTCATATGAAAATTCCAACTTGTGGCTTCCTTTAAAAAATTCAAGTTATTTTATATTTGGGGTTCCTTAACAAAAAGTGTGATTTTATTAGTAGCTGTTGCTTTCAGATAAGGATATCCAGGCCCTACCACTCTTATTTATTTTTTATATTAGTCACTTACTTATTTAAACCTGGCACTTTTACTGCCCTGTTAATGTGCCTGGCCCTGTTTATTTCCAGGACCCCACATTAAGCACATATGTGTTAAGCCAACATTTGTCCCATATATTTGTGTATGTTTTAGTGTCTAAGTTAGAAATGAAATTGGCCCTGAGTTCAGTATTCAAATTACATTCATAATAAGGCACACATTTTAGCCTGTGGTCCCATTGTAGTTATAGAACAATCAACCCAGCTTGACAGACTCAATGGAATCTACTGTTAAAAGGGCAAATTCACCCAATTGTGTTTCAAAATAGCCCTCACATCTGTAAGGTTATTTTTACAAAATATTTTCTGTAAACCCGTAGATTTGAAATATTTTTTCTTATTTTCAAAACCTCATGAACATTAGAACCAGATGTTTACCTTACATGATTCATTTGCCAGTGTGAGACAAACCCAATTGTCCTAAGGAAAAAATAACCAGAGTTAACAGAGGATGGAGATGTGGTCTGAAGTCAGACAAAGAGAAACAAACAAATATGCAACACACACACACACACAAACACAAACACACTATACATATGTGGGGAAAGAGAAAGAACCATGTCATTTTGCTCACTATCTGTATTTTAGCAGCATCAATATTTACAAAGCATTTGGTCCATGTCAGACACTATTCCAGGCAATTAAGGAATTCATATTCTGTCTTATGCTCTAGGGAGCTAGACAGCAAAACTAAACAAGCCAAAAGTACATGTTATATGCAGTAAGAGTTGGTAAACACGATGCAGAAACAGAAAAGAGGGGTATGTGATGATGGTGGTGAGGTATGGCCAGACACTATGCGATATTGGGAAGACCAGATCTGACAGGACCTGAAGGAGGTGCGAGAAGGCAGTCAGGCTGTGGGGGAAGACCTGTCCAGGCTAAGGAAGGGCCCAGTCCAAATGTCCTGAAGCTGCAATGTGCCCAGTATGGTCACAGAGTGGTGTGGCTGCTCTGCCCGAGTCACTATTCAGTTAGTTACAGAAAAGGACAAGTGTGTATGACCCATACTGCTCTCCAGAAGGTGCTGTTCCAGAGGGAGAGTTGAGGCTCTTCCACCAAGGAATATTTATCATCTGTTCTTATTTAACTCACATTTTGGTTTGGCCATGGCCTGAACTTTGAGACTTCATGGTGGTGCGCGGGTTCGGGGTTCTAAGGAGACATTAAGCAACTGGCTCCGGTTGGCCCCAGAGAAAACCCTGATGAAGACACCATGTATACATGATGAGGACTAACGTACTGACTGCATTTTCATTTTTTGCCAACATACTCTCCTATTGCATATGTTGATTGCTGCTGGTGCTTTTCAAAAGAGTGCTTGAACGTGAGAAGAACTAGAATCCATTATCTTAACTCTGCCTGCCATCACTCTACATTAAGCAATGCATCATCTCAGAGAGGGCCTCTCTCATAGAACTTCATGTCTCAACACAGCTGCTGGCAGAGGACTGGCCGTTTGGAGCAGAGATGTGTAAGCTGGTGCCGTTCATCCAGAAGGCCTCCGTGGGAATCACTGTGCTGAGTCTATGCGCTCTAAGCATTGACAGGTAATGGTGAATTTTTAAGCCACGGAGATCCTAAACACTACACACCGTTTGCTATCCTGCTTAGAAAATTGACTATGTAATTCAACAAAATCCAGCCTGAATATAATTTTGTTTTCATTCTTAGATATCGAGCTGTTGCTTCTTGGAGTCGAATTAAAGGAATTGGGGTTCCAAAATGGACAGCAGTAGAAATTGTTTTAATTTGGGTGGTCTCTGTGGTTCTGGCCATCCCTGAAGCTATAGGTTTTGATCTGATTACAATAGACTACAAAGGAAGACCTCTACGGACCTGCCTGCTTCATCCAGTTCAGAAAACACCCTTCATGCAGGTAAGTTTTCCATTTCTCCTTTCTGTTCTTGTCTGATGAATTTTTAGCTCTTTTCCCTAGCCCTGCCCCCTTGGTAAGCTATTGATTTATGACAATCCCTTGGCATAAGTTAAGAGTGTAGATCCATGGGGTTAACCATGATTAATGGTCTAAGCTGAAAAATCAGGGTCATGAGCTAGAGAGAAGGCTCAGTTGGGAAAGAGCTTGCTGTGAAAGCTTGGGCACCTATGTTCAGATCCCCAGCACCCAAGCAAAAGCCAGGCACAGAGGTATATGTCTATAGTCCTACTGCTGGACAAGCAAAGACAGGAGGATCCTTGGAGCTTGCTGGCTTGCTAGTCTAGCCAAATCCATGATGTCCAGCTTAAGTGAAAGACACTGTCTGAAAAAACAAGATGGAGAGCAATTGAGGAAGGCAACTGACATTTACCTATAACCTCCTCATGCAGGCATACATACATGTACACTCAACCACTGTACACACACATACACAGAAATAGAGACATGATCAATACTTTCTCCCATAACCCTCTGGCTCTCAGAGATGCTTATTTTTTTCCACTAAACATATTGAGCAAAAGAGAAAACTTCAACTAAACACTAGAATGTACTCATTTATGCAGATGTGGCATTTCACAACGGGAACAGATAACTTGCTTATGTGAAGCTGCACCATTGATCTGACAAATATTTCAATTATACCCATCTGCTGAAATATTACGGATAATTGCACTATAGTGTCCTAAAGAACTGAATGATTTTGTAATGTTTATTTCATTTAGCATATATTTAATTAAGTCTGAGAGATTCCATATAGTATTTATCAAATAGGATCTATGTTAGGAGAGAATTATTCTTTGAATATATGTTTTGTTCTTTAAATTAAACATTTGGCCTAGCAGACTAATATTAATCATAGACTTCTCTCTTCCCTATAGTTTTATAAGACGGCTAAAGATTGGTGGCTCTTCAGTTTCTACTTCTGTTTGCCACTAGCCATCACTGCGATTTTTTATACATTGATGACTTGTGAAATGTTGAGAAAGAAGAGTGGTATGCAAATTGCTTTAAATGATCACTTAAAGCAGGTAAGAAGGTGTGAACATTTGCTGGATCATGGTCAAAATTAGATTGTGAAGGGAATTATGATGACGATGATGATAAACTAAAATTAAACAGCAGACCATATTTCCATTTTCTTCTTTCTGATAGTTTTGAATCATACAGATTACTTTGTATTGTCTATTTAGAGATATTATATATGACCTAAAAAAGATCTAATGAGAACTAATACTTTTGTTTCGTGTTATTATTTAAGAGAGGATCTCATGTAGCTCAAGCTGTCCTCAAGCTAACTATATAGCCAAGGATGATTTTAAACTCCTGATCCTCCTGCCTTTACCTCCCAGGCAAGAGTCACCATGGCTAGACTGAACCCTCACTTTTTAAAGACAGACCCTTGGTCATGTTAGTTCTAATTCACATTAACTGTTTAACTGAAAGAATGCCTTCCTGAGTTTTTACAAGTGCCACTGATTTTTGTAAGTAACGTTAAATATACTATGGGAAGAGCATGTGCTGCGAATACCAAGAGGTTACTTTTAAGGGCCTGTGATTTTGTTTCAGAGACGAGAAGTGGCCAAAACTGTCTTCTGCCTGGTCCTTGTTTTCGCCCTCTGTTGGCTTCCCCTTCACCTCAGCAGGATCTTGAAGCTCACTCTTTACGACCCAAATGATCCTCATAGGTGTGAACTTTTAAGGTAAGAAAGGAGGAATATAATGGAATGCATGTGACATGAAAATAGAGGGGAGACTAAGGAGGAGCTGCAAGAGGAGAACATAGAGCGAGGGGCCAGAAGTGGGAAAGGGAGATGACTACGAATGAAGTACAATGACATACATGCATGTAAATGCCACTTTAAAAATTAACTTTAAAAATTAAGTTTAAAATGGAGGAAGAGAAACCATTGTAGAATTAAGTGCCATTCAGAAGTGTTTCCATCTATCCTTTTCTCGGGCAGGGAGAGTACCACTTTTCTGATCCTTGGGGAGCAATTAGGGCTCAAAATTTACTTTCACTACTGTTTTAGAGGGAGGGATAGAGGGATGTAAAAGAACCCTGGGAACACAGTCCCAAAGTTGTCAAAATGATGAGTGAGTGACAACACTGAAAATATCAGATCTGACTCTTCACTGCACTTGTAAATCCTTTTTTGTCTTTTTATTCTTTTCTTTTTTCTTTTTATTCTTTTGTTTTTTCTTGTCTTGTCTTTTCTTTTCTTTTATCAACCTCAGCACATCCAGATGAGATTTTCTTTTAAAGGAGAGAGTTGGACATGGGAGGGAAAGATGAAGGAGGACAGTAGAAATGACAGAAATAGAATGAGAAAGAGATGTCTAGCAATTAGTGATAAATCTAAACCATTGATTATGGGAGATTTTTTTTTTAATTCACAAAACCAGTCTACAAAGAATGCAGAAAGTAGGATATGTTTTTTACAGACAAGTTTTGGGTTTTTTTTTTTCCAGCTTTTTATTGGTATTGGACTATATCGGCATCAACATGGCCTCACTGAATTCCTGCATTAATCCAATTGCTCTGTATTTGGTGAGCAAAAGATTCAAAAACTGTTTCAAGGTAAGAGAAAATTCCAAAATAAAACAACCCTGTAATCTATTATCAAATATTGCCTTTCAAAACCATTAATATCTGTATCTGGAGAGAGCAAGCAAGCTGTTGTTTAGTTTTGCCTGCACTACAACATGCACAATTTTTAAAAAATACTACTTTTACATACATATCATTATAGTTAATTTTTGCCTGTACATCCTATCTAGCCAATCCCTTGTGCCTTAATCAGTTATACTCATGAAATTGCTCAGAAATTTGATGAAAATTGCATACATTGATGTCTAATAGATGTCACATAATCAAGCCAAAGCTGAATATTGATTGAGTGCTCTGTTTCTCTATTTTAGTAGAATTTGATTTTTCAGCTAAAATTTGTATTATTACTAAGTTAACCTCATTGTCATAAGGAATGTATGAATAGAAAGTGAAAAAAGGAATTTGAATTAATTCTACATCATCTTTTCCAACCTTCTATATATTGGACTATGTTGCTTCTATCTGCAATATAATGTCAATCCATTCACTCCTTCAGTAATCCAACACCAAGGAAAATACTCCTCCCCTTTCATAGGAATAAGCCATTTTCCACGGCATTTCATTATTGAAAGTCAAAACTTTACTTCCTTATAAACACTAAGATAGTTTAAAAAAAAAAAAAGTTCTTTGCTCATTCCAACTCAGCTATTAAGGTAGTTAGAGAATGTTTATCAAGACAAATCCCCTCATTTTATTGAACAGAAAGTTATACATATATGTGTGTGTGCACATGTGTATGTATATGTATATATTTTATCATAAACCCAAACAGGATAAACAATGTTTTGGAAATTGTAAAAATCCATTGGAGGGCCTGGAGAGATGGCTTGGTGGTTAAGTGCTTGCCTGTGAAGCCTAAGGACTCCGGTATGAGGCTTGATTCCCCAGGACCCACGTAAGCCAGATGCACAAAGTGGCACATGCATCTGGAGTTCGTTTGCAGTTGCTGGAGTCCCTGGTGCACCCATTCTCTCTCTCTCTTTATCTGCCTCTCTTTCTCTCTCTGTCCCTCTCAAATAAATAAATTAAATAATTTTTTTAAAAAATCCATTGGAGAAGTTAGATGAATAAAATCAAGACAGGTGCATCCTCATTATGTAACAATATTGAAAAGGCACAGAAGAAGTATGACTGAAAATAGCTTAGTAATAGTAGAGTCATTGACAGGGGAAAAGGTACTGGCATGATAAAGTGAGAACAAGGTTATTCAGACCCTCAAATACCAGCCCATATACAGACATGTATGTGATAAGATTTTTGTTTGCATAGTGTTACATTCTACATTTATCACATATCATAAGAGTATCTAGCAAGTAAATTAGACTAAACATGAAGAATTAAGCGTAGACTTCTGGGATGGAGAGATGGCTCAGCAGTTAAGAACACTTGCTTGCAAAGCCTGGAGGCATGAGTTCAATTCCCCACTGCCTATGTAAAGCCAGATGCACAAAAGGGTGCATGTGCCTGGAATTTGTTTGCAGTAGGACTAGGCCCTGGCATCCCTATTCTCATTCATTCTCTCTCTCTCTGTCTCTCTCTCTCTCTCTCTCTACTTGCTCTACTTGCAAATAAATAAATATATGTTTTTAAAAAGAACATGCTTCTGCTGGGGAATTTTAATCATATGACTTTTTCCTTCTCTGTGTTTTTTAGTTAAAAAAAAAAAAAACATTACCACATGCCACCAATATTTTTTAAGGGGGAAAATAGAAGGCATGGCTAGAAAGGGGCCAAGAGCTCCCAGTCTTGAGAAGTCGAGCTAGAGAGCAGGCCGAGTACTGGCAGCACGACTGTGACTGATGCGGACATGTGACAAGTCATTTTGTTTTGTAGTCTTGCTTGTGCTGCTGGTGCCAGTCATTTGAAGAAAAACAGTCCTTGGAGGAAAAGCAGTCGTGCTTGAAGTTCAAAGCCAACGATCACGGATATGACAACTTCCGTTCCAGTAATAAATACAGCTCATCTTGAAAGAAGGATTATTCACTGCATCTCATTTTCCTTATTTTGGACAGATGTCATTAAAAGAAAATGAAACCTATGCCAAATCTAAATGAAAGGCTGTATCCTTGCACAAAACTCTAAAAATGTGAGAGGGATTGCTTTTAACACAGTTACACCTGACATTTGATGAGCTGTTTACAACATAGGAAGAGCTTTGAGAATTATGAAGTATCATCGTGTAAAGCACTTAATGTTTTGTATTTTTTTACAGTTAGCACTTCGACACAGCTCTTAGTAACTTCCAGTGTACTCATATGCCCTTGGATCTAAAACTCAGAATTTCTGCTAAGGAGGTTTATTGTTGAATCATATGAACATAAACAAAGGAAAAATATGTCCTGCAAAACAGTTTTAATAAAGCTTTAAATTGTTCAATTTGAAATTTGAAAAAATATCTTTTAACTGAAAAAGCAGCTTTTATTATGAACAGTGCCACACCATTGGTCAGATGTTAACTGACACACCATTGGTCAGATGTTAATCACATGTGAATGCAGTGTAGCTGGTGTATTCCTTTGGACATTAGAAGCATTTAAAAAATTAGGAAAGAGTGTAAAAAAAAAAAAAAGAAATCAAGACCAAGCTTTTGAAATCATTACATTCTTCACATTCAGATAAAATCAAATGTCACAAAGAGAAAAGGACGGTTTGAATTGCTATGAATAAAGGCTTTTTCTGAAGTCATCCATTGGCAGTCTGTACCAAAAAAAAAAAAAAAAAAAAAAAAAAAAAAAAAAAAAACACTCCCTAAGATACTTTTCAAGGACCATTCAAACATTCTTTTTTAATTGTTAAGGTTTAAAACCTATTTGTTCATTTCCATTCCGTATAAATGCTCAGCTGTATGCACTACATGTAGATGATTAAACAAAGGGCAGGTCCCAGTGTTTATAGCTCTAAGATGCAGCAATGCCAGTGACTCCACAATGGACAGAATGTGAATTGCCTGGTGCAGTGTCCACATGGCAGAGAAGCAAAGTGGCACGCTCTATCACCACGCTGCAGTTAAAACGGTCTCTAGGATATCATCGCTTAAATAATGTATTTAAAGTCACATAAGTTAGTCAGTTTAACAACTACCTGGGAGGCTTGTTACTAATTTTTATATTACTTTTGTAAGTAACCAATAGAAAGGCAGTGTTGACGTGGTGTTCTGTTATTTAGAGGCCAAACTGCTTTGGAGGTCCATAAAACCCTCTTCACTTTGTGCATTCTTGCCTAATTTTTAACTCTCCTCAGCAAAGTGCCTTAGGTTAACTCGGGATGAGAAGTGTGTGAAAGTATGCAGAAGAGAAAATGGAAGAGAGAGGAAATGAGGAGGGGCGGAAGGAACCCATGGGGGATGGTTCCCATTCTCAGCCTGGCCTTCGTCATTGCCCGTCACATCAGTGCAAAAGGTCCTGATTCTGTTCCAGCAAAACACAGAGCAGTGTTCTCAGAGTGACTTCAGGAACAAATTGGGCCCAAGAGCTTTAACTCCATCTTAAAATATAACAGAATTTCCTCTCCCCCCACCCCTTTTTTTTTATTAAGCTAGGCCACATGTTCAAAATAAGCTAGGAATGTTGTTTTCTGCCAGAATCCAGTATGATACAAAAAGAGAGAGAGAGAGAGACAAGGTGGTCAAAAAGAAAGTACAATAAGTAATTCACATGTCACAGCAATTCTGTTTATACATCACCCACAATTATATACTAATTTTTCCCAATCATTCCTTCAAATGCTTTTCATATTAAAAGACATTGGAATTTGAATTCTAAATTTACTGTGGGTCATTAATGTTTTCACAGTGTGTGATATGCTTTTCATTCCTATTGTTTTAAATCACTTTTATTACCATGTCCAATTTTTACATCCAAATACCCTCCTCCTTTGTATCCTAACACTCTTTCCTTCTCCATGTCAGAATTTTGAACTGTAATCAACTTGCCAAACTATAAAACTTCAGCCTATTCATGTAATATTTGTTTGAAATGAAATTTCATTCAATGGATTTTTGAAAAATGTTTGATTCAGAAACTTAGCAAGGGTGGTAAGAAGCAAACATAATGTCTTTGCATAATGAAAAGAAAAGGTGCTACTGTCTAACTTTATCATATATTTTCTAGTGTTAAGATCTATCTAATATAGCAACAGATAAAAATAGTGTTAACAAGGATGTGATAGCTCAAAATATTTGTAAGTAATTTTAACCTATTTTCTCCTAAATCACCTACTGCTCATATTGGCATGTGTTCAAACACCTTCCAGTATTGACAGCTTACAACGGCCAAGGGAGCACCACTTATAACAAAACGTGGGTAGGCTGTACCTAACATGAAACTGTAATATAACCATGTAAAATAATTATATGTTTTGTTTTTCTGTGGTCACTTTAAGTGGCAACCAGTGTAGTTACAAACTCCTCATTTGTAAACAAAACCAATAAAAACTCAAATAGTTCCAAAAAGCAGTTTATCTTTCACTGTGCAGGCACCGATTCATTAAATCCTGATTACGTGTTTATAGGAAATAAAAATATTATAAGTGTACATTATTTATGTTAAATATATGGTTATCAAGGAAATATGAAAGTTGTTAAATTAAAATGCCACAAACCTGATTGTTGTTATGTTTCATTGTGGGAGGAATAGTGTACACATGGAGCAGTTCACCTTTCCAAAGCTGATTGATTGGTAGTTTCTAGGCCTTATGTCTTTCTTTCTCTGACTGGCTGCTTTGCAAGTCTTTCAGTATTGAAACCTCATAGTACTGCAGCAAAGGTACAAGGTTGAAATGAGACTGGGGATTC